>CM035418.1:134606748-134964248 GCA_020310875.1 Ceratopteris richardii | reverse complement strand
TCACAAATTTGTCTACTACGTGGGGCAACTTGTAAAACAAATAGCCACTCTCGTTCTTTTGAATTTAGTATAAAAACAACTTGCTCACAATGTTCGAGAAGTACAAATGTATCCCTTTCATCCGTCCACAATTTTGTGGAGTCGACCCGAAGCAAACCGCTTTTATCCCACCTCATTGTTGTGTTTCTTCCAGGGGTGACTACTTTGAACCATTTCACATCAAAAACAAAATAATCAAACTTCCTTAAAGATAGTTTCAAGATATCTTGAATCACACCACAATAATCTAGCTGGCCTTCTTGAGCATTATCATCTCTTGCACTCGCTCTACGTTTTTGCAAAAAGTTCACCATCACCCCACTATCAAAAGTAGAACTATTTTTATCGATTTGTGTGATCCAAAAGTGTCGTCCATGAGACCATAGTCCACCGTATTTAGTATACTCCCAATCACATCCCTTTGCCAGTTCTTCTTCTTTAGAGATATCTTCACCCGCTGCCTTTGCTTGTGAAACCACTGTATCTAGCCATCTGCTCATTGGAAAAGGTGGAAGAGGTCGAAGACTTTTTGGAAGAGGTAAAAATCGAGTGGAATAACTTTACCTTGTGGTTCATCGCCTACGAGACGAACATCTTCATCATCGCTCCATAAGCAAGGCATTTTGAGATTTGTCATACATAGAAACTCAGTTATGAATACAAGAGACTCTTGTACAAGCCATCCCTCTGCCATGCTATCCTCTGGAATGCTCTTTGTCATACAAACCCTTTTAATGTCTTCATAAAGCGCTCTAAGAAGAACATCCATCGACTATGGATAGTTCCTGCTATTGCAACTTCATCTACCACATGAACCAGTAAATGAAGTTGAATAGTGAGAATACTTATGGGAAAGTATTTCTCTACCATAAAAACAACTTTGCTAGCATTGAGTTTCGCACTCTCTATGCTATCTTTATTTATCTCTTTAGAAGAGATCCACCGTACTAAAGAACTAATTTTATAAATGGTTCTTCGTACATCCTCCGAAAGACAATCTTTTAGGGCTATAGGGAGCACAAACTGTAAAAACTTGTGCCAATCATGAGACTTGAGCCCTCCAAGATCGTCGTTTCATGTGAAAGCAGTCTTTAAACACCTCATGCATCCAGAGGTGTCCGAAACTCTAAAATTGTTTTCTTCACTTGTTGCTCTTCCATCTTGCAATGCACCCAAGGAGCTCTTGGTAGCGATACTGTTTCGTTGGGCTTAGTAATTGCCCACAACTCTCGCATACGACCTTGCTCTTCTAAGTCCTCCCTTGTGCTTTGCTTTCTTTCTTTCCGATCAAAGCTTTCCATAGAATCTCTCCCACATTCTTAAAAATATGCATCGGGTCTACCAAATGATTGATCAACAATTCACTCCAATAAGGGAGTTCATGAAAAATGGACAACCGCTTCATGCCAGTGACTGGATTTTCTGAATCCCACAATTGTTTCCAATCGCTAGCTTTCATTTGGCGTTGCGCTTGTCGACCAATTTGTCCTTCACGTAAAACATGTACATCAGGAAAATATCTATGGTGTCCTTCATAGACAGTTTTACGTAGTGCTTTGGAATAGCGTGCTTCCAGATGTGGTCCGCATAAGGGACAAGCATGATAACCCGAAATCGATAAACCTGAACATTCATCATAACCAGGTCAATCATGCATGGTCCACATAAGTATGCCTTGCACTTGCACGTCTCCTCTTCTTATAGGTTGAGACATGTCACGCATAATAATCCCATCCCATAAAATGCGCAGTTCTTCCACAAGTGGTGCAAGATATACATCCATGTTTTTTACCTTATACTTACCTGGTACAATAAGAGCTAATAATAAATGACCTTTCGTTGTGGCTAGCCATGGTGGGATGTTATAATTGACCAAACATACAGGCCATGTGCTCCATGACGAACTGCGTAAACCAAATGGATTCACTCCATCCATAGCTAAGCCTAGACGTATGGACTGAGGCTCACTAGCAAACTCTGGCCACTTACTATCTATGTGCTTCCAAGCATCAGAGTCAGCATGCACTCACATTACACCATTTGTAGACCTGCTCTTTGTATGCCATGACATTAACTCAGTTATAGATTTGCATCTAAACATGTTCTTAATTCGTGGAATGATAGGAAAGTGGCGAAGAACCTTTGTGGGGATTGTTTCGCCTACAAGGTCTTCTCTAAGTCTATTTGCTCCACACTTTGGACATACGTGGAGATGCTCATATTCATTCCGAAAGAGAAGGCAATCATTCGGACAAGCATGAATTTTAGTATAATCCATTCCAATGGACTGTAAAAGTTTTTTTTCATCCCCACGTGTTGGAGGCATGCCATTGCCCTTTGGCAAAAATTGATCTTTAAGAAGCCTGCAATAAGTAATTAAAACGATATTAGTAAATAAAGTTATTTTGATACAACAATGAAAGCCAATTTGTTCTCCACTTACCTGAACAATTTAGTGACACTACTATCTGACCATCCATAAATGGATTGCAGATTGAGCACCGCGAGTGATGCACGTAGTATAGAGATCTTTGCTCCAGTGTAAAGCGGTAAACGAGCTAGTCTTCGCATGTTTTCATATTCTACTCTCGACATCTTGACCACCATCATGATCTTCGTCCATCTCATAAAATGCTTCGAGCATCTCTTCCATATGTTCATTCTGTGTAATATTATTAGTAATTACTTGTACGTCTAAGTCCTTCTTTGTTCTCTTTTGTCCACGAGAGGTTACCAGTGCCATGTCATTTGGGTCCATCTGCTCACCTAGGGGACCATGCGAATGGTAGCGTAGCTTTTCTAGTTGACTCCTATCAAAGGATCCATACTCTCTAATATGTGCAGTACAAATCCGTCGTTTCCAATAAATTTGATACTTGCACTGAGTGTAAGGACATTCCATTCTCTCCTCTGGATCCAAAGAAGCCATCTGCTACAATATGGACATTTTAGATCATTTGTTTTTTTTATTAAACCTAAAAATCTTACTCTTAAGGACTTAAACCTGAAATACTAAAACCTAAATATCTAAACACCTAAAAAAACCTAAAACCCTAATCTATATAATTATCCTATTTTATCTATATATTCAAATTTTTTCTTAATTAATCCTATTTTTATATATTTAATTATATATATTTATTTAGATTATGTAAAAAACTATTACTTTTTATATTTATTTATCTATATAATTATCCTATTTATTCAAATTTTTTTCTTAAACCCTAAAACCCTAATCCTAATCCTAAAATCCTAAAATCCTATTTTATATATATATTTATTTATATATTCAGATTTTTTCTTAATTAATCCTATTTTTATATATTTAATTAAATTATTTAAAACACTAGTACTTTTTATATTTATTTCTCTATATAATTATCCTATTATATATATATATATATATATATATATATATATATATATATATATATATATATATATATATATATATATATATATATATATATATATATATATATATATATATATATATATATATATATATATATATATATATATATATATATATATATATATATATATATATATTTATTTATTTATTTATTTATTCAGATTTTTTCCTTAAACCCTAAAACCCTAAAACCCTAATCCTAATCCTAAAAACCTAAAACCCTATTTTATATATATGTTTATTTATATATTTAGATTTTTTCTTAATTAATCCTATTTTTATATATTTAATATATATATATATATATATATATATATATATATATATATATATTTAATTAAATTATTTAAAACACTAGTACTTTTTATATTTATTTATCTATATAATTATCCTATATATATATATATATATATATATATATATATATATATATATATATATATATATATATATATATATATATATATATATATATATATATATATATATATATATATATATATATATATATACATACATACATATATATAAATATATATATATATATATATATATTTATCTATTTATTTATTTATTTATTCAGATTTTTTCCTTAAACCCTAAAACCCGTAAACCCTAATCCTAATCCTAAAAACCTAAAACCCTATTTCATATATATATATTTATTTATATATTCAGATTTTCTCTTTAATTTTTTTTTCTCTTTATACAAATTTAATTGACTTACATGTATGCCTAAACCCTAAAACCCTAATTCTAATCCTAAAGACCTAAAACCCTAATCCTAATTCTAAAAACCTAAAACCCTACTTTATATATATAATTATTTATATATTTAGATTTTTTCTTTAATTAATCCTATTTTTATATATTTAATTATATATATTAAATTAGATTATTTAAAACACTAGTATTTTTTATATTTATTTATCTATATAATTATCCTATTATATATATATATTTATATTTTTTCTCTAATTTTTATCTATATTTTCTCTTTATATAAATTTAATTGACTTATATGTATGCCTAAACCCTAAAACCCTAATCTTAAAGATCTAGACCTAAAATATGTATATTTCTGTATGCATCTATATATACATGTATATATGTATTATATTTGTATGTGTATGTGTGTATATATGTTATGTAGGTGTTAAAACCCTAAAACCCTAAAACCCTAATCAGAAAGACTTAGACTTAAACCTAAAATATTAAAACCTAAATACTTAAACACCTATAAAAATCTAAACTCCTAATCCTAAAACCCTAATCCTATTTTATATATATGTTTATTTATATATTCAGATTTTTTTTCTATATTTTTTCTTAATATAAATGTAATTGAGTTACATGTATGCCTAAAGCATAAAACCCTAATCTTAAATATCTAGACCTAAAATATCAATATTTCTATACACAGGTGTATATACATGTATATATGTATTGTATGTGTATGTGTATGTATGTGTAAATATCGTAAAAACCCTAATCCTGTTTTTATATATTTGATCTAACAAAAATTTTCAGAATCAAAATTTTATCTATTTAATTATATATATTTAATTAGAACACTAGCTTATGTGTGTGTATATGTATGTGTGTATATGTGTGTGTGTATGTGTATGTATGCATATGTGTATATATGTGTGTGTATGTATGTGTGTATGCATGTGTGTGTGTATGTATGCATGTGTGTACATGTGTGTGTGTATGTATGCATGTGTGTATATGTGTATGTGTGTGTATATATGCATGCATGTGTGTGTATGTGTGTATGTATGCATGCATGTGTGTATGTATGTGTGTGTATGCATGCATGTGTGTATATATGTGTGTATGTAAGCATGCATGTGTGTATATGTATGTGTATGTAAGCATGCATGTGTGTACATGTATGTGTGTATGTATGCATGTGTAAATGTATAGATGTGTGTATGTGTATATGTGTGTGTGTATATATGCTCTATTTTCCTATGTGTATGTATGCATGTGTGTATATGTGTATATGTGTGTATGTATGCATGCATGTGTGTATATGTGTATGTGTGTGTATGTATGCATGCATGTGTGTATATGTGTGTATGTATGTGTGTATATATATGTGTGTATGTGTGTGTGTATGTATGCATATATGTATATATGTGTGTGTATGTATGTGGGTATGCATGTGTGTGTATGTATGCATGTATGTATATTTGTATGTGTGTGTATGCATGCATGTGTGTATATGTGTGTGTATGTAAGCATGCATGTGTGTATATGTGTGTGTATGTAAGCATGCATGTGTGTAAATGTATGTGTGTATGTATGCATGTGTAAATGTGTAGATGTGTGTGTGTATATGTGTGTGTGTATGTGTGTGTGTATGTATGCTCTATTTTCCTATGTGTATGTATGCATGTGTGTATATGTGTATGTGTGTGTATGTATGCATGCATGTGTGTATATGTGTGTATGTATGTGTGTGTGTATGTATGTTTGTATATGTGTGTGTGTATGTATGTGTGTATGCATGTGTGTGTGTATGTGTATGTATGGATGCCCATACTGACGCTTATACCGACGCCTGCGGGGCACACTGACTATCCGTTTTAAATGGTCATACCGACAGTCACTTGACCGTCGGTATCTTTAAGTGAGCTTTTCTAACGTTTATACCGATGCCGTGAGTGACCATCGGTATAAGCAATGTCGGTATGCCCCTCATATGTTGTAGTGCCTGAACCTCTTGACTCAAGATTGAGATAAATATGTTCATGTGCATTAATGTGGGTGGTTGTGCTTTCGACCTCTTGAGGCAGGGGTGACGGTTCAACCCCCTTCTATGGCAGGACATGTGTGGGTCTAATGCCAGTGTAATGCCTTCAGGCAATATCAAACCAAATGCCTTCAAGCAGTTTCTCCTAGTGTTTGCCTTTAGGCAATCTAACCTCTGCTTTGTGGGATACGGGCTGTCCCATGGGTACTATGGCCATTCACTTGTAGAGTTCTTCTTTCAATCAATTCAAGCAAAGGGAGATTAATATTCGACAGAACTTCCTCTTAAAAAAAAGGATTGAGTTCAATAAGAACACATAAACTTGATGTGACTCTTAATGTGAGAGATAAAAGAGATCTATTGTATGATGTGTGTTTTATTTCCAATATAGGGCTATAGAGAGTAGATCATATAACGGAATCGGTAAAAAATAAATTCGGATAAAATAAAATGAGAATAAATTAAATTCTAACAATGACCGTCCGGTTGAAACTTATTGATTGTGTTTGACGCCTGTAGATGTCATGCCGAGCTTATTTGCTTCCACCCGCTAGCAGTCCGTGATTTGTATCAGCCATTCCAATTTTGCAGGTTCAGCAGCACGCTACTGCCAACGCCATGGTGAGAACGGCGTAAAGCGGCTGATGGGAAAGCAAACAGTCGGTGATCATCGATGATCCGTGACTCACCTCCCATGAGCATGCTTGTGAATGGCCAACGCCACAGGCGACATCCTACATGACAGCCATAAATCGAGTTTTGAGTCGAAGGGGCTGCAGTTATGGAGAAAGAAAGAAACGTAGGCAGAATGCAGGAATAGTTCGGTGAGTATGACTCGTGAGGCGTGACATTGCAGCCTGCATTGTGGTCATAGGCTTATTTATCAAACTGCGTACACAGAGAGAGAGAGAGAGAGAGAGAGAGAGAGAGAGAGAGAGAGAGAGAGAGAGAGAGAGAGAGAGGCGGCGGAAGGTAAAGCAGGCGAGAAAGGAAGACAAGCAGCCGAGAAAGGAAGACCAGTAATGAAGACGCAGTACAACGTAAAGTTTTGAGTCTTTCAGGCGAGGTCTTTATATGTGGTAGAGAGGAATTCATATCCATTTGGGAGAGCCGGAAGCACTAAAGATAGTTCAGTCGAAGCGGAGCATAGGTGTTTGAAGGATCCTCAGATCTTATCGTCGCGGTTGTGAGGTTAGAATCAACGAAGGAAGGATGGGTATCCCTGCCATGAACAGCTCTCCATGCCTTTCGGTTACGCTGATGATGCTGATCATGCTGGAGATGCTTATTGTTGTGTGCACAGTCAAGCCGACCGAGGCGATCACGGCAAACGTAAATTGCAATAAAGTAAATAACTATTTCATCCCATGCATTGGATATCTCATAAACCGATCTACAAGAGTACGCCCCTCCATCGCCTGCTGCAGATCAGTCAAAAGCCTCAACGCTGCAAGCAGAGGGCTTGTGCGCGTGGGCGTGTGCGAGTGTCTTAAGATCAATGCTCGTCGTATCGGAGGACTCAACCAGCGGAATGCTGCGACATTACCAGGGAAATGCGGTGTCCGTATAAATCTTCGAGTCAGCCCAACGACGAACTGTCGAAGGTTCTCTCTCTCTCTCTCTCTCTCTCTCTCTCTCTCTCTCTCTCTCTCTCTCTCTCTCTCTCTCTCTCTCATCCATTCTCACAATCTCTCTGTGCTATTACTTTTCATGTGCAGAGCTTATGCTATTACTTTTCATGTGCAGAGCTTATGCTATTACTTTTCATGTGCAGAGCTTAAGATCCTGTGTAAGCGGCTTGCATTTGCGACCGTGGATGCCCTCAAGCGAGGATTACCGGTATCCTTAACCGCACCGTTACATCTAAATGCTGCACAACTCTTATGGCCTTGATGTTTCATCTGTACTTAGCTTCTTTCCAACGCTTGTATCTCCGAGGAGTTCCCACAAACAGATGCAAGCTCTCTGAATCATCTACAGATCATTGCTTTCCGTTTGCCAATCGTTATTCCTGGATTCCGTGTAATGCGTATTACCAAATATTTTCTATGTTTACCATATCCATCTGTGCAATTCCCTTTTATCGTCATCATCGAAAGTCTTAAACTTTTCTGTGCTGCAATTAGTAAACAGAAGTTGACGCGGTGCTTATCTTTGTTTATGCATAAAACATTGAGTTCTATTTCTCAAGTTCACCATCTTTCGTTGCATATGATGAAACACCTATCTGCAAATTCAGAAAACTATCCTTCAATTTAGAGGTTATACATGAATTCCTACTGGTATACGGAACACAATCATGAATCTCTATATTGTAATTCAAACATTACTCTGACCATATATACCAGAGCTTCACCTGTATATGTTTATGAGTAATTCCTTCATACGTTTCATATATGTATGTCTGTATGTATGCAATTACCTAAGTATGAGTGATGTATGCATAATCTTTTTGAAAAACAGCTTTTTATTTCTACGATGTAAACCTGAGGGCATGCAGATGAAAATTGCATTCGCTTACCAGGAGGTTCGTTTAATTCATGTTGATGAGATATACACTGATTACTGTAAATGGTACTATTTTATGTCTCTAATCGCAATTGTGGCTACTGCTGTGAACATACTATTTCATGTCTTTACTGTATGTGAGCATACATAAGCATAAATATATGTATGTATGTATATATATATATATATATATATATATATATATATATATATATATATATATATATATATATATATATATATATATATATATATATATATATATATGTGTGTGTGTGTGTGTTCAAAGCCATTGCGTTATGACAGAAAAAATGAAATGAGGTTCACAAAGAATGAGGTTCACTTCCCCTGTGATTTTTTGTAACTTTGAGGTTAGTAGATAGGAACGTTAAGGTTTATTGCTCCATGGATAAGGCTAAAGTTTATCTGCTTTAACCTTGTGTCTTTGTTTCGGATTTTTATTCACTCACTTTGAATAATCAGTCTTTATTTCCTACGTCCTATTTTATACTTTAACTAAATAATAGTTTTATGGTTATGGTGGCAGAGGGTGATCCATGTAATGAAGTAATTCTACGATCTAAGGGTTTGGCCGATTTAGATGGATCTAAAATTGGACACCGTTTGGTCACTCGTATATATGACCAAAGATCTCGAGACTAGACTTATTTAGCAAGTCATGTGCTCTTGTAAAAATGTGATCCACATAGCTTAGTGGTTAAGCCTCAAGGATGTCAAGGAGGAGGTCTTGGATTCAATCCCCATGGGGTACATGGGGAGAGTATTTTTCCCAAAGAGATCTTGAGCCTTCTAGAAGCATCCACTTGAGTTAACTTGAGTTAACTGGGACACTTGGCACACATGCAATTACATGGCCAACACATGGATGCTTAGTTTGTGCCCAAGAACGCAGTCCCTTGGAGAGAGCTATACATAGAGGCATTTGGTTGGGAGGAGAGTCATCTCTCCAGCACGTAGTGGTGGTTGTAATCTTTTTTCTTTTGCATTGGTATATATTAGAGCTTTAGGCAAGCATCCATGGCGATCTTGATAGGCTCATCATCATCTTCATATTCTTCACATATATAATATTTTCTTATGTGAATTTTTGAATGTAAGATATATTCTTGAGTTCATTCATCGGTTTTGTATGCCTTTTTTGCATGATTTTAGATACGCAAAAGAATAATTCGCAACCATTGATGGTGGGACTCGAACCCTAAACTTGCCCACAGATTGATTCGTGCTATATCCACAACATCCACACATGGTTATGCTTAGCTATTCTCCTTTAACGAGACAAAAGCAAAAGTAAATTTCAGTAATCTTGCATTGCTAAGCAAAATACATTCAATTCTCTGCATCGGGCTGAGATAGCTACAAGATTCAAAACCAGGCCTGTTACAGAGGAAGGTTGTGTGGATTGGGAGTCTAGTAGCATGATGAATATAAAAATAAAGTAGCATAATGTCAAAAATGTCAAGAATTGTTGGCGGTTGTATTGACGTTCATTGGTTGCGTGCATGTGTTAGCATGGAGAGCTTCTTAAGTGCAGGATTTGCAATAGGAGGGTGCATGTATGAGCATGGGAATATGTATATACATGTGTGTCTATGTGTGTTGATTATGATATGCAGGCATCCTCAAGTTGTGGTGCGGTAATCTCATGTGTATCAAAAAGGATCCAAGAGTGTTTGTATATATTTACATTTCAAATTGAAGGTGTGAAAATACAACATATTGTTAGAAGCAATTGGGGAGTTCTGCATGTGGAATAGTGTGATTGCATGTGTATTTTCGATTGCATGTGTGTTTTTCTCAAATGGAATTTTGTATGTCCATCAGTCATAATGAAAGGGCAACAAATGCATTGGGTAAGAATGAAACCGGAAAAAATTGTGTGACTTGCTTAGGGGGAATCTATATGCAGAAAGAATCAACTCGGTTTGCTTCTGTGGTTCTTGAGCTTGCCAATGTTGTAGATGATACCCACACATGAATTTCCAACATCAATTTAACACTTGATGTTTACAGTTCAAAGCGTCATCCGGACCATGTGAACCGAGTCTCTGACAATGAAGATATTATTGTGAATGAGGGAATCCCATCACACAATGCTAACCAGTCTAGCATCCTTAGGCCCAATATTGTGCAGCCTAGTGACCTTGTTAGCAATGAGTTTTCCCATAGCAAAGATTTAATGAATACTTTGCCCATCCAATCTGGCTCTGTAGCAGATTCTAACGCAGATATGCTGGGGGTTTGTACTGGGTCACTCCCTGACATTGCAGACTTGGTCGGCCTTCTCCCCACATCCAAGGGGAGAACATGCAGAAGCCGGGGAGGGACTACATCGGAGAGTCTCTCTCACTATCCTCTGCTCTCACCCTCGCAGGGTTGGAGTCATCATGGGGGCAGGTTGAAGGTTGCTACTTGTCGACGATGAGAAGGTGCACACGGCGCCTCATGCCAAGCCTCAATTTTTGGTAGGTCAGTTGAAGAAAGCAATTCCCCCGCACTGTTTCAACAGGTCTATGGTGAAGTTGTTCTCTTATTCGCTCTTGGATCTCTCCATCGTTGAGTCCTTGCTGTATGCAACGAAGTTCATCACGACACTAGGTCCCTTCGGATGGATGGCCTGGATACTGTATTGGATAGTGCAAGGATGTGTGCTAATAGGGGTGTGGGTTATTGCTCTTGAGTGTGGGCATCATGCCTTCAGTGATTACTCTCTGGTTGTCATACAAAATTAGGGTTAAAGAGACAGACGTTCTGTCCACCTTGCCCAGAGCTGCTTTGGCTTGGTCCCGATTTTGCCGAGGAGGAGATTTCAGTAGCGAGTAGAGTAACTACCAGATTTTCCATCAACCTCGATAGCCATGGGGTTCAAGGGTACGAAAGCGGAGAAGAAGCTCAACTACGACAAGATGTGTGAAATGTTAGAGGAGTACAACAAGGTGCTTGTGTGCGATGCAAATAATGTTGGCTCGAAGCAAATGCAGTCAATTAAAAAAGGTCTGAGGCCTCATTCTATGGTTTTGATGGGGAAGAATACAATGATGAAGCGCACTATCAGAATGTTCTCCGAGAGATCCGGCAGTACAGATCGGCTCAACTTGATTCCTTATCTCGTTGGCAATGTTGGCCTAATATTTACCAAAGGTGATCTGAAGGAGGTTCGAGAGGAGATCGAAAAGTGCAAGGTTGGAGCACCAGCAAGGGTCGGCCTCGTAGCCCCGATCGACGTGGTTGTACCTCCTGGTAACAATGGTCTTGATCCATCACAAACATCTTTTTTTCCAAGTGCTCTCGACGGCTGAGAGGAGGCACAGAAAAGGAGGGAAGACTATGAAGGTGTGGGAGAGCATTCGATTTGTCCAAGGTGGGGATCAACTGGAAGGAGTCTGTCTCATCGTTGTCGACAAGAGAACAAAGCTTCATGATTCAGGGCTGTTCTTTTGTTACAAGCAGGGTTTCGGGGGGGAATGAGATAGCTCATCAGTCAATCAAAAAGTAAAAAAACCGCTGGCTAGCATAGTGGCTGAGATGAGGGTTGTGAAGCCAAAGAGGGCGGGGGGGGGGGGGTGGTTGATGCACACATTCCTACATATCCCAACGTGCCTCCACAGATATTGTGCCGCCTGCATGATGTGATCCTTCATGCCGATGTAGAGACCGATGAGGTCTATTACCAGATGACTCTGCAGCCTATTATTGGGCCAAAAAAAGAGTCAATTTATGAACTAGATGTTGGATTACAAAGTAGGCAGCGAGCTATAATTTTTTTGTAAGACATTAATACCAAGTAATACTAGTACCCATGGTGGCTTCTCCATTCCTCGTCAGGCAGCTGGAAAAGTTTTTCCACCACTTGATTTTACAATGCAACCTCCTGCACAACAGCTAGTTGCTCGAGATCTGCATGATATAGAGTGGAAATTTTGGCACATATATAGAGGACAAACAAAACGGCACCTCTTGACCACAGGTTGGAATGTCTTTGTCAGTGAAAAATGGCTTGCTGCGGGTGATTCAATTCTTTTTATTGGGAATGACAAAGGATAGCTGTTACTAGGAATCCGGAGAGCAACTAGGCCTCAAACAGTCATGCCATCTTCTATTTTGTCAAGTGACACAATGCACATTGGAGTTCTGGCAGCAGCTGCACATGCAGCAAATACTGGTAGCTGATTTACTGTATTCTACAACCCCAGGGCAAGTCCATGAGGATTTGTGATCCCTTTTTCCAAGTTTGAGAAAGCAGTTTACCATACTCGAGTTTCTGTTGGCATGAGATTTCGAATATTGTTTGAAACTGAGGAATCCAGTGTCAGAAGACACATGGGAACCATCACTGATATAAGTGATTTAGTTCCTGTACGTTGGCCAAATTCACATTGGTGTTCTATCAAGGTTGGATGGGATGAACCAACTATAGGTGAGCGCCAAAGGCGTGTCTCTCTTTGGGATATTGAGCCACTCACAACTTCCCTAATCTACCCTCCAGCAATGAATTGGAGGTTGAAGCACCCCCTTGAT
This sequence comes from Ceratopteris richardii, assembly GCA_020310875.1. Classification (NCBI taxonomy): domain Eukaryota; kingdom Viridiplantae; phylum Streptophyta; class Polypodiopsida; order Polypodiales; family Pteridaceae; genus Ceratopteris; species Ceratopteris richardii. The sequence continues at coordinate 134,950,986 of CM035418.1, read as the reverse complement.
TTGGAAATTGGTAGCTTGAGATCCTCAGCATGGATCCACTTCCAAAACAAAAATAGGGGTCTTTCAGGGCCTGCTGTAGGGTTGATATCCCAAGGAATGGGTATAAGCTCGTGGTTGGGGTCTTTGCAGCCAAAGTCTGAATTAACTATTGATTCAGATGCATATGGTATGCTGAATGTCACAGTAGCCTTTCTGCAGCAGGTGATGCCCCGTGGTGCTAATCGACCGATGCATTATTCTCAAGCTTCTAGAGATGTCACAACTACATTTGTGCTTGGAACTAGTTATGAGATGGGTGGAGGTCAAGTCTTGCCATCTGAAAACCTGCCAAGCATCATTATAATGCCTGGGATATGGTTTTTCAGTAAAAATTTCACACTCAATAATGTACTATTTCTCCGACTCCTGAATTGCATGAACTTGTCCCGTCTTCTCTCTCTAACTTTGTCAAAATATTGTACATGCCCCACTCGCCTCTGCCCTGACTTGTTAGGCTTTGTACCAGCCTTCCCTACCATAACCCCCCCACTCTCCTCCACTCCTCTGCCCACTTTCCCTCTACCCTGACACCCACTCCTACAAACCCAAAACCCCCACGTGCACCCAAAGCTTCTGCTGCCCCACGTGTGGTCAAAGGAAATCTGACCTCTCCCCCTCCCCATTCTATAAAATGGGCACTCCTTGCCCAATAGTGGTTGGTGAATTTGCTGATCGATTATTCTGAAGAGAGAGCGAGGCACCAGAGTGAGTGTGAGATTTCTGCAAGACTGAAGCAGAGGGGAGCCAACAGTAGTTTGACTGGGGGGGTTCAATTATTTTGAAGAGCTCAGAGGCCGACTGGGAGACACGAAGGATATGATTGTGAGAATTGGTGATCGATAAATGAAGGTTGTGGCTGATGGCTCTCACCACACTATGGAGTGAGAGGACCATAAGAAGCTGTTGATTTAGAGAGTAGAGAAGCCGGCTATAAGAAGACCTGAGGAGAAGAATATTCGAGGGAGGACTTTATAAAGGGCCTTCAGAGACTGCAACAAAGAAGAAGCTGGTCACGTTTTGGAAGAGTTCAGAGCGAGCGACGCATGATCATGTTCAGATTTTTTCCCACTCTCGTGTATGGCTATAAGTCCCAATGATTTGCGATGTCTTAATAAAAGCTTTGCATAAATCTTTTGATAATAAAACTTTTGCACATTTTTAACCCTAGAACTTTCAGATTGAGAAGTGTACGGCTTGCATATATGATGTGTTTTTTTTCCTTTTGTTGTTCTACACTTTTTGAGTGCTAGCAGGAAACAAAGGAGCATGATATTGATCGGAATATAAAATGGTGCACACACTTAGAAAAATATGTGCATAATGACATTGCCCAAAAAAAAGTAAAAATTTACGTTGCAGGTCAAAAACAAAAGTGCATCATTTGAGTATATGAGCTGTTGTTAATCTCTTGCACAAGAACCACTCTGAGGCATACTGACTATATTGCACCAGTAACAGGTTGAAACTTGAACCCGGAGGTTTTGAACTCTGTAGTCCTAATATGCATTACACAATGTCGTGCACTGACGGTAAATCAGTTTCATTGATTTTTCAAAGTTTAAATGTGATAGGTGTTTGTAATGCATCGATCAAAAACCTACAATCTGACGTTTATTGCATAACTCTATAGAGTAAGCCTTCTAGCCCGAAACATACTTGATCCTTCCAGAAGCCGTTTACAGTCCTATTTTCTAAAAATGGAAACTTCCCTTTCTTTGAAACAAAAACAAGGAATGGAATACATGAGATAGAGGGAAATTTGATCTTCATGCGTGCTAACGCAGAGGGTAAATGATGCTGACCCCCCTTTTGTGTATGTTAGACTGGTCGATAGGGGAAGACCATGCATATTTTAAGGTGTTTGAGCTTGAGAATTTGGATCCCCTTTTTTCATAGCATCACTGCCCTTATATTGGGTGGATGTTCCCTTGCGAGAAAGGGAAATGGGTCAATGAGGATGTGTGAAGGAGGTGCATAAAATGTGTGTGAGACCAAATATATAAGTATATGTATGCATGAGGGTATGGGTGTGAAGAGTGTGCGAGAAAGGGAGAATGTATGTGTGAGTGTATAAGTGCACATGTGTGTGTACGGTTGAATGTATGTGTGCAAGAGTGTGCAAGAGTGCAAGTGGGAATATATGCATGAGGGACTAGGAGAGAAAGCAAGAGGAAAAGAGGAGAGAGAGAAATAGTTCACCTGTGAAAGGGTGAGTGTGCACTTGGGGAACGAGGGAATCAGTGAAGTTGTGTTTAAGGACATGTGCAAGTGCATAAGAGTGAGAATTGGGTGAGTATATGCATGAGTGTATGTGTGGGAGAGTGTAGGTATATGCACGGGAGTGTGTGTCCAAGCATGTGTGTTTGAAGTGTGTACATGGACGAATAGTGTATGCTGATACGTGTATGAGATAGCTTATGTGATTGAGGTGAGAGAAGGAAGAAAGTGGGAAAAGGAAAGGAGGTGAGCATGAGGAAGTGGAAGTGAGTGCTTGAGTGTGTGTGTGTGAGAGAGAAAGGGAAAGCAAAAGTGAATGTGCTGGAGCGTGCGTGTGAATGGGCACGTGTGTGAAACTATGTATGTGAGGTTGCGTGAGAATGGGCACGAGTGTGTGAAACTATGTATGTGAGGTTTTATGTTGGTATGTGAGACAAAGGGCAACAAAGGAAGTGAGAAAGGGGGAAAGGAGGGTAGGAATTAGGGTCGAGAGGGAAGAAGAAAAGGGAAGGGGCATGAGAATAGGAGGGTGCGTGAGAATGGGCACGAGTGTGTGAAACTATGTATGTGAGGTTTTATGTTGGTATGTGAGACAAAGGGCAACAAAGGAAGTGAGAAAGGGGGAAAGGAAGGTAGGAAATAGGGTCGAGAGGGAAGAAGAAAAGGGAAGGGGCGTGATAAAATAAGGGTCAAGACTGGGACTCTCATGTATCAAAGCGGGCAATAGGACCAAGATCAAGGATTGTCAAAGAACCAAAGAATAATCGAGCAAGGTTAGAACTATGTGCCACAATGGACACCATTGTGGCTTAAGGGTAAAATAAACTTTGCAAGTTATGAGAAACAAAACAGAGATAGCTAGATATAGGTGCAATTAATCGCACATTCTAAGGGCACAAGGCCATATCCATTTGGCGATCCTACTGGGGATTGCAAAAGTGAAATATCTATGCCGAAGTGTGAGCTCAAAGTTGGAAAGGTTGTGAGAGACAAGAATCCGAGTAAGATATAGTTAGATATTGCTGGTGTTTTATCGCGTTAAAAGATCTTATTTTGGGGGCTGAAGACCTTATCCATTTTGGTGATCCTACTGGGGATGAGCTTGGTACATCTCTACAAGAGAGTGCCATAGGTTCGCCTAGCGCCACAAGTTGGCTAAGCTCTCTGAACCAGTGACCAGTACATGAGCGAAGAAAGTTCTTCCTCAAGAAGAACTAGAACCCAGAGAGAAGAGCGAGCCGCTCGAAGGGCTAAAGCTCGAGAAAGGCGTAGGTAGGAATCATACGAGACATCTTCGAGTAGTCAGATAGAATTAGAAGAAAGAACATATTATCAAAGAAGAGTAGCCACTCAGGTAAGGAGACTCGAGGGAGTCTTGAAACCAAGGGCTCTAAACTTCTGGGAAAGAAGTGACATTGATATCACCCCTTTGTTTGAAATGGCTTACCGTATTCCGGTACATCTGGGAGACTTCCCAAGATTCTCAGGCCTCTGGGATGAGGACCCAGACAATTTCATTCAGCTTTTTGAAGTGACCTGCGAGGCGAATGAAGTCATAGACCAAGGGCAGAGATTAAGAATTTTTCCAACAACCCTCCGAGACGAGGCAGCAAACTGGTATGGGAATTTGACACCTCAGGAGAGAGGGATGTATCAAATGCTAAAAGATGCCTTTTTAGCGAAATTTCGAAGACAAGGGTTTCAAGACTGCCTTGCCCAACAAATGGACTATTTGCAGCAAGGAGTAAACGAAAGCATATACCATTATATCCAGAGAATGGAGACGTTGGTAAGGAAGATGGGTGTAAATGCCTCGAATGATGAGATGCTAAAGAGAAGGTTTATCGCCAGACTAAGGGATCCCACTGCACAACAACATATAAGTCTTACACGGCCCGCCAATTTGCTAGCTGCCAAAGAGCAGGCTACGGTATGGGAGGAAGTGCAATTGGGTCAACAGAGGAGGATAGAGCTCCTATACGAGCCAACAGAAGGACTAGGGAGTGTACCAGTAAGAAACCTTGGGCAAGGAAGCCCTACATTGACCACTCCGGCCTTTGTGGCTGCGACCAATACACCAGGTGAAGTTAAACCCGCATTGACAAAGGAGCGAATATTAGAGTTGGTAACTCAAGCAGTAAAAGCTGCCACGCTCACTCAAGAAACATACACTGTGAAACATGAGACAACCTCGGACCCTAATCAGGGCGTGTTTAGGTCCAAGACATGGTGCAAGAAGTGCCATGGCTATGGTCATCTGGCTTCAGAGTGCCCCACAGTTTCAAGAGTATTCGTGGATAGACCACCACCTAGACGGTTTTGCACTTTTTGCAGTAGGCCGAACCATACAGAGGACCAATGTTATCATAGAAGGGCTTATGAAGAACGGACACTACAATTGGAAAACACCCAAAGGCGTCCTTACACAGGACTGCTAGCTCAAAGCATCCCACCCATACCTCGTTGGGAAACCAGACAGACTTATGGGCATGGTGCTCAAGGTCAGGAGGGTGGCTATCCTGGAAAGGCAGCACAGGCCCAGGGAAGGGGGGCTGGTCCAATTCAATGTTGGAGATGCCATGGTTTTGGACATACTCAAACTAGATGCCAAATGAAAAGAAAACCGTTGATTACACTCCAATGTGCAGGTACTGCAGTGGAGAGGGCCACTTTGACGAAGACTGCCTAAAAAAGAAAGCCAACAGTGGCAAGGGAAAAGGGCCAGTAGAATCCTCGAACTATGTTGAGACCCAAGCTCATCCCACTCCTAGAGTACAAGTACAAATTCCTACAATAGGAGTGGTGTTTAGGACACTCGATTCCTGAGAAGGACCCAGTTCTTCCATGCACTTTGTAGAAGCTGACCCAGGCAAGAGTGCACGAAAAGATCCTATTGTGGTAGTGGTCACGAGGACTCAAGAATATGTGAAGAAGGATGCGGAAAAAAAAAGTGATAATTCCGATAAAGAAAAGGTACCCAAGCATAGGGAGGTAGAAGAGCAAGTGGAGGGACTTGTTGAGCAACAAGAATTTGAAGACGGAGATGAAATCGAAATACTTCCGTCGGTGACGAAGAAATTCATGCCAGGCATTGCCCCATTCCCAGAGAGATTAAAACCACAAAATGTCATAAGGAAAGGAAAAGCACAGAGGAAATTGACATTGTGCAAATGTTGGCCGAAACAGAAGTTACTTTGGGCATTGGCACCTTGCTAAGATGTTCCCCGACATATAGGAAGCAATTTTATGATGAATATATCAAGAAACCGAGGAAAGCTCGAGATAAGAAGAGACAAGAAAGAGATGTCCAAGGATTTATTCAGAGCATCACAACCCAGATCGATTCAAACGCTCCTTCTATGGTCGTTGAAATTAAGGGATATGCAGTCCTAGGTGCTCAATTGGATAGTGGGGTAGCAGTCAACTTAATGACAGAATATATGATGAAGGCTCTCGACCTAACCCACATGGAGGAGACTCCAATGTCCCTAAGGATGGTGGAACAAACTCAAGTGAAACCGACTGGTCTTTTGAAGAATGTGAGCACACTGGTTGGAGGATTAGAGTTTAGTGTCGATTACTTGATAGTCAGACCGAGAACGTCAGAAGCGACCTTCTCAATCCTACTTGGACGGCCATGGCTTGTGCAAGCCAAATGTGTGCATGACTGGCGCACGGGGTTCATTACAATCGGGCCAAAGTCTGATCGCATGCAAATCCAAGTTTCCTCAAACTCAAGTGACAAGAGGCCAACAACAGAAAAGGAATTAGAGAAAAAAACAAAGGAGAAAGCGAAGCAAGAAAAAGCACAAGTAAGGTTTGCCCTGAACACTTAGCCCTACAAGAAGCTACTTCAAGACGGGTTCAACTTACAACTCTCCAAGAATCAAGACACCAAGATGAGAGAGTATCAAAATCCATTGTTCTATAAAGATGATTCCGATCAGGAACTGTTGGAATGGTTAGCAAGTAGAGGCGAGGCTGAGTGTTATACGATGCACATAGACCCGAAGGAAGCTGAGACTAACAATCATCTCGAAGGAAAAATCCTCAAGAGAGGGTCAGCCTTAGAAATGACCACTGTAATGGGAGCAGGATGTATGAAGGGAAAAGCTGAAGCTTTAGAAGTTGAGCCTGTGGATATACAGCTCGGGATGAAGGAATCAAATGTACAAGAATGTGATGCGAGGGTTGAGTGGAAAGAAGTCACTCCGAGACGAGAAGATGAAATTGGAAGAATGTTGACTAGTGGTGCATGGTTGTCGTTAGGTCTAGAAGAAGCCAAGATGAACACGAGGAAGACGGTAAAAGTAAGTCTTGCCAAGAAAAAGAAGAAAGTGAGCTCGGTAGTTGATCCTCATGCGAAGAAGGAAAACTATTCGAAGGATGAAAGAAGCTCTTCTGGAATTCAAGCCAAAAAATGCGATTGGAAGTTGATGAGGGACCAAGGAGGTTGGTTATTTTTTGGCACAAAGAGAATGCAGGATGCCATGAGCAAGGATACATGCAATGGAGAGCACGAGGGCAAAGCTAGATCCAGGAGAGAAAAGTGGTGTGTGAACCACGAGGGTTCTAGTAAGGACTTAGCCGACCGGAAGGAAAACCTCTTGAAAGGTAAAGATAAAGAGAACCAAGATAGTTGTAAAACAAAAGTTCCCAAATGTGACGTTTTGAAGAAGGGACATGCAGTGGGAAAGGAGTCAAAAAAGGGCACAATGAGTAAAGTGCTTCATTTAAAGAGTATGTATAGGAATGATGGAAGCCTGAAGGAGTTTGGATTGGCTCGTGTCAAATATGACATAGTTATCCAATCGAGGTTTGAGGGGAATAAATGTTAGGATAGCGAGCAGAGCGTACAAGGGTCGATAGGGGATTATGCACGGAGAGGAATTCGATCAAGTCATTGGATGATAGCACTTTTTTGTGTAATTTGGGTGCTCTTACGAGAGATTTGCGATTGGATACGAGAACGAAGCGAGAAGGCCTTTCTCTACTTTTTCATTCAATTTATCTTCTGTTTGCAAGAATCGCAGAAACTGGTAAACCCAGTATGTTACTATGCAGGATCACTGAGGACTAGGGGGACCGATGGCTGATCAAGTATACTAGAGTGCTCTGTTCGACCTTGTAGTATATTTTTCAGATCAAGCGTTAGAAAGCATGGGAATATCAGTCGAAAGCTTGCAGACAGACTACGATGTAGAGGAAGCACACTGGCTAGTATGCTTTTGGAACCAAGACTTGGACATTGAATTCCCATTTCCCCAATTCGAGGCGTATCTACTTGGTTGGGCCGGATATGCAGAGGAGCGATACTTCTATTATGATAGCATGAGGGAGATGCCTAACGAGGTAAATGATATCTATTGGGCATGGGTGGATCAGTTGGTGATTCACAGCGACCATGAGGCTCCTCCAGCGGAGCCTGACTCACCTCCCGGAGAACATTGATCACTAGCTATGAAATGAGGCAGAGTAGAGAATTTTTGAGCTATCTTATATAACATTGCCACCTTAGGAAAGAACTTCAAAATAAGATGAGAAGAATTCGGATTGGTAAGTGTGATTGCGATTAATCAGTTGTATCATATAATCTTTATATCCTGGTAGGTAATGGCAAGAGAAGATCGACCTATCAGCTTTCATGGGTGTTTTTGTATTTTTGTACTTCTGGTTGCATGATGTGTGGGTTGGGTGGGTAGATGCTCCTTTCTGCCTCTCCCTAACTCTCAGGACATGGGAGATCATGGGGGAAAAAAACACAAAAAAAAACAAAAAAAAAGTGTGTGTGTGTGTATATGTATGTGTGCCTGCGCGCTATGACGGGCTAGTAGGTTGGCGGAATCAACTTGATTGGGTGGTCAGGACCACGAGCCGATGCTAGTTTTGTCATAGGCCAGGACGGCTGTGTGTATATCTGTTTTGGTGCTTCGCGCCATAGCGGGTTGGTAGGTAAGTGGAGCCAACTCGGCCGGGCGGTCGAGACCACGAACCGCACCCAGCTTCGCTATGGGCTAGCACATATATATGTGTATATATCATGTATGTATGTCATTGCACGCTATGTTGTATTGGTAGACGGGCGGAACTAACCTCATCGGGTGGTCAGGGCCACGAGTCGCATCCAATTGCAACATAGGCCAACTCGTGAATTAAAAATCAACAAAAAAAAGAAAAGAAAAAATAATATTCCCACTCTTGAGGGGGAGACATAGAGAGGAGGAGGGCGACGATCGCCCAGAAGGGTGTGTTTTTGCATGCACGTGTCTAGTGGGATGGGATGATGATAGCTGATAGATCGATCTGCTCAAGGCTAATACGAACGAAAGGTATAAGTATTATATGTATGAGTGGTTGGTTCGTAATCCATTTTTCAGATTTGATTTGTTCTCATTTTATCAGCAAGTTCGTTCCTGAGGTTGGTAGTGTTGTATATGTTTCTTAAAATTTCTTTATTCCTGTCTCGCTTCATCTGTTGATGATCTGTTTTTTGGGATATGAGGTAAGTCCACGCTTTAGGAAATCTCAATGTCGCTTGTGTGTACATAGCCTGCTCAATCTTTATGTGCGATATGATTATGTGACATTTTGGGTTTTTTTTGTTTTTCTTTTTTATTATTGCATGTTTTTGGTCTAACAACTTTTGATGAGTGAGCAGATAAGAAAGAAAAGGAAGCCAAGAAGGTTTTCAACAAGGTGAGCAAGGTAAGGAATTTGTTTTGGAAAAAGGTTAAAAAGTCATTACTTCACCAAGGGAAACATCGTGTCTTCATCTTGAAATCATTTTTCTTTTGTCAAATACAAAAAGTTGTCGTCGATTCAAATCATGTTTTGGAATAAGACATGCATACATTGCATTGCTTTGTTTTTTTTTTTCCATAAAAGCATAATATGGAAAGGAAAGGAGTCATGCATGAGCATGTAAAAAAAGAATGTGATCGGCTGGGTAATGGATGCGTTACGTGAATGTATTGATGCATGTGACTGTGGACATGATTGGCAGAATAAAACAATAACCAAATGAAGAAAAATATGCATGACGATTGTGCAGGAGAAGAGAGAATGATATAGATATATTTGTGGTTGACGGGTCCCATCTCTTGATTGAGTGAATGGTCATGTTTTATATATCTCCATGGAAAATTTAACCCTTTGGATGAGTGACACGTGAAAAGGGACATTGCGGGAATGCTTGTCGAGGACGACATCGCAAGCAAGAAGAGGGGAGTATGTTACACAGGAAGGTTGTGTGGATTGGCAGTCTAGTAGCATGATGAATATAAAAATAAAGTTGTCAAAAATGTTTTTTTAATAATTAGAGAATTGTTGGCGGTTGTATTGACGTTCATTGGGTGTGTGCATGTGTTAGCATGGAGAGCTTCTTGAGTGCAAGATTTGCAATAGGAGGGTGCATGTATGAGCATGGGAATATGTATGTACATGTGCATCTATGTGTGTTGATTATGATATGTGGGCATCCTAAAGTTGTGGTGCGGTAATCTCATGTGTATCAAAAAGGATCCAAGAGTGTTTGTATATATTTACATTTCAAATTGAAGGTGTGAAAATACAACATATTTTTGGAAGCAATTGGGGAGTTCTACATGTGGAATAGTGTGAATGCATGTGTATTTTCGATTGCATGTGTGTTTTTCTCAAATGGAATTTTGTATGTCCATCAGTCATAATGAAAGGGCAACAAACGCAATGGGTAAGAATGAAACCGGAAAAAATTGTGTGACTTGCTTGGGGGGAATCTATATGCAGAAAGAATCAACTCGGTTTGCTTCTGTGGTTCTTGAGCTTGCCAATGTTGTAGACGATACCCACACAGGAATTTCCAACATCAATTTAACACTTGAGGTTTACAGTTCAAAGCGTCATCCGGACCATGTGAACCGAGTCTCTGACAATGAAGATATTATTGTGAATGAGGGAATCCCATCACACAATGCTAACCAGTCTAGCATCCTCAAGCCCAATATTTTGCAGCCTAGTGACCTTGTCAGCAATGCGTTTTCCGATAGAAAAGATTTAATGAATACTTTGCCCATCCGATCTGGCTCCCTAGCAGATTCTAACGCAGATATGTTGGGGGTTCGTACTGGGTCACTCCCTGACATTGCAGACTTGGTCGGCCTTCTCCCCACATCCAAGGGGAGAACACGCGGAAGCGGGGGAGCGACTACATCGGAGAGTCTCTCTCACTATCCTCTACTCTCACCCTCACAGGGTTGGAGTCATCATGGGGGCAGGTGGAAGGTTGCTGCTTGTCGACGATGAGAAGGTGCATAGAGCGCCTCATGCCAAGCCTGCATTTTCGGTAGGTCAATTGAAGAAAGGAGTTCCCCCCCACTATTTCAACAGGTCTATGGTGAAGTCGTTCTCTTATTCGCTCTTGGATCTCTCCATCACTGGGTCCTTGCTGTATGGAACGAAGTTCATCACGACACTAGGTCCCTTCGGATGGATGGCTTGGATACTATATTGGATAGTGCAAGGATGTGTGCTAACAGGGGTGTGGGTTATTGCTCTTGAGTGTGGGCATCATGCCTTCAGTGATTACTCTCTGGTTGTCATACGAAATTAGGGTTAAAGAGAGAGACGTTCTGACCACCTTGCCCAGAGCTGCTCTGGCTTGGTCCCGGTTTTGCTGAGGAGGAGATTTCAGTAGCGAGTAGAGTAACTACCAGATTTTCCATCAACCTCGATAGCCATGGGGTTCAAGGGTACAAAAGCGGAGAAGAAGCTCAAGTACGACAAGATGTGTGAAATGTTAGAGGAGTACAACAAGGTGCTTGTGTGCACTGCAGATAATATTGGCTCGAAGCAAATGCAGTCAATTAGAAAAGGTCTGAGGCCTGATTCTATGTTTTGGATGGGGAAGAATACAATGATGAAGCGAACTATCAGAATGTTCTCCAAGAGATCAGACAGTACAAATTGGCTCAACTTGATTCCTTATCTCGTTGGCAATGTTGGCCTAATATTTACCAAAGGTGATCTGAAGGAGGTTCGGGAGGAGATCGACAAGTACAAGGTTGGAGCACCTGCAAGGGTTGGCCTCGTAGCCCCGATTGACGTGGTTGTACCTCCCGGTAACACTGGTCTTGATCCATCGCAGACATCTTTTTTTCCAGGTGCTCTTGACAGCTGAGAGGAGGCACAGAAAAGGAGGGAAGACTATGAAGGTGTGGGAGAGCATTCGATTTGTCCAAGGTGGGGATCAACTAGAAGGAGTCTGTCTCATCGTTGTCGACTAGAGAACAAAGCTTCATGATTCAGGGTTGTTCTTTTGTTACAAGCAGGGTTTCGGGGGGGAATCAGAGCACTCATCAGTCAATCAAAAAGTAAAGAAACCACTGGCTAGGACAGTGGCTGAGAAGAGGGTTGTGAAGCCAAAGGGGGGGGGGTGGTTGATGCACACATTCCTGCATATCCCAACCTGCCTCCACAGATATTGTGCCACCTGCATGATGTGATCCTTCATGCCGATGTAGAGACCGATGAGGTTTATTACCAGATGACTCTGCAACCTATTATTGGGCCAGAAAAAGAGTCAATTTATGAACCAGATGTTGGATTACAAAGTAGACAGCCAGCTGTAATTTCTTTGTAAGACATTAATACCAAGTAATACTAGTACCCATGGTGGCTTCTCCATTCCTCGTCAGGCAGCTGAAAAAGTTTTTCGACCACTTGATTTTACAATGCAACCTCCTGCACAACAGCTAGTTGTTTGAAATCTGCATGATATAGAGTGGAAATTTCAGCACATATATAGAGGACAACCAAAACGGCACCTCTTGACCACAGGTTGGAGTGTCTTTGTCAGTGCAAAACATCTTGCTGCGGGTGATTCAGTTCTTTTTATCAAGAATGACAAAGGACAGCTGTTACTAGGAATCCGGAGAGCAACTAGGCCTCAAACAGTCATGCCATCTTCTGATTTGTCAAGTGAGACAATGCACATTGGAGTTCTGGCAGCAGCTGCACATGCAGCAAATATTGGTAGCCGATTTACTGTATTCTACAACCCCAGGGCAACTCCATCAAGATTTATGATCCCTTTTCCCAAGTTTGAGAAAGTAGTTTACCATACTTGAGTTTTTGTTGGCATGAGATTTTGAATGTTGTTTGAAACTGAGGAATCCAGTGTCAGAAGATACATGGGAACCATCACTGATATAAGTGATTTAGATCATGTACGTTGGCCAAATTCATTAGCGTTCTATCAACGTTGGATGGGATGAATCAACTGCAGGTGAGCGCGAAAGGCGTGTCTCTCTTTGGGATATTGAGCCACTCACAACTTTCCTGATCTACCCTCCAGCAATGAATTGGAGGTTGAAGCACCCCCTTGATTTGGAAATTGATAGCTTGAGATCCTCAGCATGGATACAGTTCCAAAACGGAAATAGGGGTCTTTTAGGGCCTGCTGCAGGGTTGATATCCCAAGGAATGGGTATAAGCTCGTGGTTGGGGTCTTTGCAGCCAAAGTCTGAATTAACTGTTGATTCAGATGCATATGGTATGCTGAATGTCACAGCAGCCTTTCTGCAGTAGGTGATGCCCGGTGGTGCTAATCGACCGATGCGTTATTCTCAAGCTTCTAGAGATGTCACAACTACATCTCTGCCTGGAACTAGTTATGAGATGGGTGGAGGTCAAGTCTTGCCATCTGAAACCTGCCAAGCAAATGCCTGGGATATGGCTTTTCAGTAAAAGTTTCACACTCACTAATGTACTATTTCTTCGACTCCTGAATTACAAGAACTTGTTCCGTCTTCTCTCTCTAACTTTGTCAAAATATTGTACATGCCCCACTCCCCTCTGACCTGACTTGTCAGGCTTTGTACCTGCCTTCCCTGCCATAACCCCCCCCCACTCTCCTCCACTCCTCTACCCACTTTCCCTCTACCCTGGCACCCACCCCTACAAACCCAAAACCCCCACGTGCACCCAAAGCTTCTACAGCCCCACGTGTGGTCAAAGGACAGCTCACCTCTCCCCCTCCCCATTCTATAAAATGGGCACTCCTTGCCCAATAGTGATTGGTGAATTTGCTGATCGATTATTTTGAAGAGAGAGAGAGAGGCACTAGAGTGAGTGTGAGATTTCTACAAGACTGAAGCAGAGGGGAGCCAACAGTAGTTTGACTGGGGGGGTTCAATTATTCTGAAGATCTCAAAGGCCGACTGGAAGACACGAAGGATATGATTGCGAGAATTGGTGATCGATAAACAAAGGTTGTGGCTGATGGCGCTCACCGCACTATGGACTGAGTGGACCATAAGAAGCTGTTGATTTACAGAGCAAAGAAGCCGGCTATAAGAAGACCTGAGGAAAAGAATATTCGAGGGAGGACTTTATAAAGGGCCTTTAGAGACTGTGACAAAGAAGAAGCAGGTCACGTTTTGGAAGAGTTCAGAGCAAAAGAGACGCATGATCATGTTCATATTTTTTCCATTCTCGTGTATGGCTGTAATTCCCAATGATTTGCGATGTCTTATACAAGCTTTGCATAGATATTTTGATAATCAAACTTTTGCACGTTTATATCCTTGGAACTTTCAGATTGAGAAGTGTACGGCTTGCGTATATGATGTGTTTTTTTCCTTTTGCTGTTCTACACTTTTTGAGTGCTAGCAGGAAACAAAGGAGCATGATATTGATCGGAATATAAAATGGTGCACACGCTTAGAAAAATGTGTGCATAATGACATTGCCCAAAAAAAAGTAAAAATTTATGTTGCAGGTCAAAAACAAAAGTGCATCATTTGAGTATATGAGCTGTTGTTAATCTCTTGCACAAGAACCACTCTGAGGCATACTGACTATATTGCACCAGTAACAGGTTGAACCTTGAACCCGGAGGTTTTGAACTCTAGAGTCCTAATATGCATTACACAATGTTGTGCACTGACGGGAAATGAGTTTCATTGATTTTTCAAAGTTTAAATGTAATAGGTGTTTGTAATGCATCGATCAAAAACCTACAATCTGACGTTTATTGCATAACTCTATAGAGTAAGCCTTCTAGCCCGAAACATACTTGATCCTTGCAGAAGCCTTTTACAGTCCTATTTTCTGAAAATGGAAACTTCCCTTTCTTTGAAACAAAAACAAGGAATGGAATACATGAGATAGAGGGAAATTTGATCTTCATGCATGCTAACTCAGAGGGTAAATGATGCTGACCCCCCTTTTGTGTATGTTAGAGTGGTCGATAGGGGAAGACCATGCATATTTTAAGGTGTTTGAGCTTGAGAATTTGGATCCCCTTTTTTCATAGCATCACTGCCCTTATATTGGGTGGATGTTCCCTTGCGAGAAAGGGAAATGGGTCGATGAGGATGTGTGAAGGAGGTGCATAAAATGTGTGTGAGACCAAATATATAAGTATATGTATGCATGAGGGTATGGGTGTGAAGAGTGTGCGAGAAAGGGAGAATGTATGTGCGAGTGTATAAGTGCGCATGTGTGTGTACGGTTGAATGTATGTGTGCAAGAGTGTGCGAGAGTGCAAGTGGGAATATATGCATGAGGGACTAGGAGAGAAAGCAAGAGGAAAAGAGGAGAGAGAGAAATAGTGCACGTGAGAAAGGGTGAGTGTGCACTTGGGGAACGAGGGAATCATTGAAGTTGTGTTTAAGGACATGTGCTAGTGCATAAGAGTGAGAATTGGGTGAGTATATGCATGAGTGTATGTGTGGGAGAGTGTAGGTATATGCACGAGAGTGTGTGTCCGAGCATGTGTGTTTGAAGTGTGTACATGGACGAATAGTGTATGCTGATGCGTGTGTGAGATAGCTTATGTGATTGAGGTGAGAGAAGGAAGAAAGTGGGAAAAGAAAAGGAGGTGAGCGTGAGAAAGTGGAAGTGAGTGCTTGAGTGTGTGTGTGTGTGAGAGAGAGAGAAAGGGAAAGCAAAAGTGAATGTGCTGGAGGGTGCGTGAGAATGGGCACCAGTGTGTGAAACTATGTATGTGAGGTTTTATGTTGGTATGTGAGATAGAGGGCAACAAAGGAAGCGAGAAAGGGGGAAAGGAAGGTAGGAAATAGGGTCGAGAGGGAAGAAGAAAAGGGAAGGGGCATGATAATATAAGGCTCAAGACTGGGACTCTCATGTATCAAAGCGGGCAATAGGACCAAGATCAAGGATTGTCAAAGAACCAGAGAATAATCGAACAACATTAGAACTGTGCGTCACAATGGACACCATTGTGGCTTAAGGGTAAAATAAACTTTGCAAGTTACGAGAAACAAAACAGATATAACTAGATATAGGTGCAATTAATCGCACATTCTATGGGCAAAAGGCCATATCCAACGCCACTTGTTCCTAAGGCAGCTTAACTACCACTAAGCTATATAGAGCGGATGTGCAATTTTTTTATTGCATAGAAAACCATTTTTTGAAACGGAATACTGAGCTTTTGGAGGTATTGCAGATGAGATTTGACCCAAACCTCATGACTACCTATGTTCGATGTAGCCATTAAGTCTCCATAGATTTGTTGAACTCACATGATCAGATTTTATCTCGTTCCTTTAATCCCTTTGGCTTTTGCAAAAGAACTATTGCTTTGCTAGGCACGGGAATAGAACCCATATCCTTATCTCTTAGAAACATTTCTTGTATACTTTGAGCTAGAGTGGCTTATGGGGCATCAAACCCATACTCGAACTATCATAATCACATTTCAAACTTAGATCCCCTCATATAGATGACCATTACAATAGTCTAGTGGATTCCATGATCAATCATTTTCCTAGGTTATTTTATTCCTTATAAGAATCTCAAGTATTGGAAGAATAAATTGCTCCATAGTAGTGAGCACAAAATTCTTCAAGCTCGTTAAACAACAAGTAGTTCCCAAGAAGTTTCAAACCACCGGTAGTGGTACTTACATCCAATTATTGGTATAACCTAAAGGTTTATCAATATTGATTAGATCCTTAGCTTTGGAATCGAAAAGGCATTGGTATATGCTAGGACTTGAGTTGAGGGAAAGATCTTTGTTATAAATCCTATAGATAAGCCAAAAAGGTTTAGATAAGTTTGAGAGATCTTAATGATAAAGATTAAATCTTTATTCTATCACACAATCAACAAAACTTGATCAAGCTTGGCAAGGTTTGTCCAAGAAATTGCGATTGTAACTATGAAGTTTGACCAAATAATGATAAATAAATTCCTTTTGGGAAATTTTCACTCAAGTTCCATTTATTCAATGGAAAGGTGTGAAAAGAGTATAATGTTCCAAGTCTAAACAGAGTGACATATTCCAAGTATGTAGTCTTCAACTGTGTCAATGATAATTGGGTCTCTAGAAGGTACAACATAAAGTTTTTCTATCCTTAAAGGGATTTCAATAAAATCTAAAAAGCATGAAAGGATACTTAGACTTAAGCAATAGAGAGATTCCTATAAACTCATAGCCAAGGTAGTTACTTAAAGCTTCAATAACAAAGGAATCTAAAGACAGGAAGTGAAAAACTATTCTCGCTACCAATTGGTTGAGAATAACCAATAGGACTTGAATTTGATCAATTCAAGAACTTGGAATTTTAATTGGTTTTCGTTTGAAAAACCTAGAAAAGAAGGATGGATTTTCCATCCAAAGGTTTTCAAGTTTCCAAAGTAAAAGCACGAGATCGTGAAACAATCATGTGAAGGATTCAAAATCTAGAATATCAAGTTAGAGGTAATGCCTAAAACTGCAATATTTTTATAAAGAATTAAAGTAAGAAGGTACTCTATCAAGATATGCTTAGACTTCAGGATAAGTATCACTCACTCATCAATGTGAATATAAAATAGGGTGCTATGAGACACCAACTTGTATACTCACATTGAGGTCAAAAATTTGGTATGGGACATCAAAATGTGGGATGATAAATATCTTTTAGTCTTAGAATGAATCTTGAAGCTAGATTGGATTCTCAAGGGAATTAAAACTTTAAAGGAGAAATTTAAATTCAAGGAGGATAAAAATATAAATCTCAAGATACTTCAAGGTTAAGTAAGTAGAAGACATGAAGTAAATGACTTCCAAGATTTTATTTTTCAAATAAGGAAAAGACTTGTTCTTATTTGAACTATGGAACACTTCAAGATAAAGTGTTGCTAACTTAGAAATATTTACTAAACTTTTTAAGAAGAAAGACTTTGACATTGAAATGATCCTTTCAATTAAGGAATAGACTGACCAAGTTATGCACCAAGTACTTAATGTAACTCGATAAATTCAATACTTGGACTCAAAGCAATGCATAAGAATTGTGTTCCTAGAAAGGAGTCATAAAGATTGAATATAAGAATGAAATTATTCTCAATTGAAGCATTATTTGAGTAAAAAATGCATCAAAAGAACCTTGGTGGCTCAACACACTGATGTTGGGTGCCACATTAGTATCTTGTGGTTGGATGATATTTTAGATTTTCTTTGAATCTTTTCAAGAATCCAATATATTTCTCTTACAGATAGTAAAAATGCTTCAATACCTTGTTGAGATATATCTTTGAGAGGTTGAAGTCTTGAGTCATCTAGAAATTGACTCCTTGCAAGTTTATGTATCTTCAAAGTTTGAATTGGTTGTATAGAATTTTAGTTCTTTCTTTCCACTTTCTAAATCTTTTGGATTTTACTCTGATAGGATATCTGATTCTTTTTACGAAAGTCTAGGGTTAGCAGATTAGAACTAAGAAACTAAATTAAACATTGTAGATAGATGTTCTATTCAAGAACCTTTTCACTCTTCAAAAGAGGATGTCTTAGTTGACTTATTCATTTGAATTTGCTTCAAGTTATAAAGCATAAATGACTTTCTAGAGTCGAGTATACTCTAGAATAAAGAAGTTAGGAATTGCTCATTAGATTGAAAATTCCTAAGAACTTTTAGCTACATTCTTTCAAGAAAAGTGTCCTAGGTTGGATAACTTTCATTTTGGATTTATTCGTGTTTGGAGGTCAATAAGATTTGATCAAGCTTTGAAAGTTTTGTCCAAGAACTTGCGATTGGAAGTACTATGCAGTTGCCAAAATATTAGCAATAAATTTCATGCATGACTCATGAGTGTCACCTCTTTAAAGCACTAAGTCATTAGTTTGATTAAATTTTGAAGTCAAGATTTTTCCAAAATAAAGGCATAAAGAGATAAAAGGGTCTAGATCTACCCTAGATGTTTAACCTTAAACATTCTTTGCAAGAATTAGTAGGTGTATAAATTGAATATCAGACCTTCGTCTTAGCTCTCAATATTGGCCCCAACAACACGAAAAGAACAAGGATCATTACAATTAATTATGAGATCATTTCAAAGAAATAGAAAATAGGGCAAAATCACTTGTATTTTTGTGGGTTTGGAAAAGTATCCATTGGTGACAATGGAATGCTAACTCCTTTTGAGAATTTCTCATTGATGGCAAGAAAGAAAAAGAACTTATGATTCATAAAATCATCAACCAAATTATCTCTTTCATGCGAATGTACATTCATGTAATGTACTTAAACCACTAGATGAAAGAATAAAGAAATGAGGGAGAATTTCTTTCTCACATTTAGATTAGAGGTGAAGTCTAGAAAAGTTCACCATTCAAAGGTTTTCAAGTTTCCAAGGAAAAGCATGACGTTATGGAAGGATCATGTGAAGGAATGAAAACATAGAATATCAAGTTAGAGGTAATGCCTTAAAAATTTAAATAAAGAATTTAAGTAAGAAGGTATCTATACATATATTTAGAATTTAGAATACGTATCATTCAGACATCAATTTGAATATAAACTAGGGTGGTATGACACCACATTATATAATCAGACTGATGTAGGAAAGATTGTATGGGATATCGGACCATGGGATGATATCTTTTAGTCTTAGAATGAACCTTGAAGTATGATTTGATCCTCAAGGGAATTTGAACTTCAATGAAGAAGTTTAAATTCAATGAGGATAAATGCATGATCTCAAGAAACTTCTCGACTTAATTCTAACTTGGAAATATTGATACATTTCTAAAGAGGCAGGACTTTGAAATGATCCTTTAAACTAAGGTTATACTACCTAAGTCATGTTGGAGATAGATGTCTGTGGAAGCACACGAACAGCACAAGGAAGAAGAAGAAGCTTGGAGCACAACACACAATACTGAATGTATTACTAGAGAATGTACAAAGATAAGTAGCACATTAGAGCAATAGGCGTATATACAAGACGGGGGAAAAAAACCTCCTAAAGAGGGAAAAAAGTGCCTCGGCGGTCCTAGAGTGTTCACACACATCACTACCTAAATATATCAACAAATCCCCCCTCGGAGTGATGCGGTGAACAAGTAGCTAGCACTCATGTATAAGGAAGTGCCAAGCTATGTGGAAATCACTCCACAAAAGGAAGTAAGCCCAAAGCTTTGCGGAAAGCTTCAAACTTCTCCCTAGGCAGAGCCTTCGTGAAAAGGTCTGCAATGTTCTCCTGCGTGGGCACATATGCCAAGCTGATCTCCCCAGCAGAGAACCTCTCCCTGACATAATGATAATGCACCTCAATGTGCTTAGTGCGAGCATGGAACACAGGGTTCCTCGCAATTGCCAATACGCTCTGACTGTCAGTGAAGATGGTAGTGGCAGAAGACTGACCAACACCCAAATTAGCCATAAGGTATCTGAGCCACACACACTCAACAATCGTTGTGAAAAGCTGCCCTATACTTAGCCTCACAACTGGAAGTGGCCATAGTAGGCTGCTTCTTGCCCAACCAAGATATACATGAGCTACCAAGCGTGAAGCAAAAGCCACTAGTGGACACACGAGTGTCATAGCAACCAGCCCAATCAGAGTCAGAAAAAGCATGCAAATCTTGTGGTAGTGATCCCCCCTTGGGATAAAACAACCCAAGTAGCCGAGTACCACTCAAGTAGCGAAGGATACGCTTAACCGCCTGCCAATGCTTGACTCCTGGGCAATGCATAAACCTGCTCATCTATGAGACAACAAACTGAATATCTGGCCGAGTAATGCATAAGTAAATCAAGCATCCAATAGCCTGCTGATAAAGAACAGCATCAAATGCATCTCCAACATCATGAAGACTCAATCGTAAACCTGTCTCCATAGGAGTGGCAATAGGCTTACAATCTTCAAGGCCAAAATGATGCAATAATGTGTCAATATATTTCGTTTGACACAAAGCATTCCACCATCAACGTGCATAAACTGGATGCCCAAATAATGATGCAAATGCCCCAAAACAGACATCTCAAATGAGGCATGCAAATCAGCCTTAAAATCAGCAATATGCTTCTCAATAGGACCAGTGAGCAGCATGTCGTCAACATAGAAAACAATGATCAGAAGCACATCATTAGCACGCTTAACATATAAGGTGCTTTCAGTTGGACTGTTCTCAAAACCATGTGCAACGAGATAGGCATGTATCTTCTCATACCAAGCACGTGGTGCTTGCTTTAAACCATATAATGCCTTCTTTAACCTGCACACCTGATTTTCATGCCCTTTCTGCACAAAGCCACGGGGTTGAAAAACATACACTTCTTCATGCAAGTCACCATTCAAAAATGTTGTTTTAATATCCAACTGATGTACATTCCAACCGTGATGGGCTACAAGTGCACAGATGCTCCGAACAGTAGTCATACAGCATGTAGGTGCAAAGGTCTCATCAAAATCAATGCCTTTTTCGTGTGCATAACCCTTTGCAACAAGCCTAGCCTTATACCTGTCAACTGTACCATCAGGTTTATGCTTCAGCTTGTATACTCACTTAGTGCCAATGGCCTTCTTGCCAAGAGGCAAGTCACATAAGGACCAAGTACCGTTCTTTATTATTGCATCATATTCAGATTGCATAGCAACCATCCAATTTTCTGAATTTTGTGCTTCATCAAACGAAACAGGCTTAGTCTCATCACATAGACTAGATGCAGCCATAGCAAAGCAATCTTATGCAAAAGAGGCGATATGAGGGCTTGATCGAGTACGATATGACAGAGCTGCATCTAATTTGCTATCACGCAAGGTCTGCACCAGCCATTTTGGCATAGTTCTTGCCTGCTCAATATCATCTCTCTCATCAA
Organism: Ceratopteris richardii; assembly: GCA_020310875.1. Classification (NCBI taxonomy): domain Eukaryota; kingdom Viridiplantae; phylum Streptophyta; class Polypodiopsida; order Polypodiales; family Pteridaceae; genus Ceratopteris; species Ceratopteris richardii. The sequence goes on along the minus strand of CM035418.1, from coordinate 134,929,636 downwards.
TAAGTGCATCATGTAAATCTGCATCAGAAATGGAATGATTTGCATCATCACATGAAACCTGCAAAGGCTGAGAAGTTGCCTCATTAGGACCAGCACTAGACTGTCCACCTGTAAAAAGAGGCAGTAGAGTATCATACATGTCTTTGGAGCTAACAGATGTCTCCTTAGTACATGAAAGCAATGGCTGAATAGCATCCTCCACAAAAACAACATCACGGCTAACCAGAATGCGTTTAGTCTGTGGATGATACAGACGATAGCCTTTACTTTCAGAACTGTACCCAACAAAAATACATCTTACTGCTTTATCATCCAATTTTCTGCGATGTTGTTCAGGCACTAATGCATATGCTAAACAACCAAAAACACGGAGATGAGCAACAGATGGCTTGCAGTCATGCCAAGCCTCATATGGAGTGATAGACTGCAGCGCTTTAGTGGGACACCTGTTCAGTACATATGCTGCACACATGACAGCCTCAAGCCAGAAACTATGTGGTAAGGCCTGACTCTTGACCATACACCTCGCCATCTCCATGAGTGACCTGTTCTTTCGTTCAGCAACTCCATTCTGTTGAGGTGTATACGGCACTGTATACTGGTGTTTCATCCCACGTTCAGCCAGAAACGCATTAAAATCAGAAGACATATATTCCCCCCTCGATCAGAACAGAGGGTGCCCATTCTACATGCTGATAGATTTTCAGCCAAAACCAAAAACTGTTTGAAGCACATGAACACTTCGGACTTTGCCTTCAATGGATATACCCATGCATGCCTGGAAAAATCATCGATGAAAGTCACGAAGTAAAGATAATTCCCAAAGGAAGGTGTTTTCATAGGAGCACAGACATCACTATGTACAAGCTGCAATTTCTGAGTAGCCCGAACTGAACCATCTTTTGGAAAGGAAGAATGCTGCATTTTGCCCAAAATACCTCCTTCACAAACATGTTTTTGAGGTGCCTAAAGTTTGTGCAAAGAGGACACCATTTCACATTTCTACAGGCGTAGCAAACTAGCAAAAATTAGATGACCAAAGCGTGCATGCCAAAGCTTTGCATCTGACATAGCCTTAGAATCATTTACTGCACATGCCAAATCATTTACGGATCTTTCATAGTCTATGAGCTTATACAGCCCACGACATAAAATGCCAGAAGCAATAATCACATCGCCATTTGACAGACCATGAACTGTACACCTGTCATCAACAAATTTCACAACCAAGCCAATCTTGACTAATGCAGAAACTGATAACAGGTTCTTCTTGATCCTTGGCACAAATAAAGCATCTGACAAAGTGAAAGAACTACCATCAGAAGTAGTCAAAATGATCTTACCAACTCCCATAACAGGATAAGAGGAGTTGTTGGTGCATGTAACAATATTCCATGTAGGGGCAGGCTCGAGTAAAGAGAAGAAACTGCACTGTGAGGTAATATGTTTGGTCGCCCCATTGTCAAAATACTGGCAAACATCTGAGTCTACTGCAGACATGCACTGCTCATGAGAAGATGGGTCAAAACTACAGACAGTAGTAAATGCCCAATCTTCTTCCAGCACAAGATTAGTAGACTCTGTTTTTGGTGTAGAGGCCTCTGCAACAACCATTCCAGCCTCTTTCTTCTTTGCCTCTTTAGCAGCCAGTTTTGGACAGTTCTTTATGATATGATCATTCCCTTTACAATACTTACAAAACAATTTTTGCTTTTCTGATTTCTTCTCATCTTTATCTTCCTTCTTCAAATATGCAGAATTAGCAGATTTCTGCTTACTAGTTGAAGAGCTCCATTTTCCTTTGCCCTTCTGACTAGCTAGGAAGGATTGATCTGCAACTCGCATAAAGGACCTGTTCTTCCTGGATTGATCTTCCTGCAATAGAATAGAGACTAACTCCTCAAATAATAAGGCATTCAGATTGCCTTTCATCATCAACCGAAGAGTAGAAGCAAAACTCTGATATGAATCAGGAAGACCATTTAGAACGGTCTGCATAAGTGAGCTATCTAGTATAACCTCATCAGCAGAAATCAACTGTTCCTTCAAGTCTTTGATCTTCGTTAGGAAAATGTCCATAGAATCACCTTCATTCATGTGCTCACTCTCCAACTGTTTTGGAGGTAAGCAACACGAGCCTCATTCCTAGCTTGGTACAATGTGGTAAGTGTATCCCAAGCATCCTTAGTTGTTCTACAAGAGTGAATGTGAGGAATAATGGCACGTTTGATAGACAAAGCTATCAATGCATGTGCCTGAGCATCTCTGCCATCCCAATGAATCTGCTATGCAATAAGTGCAGCAGAAACCGTAGCACGAACAGGAATATGCATAATGTTCCACAGTCCTTTTGCAACCAACACATGTCGCATCATATGAGCCCGTAACGGGTAGTTGGTACCATCCAACTTATCCTCAACAGCCAACATATGGAATACATCACTGCTTTTAGCCATGGCCAGTGACTAAAATACCTTGATGCAGAAAATTGAATGTATCTCAAAAAGTTGAACAGAACTGCCCAGACGAGTTCTGCTAAACCTGTAGTAGACTTTGAGACGCTTATATTGGAAAACAAAAACAGGTATATACCTTTGGCACAAAAAGACGAAATAGCCTGCACAAGTGCTGTGATAGTGCGTTCGAAGACCGAAACGAGCTCAGATCGCGATTTCGGCACCACCGAACGAAGCTGTTTTGTTCTCGAAAACACCCTCAGTATGCTCACCAAAATTCGTACGATTTTGAGATTGCAACTGGAGGAGTGTTGATGGCACCCTAGATGAAGCAACGACCTGCTCTGATACCAATTGTTGGAGATAGATGTCTGCAGAAGCACGCGAACAGCACAAGGAAGAAGAAGAAGCTTGGAGCACAACACACAATACTGAATGTATTACTAGAAAATGTACAAAGATAAGTAGCCCATTAGGGCAATAGGCGTATATACAAGCCGGGGGAAAAAAACCTCCTAAAGAGGGAAAAAAGTGCCCCGGTGGTCCTAGAGTGTTCTCACACATCACTACCTAAATATATCAACAAGTCAAGCACCAAGTGAGCAATCATTTTTTATTGAATAAAGGAATCATAGCATTATTTTGAGTAAAATATCATCAATAAAACCTCAGTGGGTTGACATGCTCATGTTGGATACCACACTAGTATCTTGTGATCGAATGATGTTTAGCTCTACTTCATCAATGTTTTTGAGAATTCGCTTTATTTATCTTAGAGATAGATAAATTGCTTCAATACCTTGTTGAAACATATATTTGAGAATTTGAAGTATTGAGTCACCTAGAGTTTGACTCAAGTATCTTAGAATTTTGAATTGGTTCAAAAACATTTTAGCTCTTTCTTTTTGCTTTCCAAATCTTTTGGATTTGAATCAGATAGAGTATTTGATTCTTTTCACAAAAGTTAAGGGTTAGCTGCTTGGAACCAAGTAACTTAAATTGAAAATCCCAAATAGATGTTCTATAAAAGAACCCTTTCAATCTTCAAAAGATGCTAAGTTTATTTATTCATTTAAGTTTGTTACAAGTTACATAGCATAACTCTAATGATTTTCATAGATTTCAGTACAACCTTGCAAAGAAAAGTTAGGATTTGTTCATAAGATAGAGGATTCCCAATAAATTTTAGCGAGAGTCTTTGAAAAAAGTGTCCTAAATTGGACAATTTTCATTTTGGATTTAACTTGGTCAAGATAGACAAGTTGACCACAAGTAATGGAAAAATTTCTCCTACATTCTACAAAGGATTGTCAAGCCCATTAGGACAAAATAGTCCTCTTTTCGGGTTAAAAATCAAGTAAATCTTGTTTGGAATTGAACCATAATACAACCATCCAAGTTAGATGTTTGGGACAACCAAGATTTTATTTTTCCAAATCAAATTCAAGAGAATCAAGAGCTCTCAAAGTCTAATTAGGATTGAGAATACCACCTAAATTACCAAGTCCATGCACCAATCATGCCAGAAAATAGTGAATTGGCTTGGGATGTTCTTTTATCCACCCTTGCTATTCATTACTACTTTGGAGTCGAATCAGGTTATCAAAGTGCAAAGATAGATGTGTTTTGAATCATTTGGGTAGGGATCCCACCACATAGATGAAACATGGTCTTGGAGATTAGAACATGAGATTTGAGGGATGCCTATAGTACTTATATAGCTGTATTTTTTAGGAAGAAAATATTTTCCTAGGGGGTAAGAATTTTATAAAGTAAGCTTATGACATGAGGATCTAAGAGGTTCCGAGAGATGTGGGATCAAACATCATTTGGGCATTCAATTATAGGGCACAAGTCTCGAGACTAGACTTTGAAGCGAGGTGCTTATGCTCTAAGTTAAATCTACTTAACTAGGACACTTGGCGCATATGTAGTTGCATGGTCGACTCTTGGATTAGTATCCACATACCATAGTCGATAGTCCCTTGGAGAGAGCTATATATGTTGATATATTTTGGTAGTGATGTGTTTGAACCCACTTAGGACTAGTGGGGCACGTTTTTCCCTCCTTAGGAGGTTTTTTCCCTTGCTTTATATATTGCTATAACCCTAACGTGTTACTTATCTTTGTACATTCACTTGGTAATACATTCAGTATTGTTTTTTGTGCTATAAGCTTCTTTTTATTCCTTGTGTTGTTCATGTGCTTGCAATGACCTCAAACTCCAACAAATGATATCAGATTAGGTCACCACTTAATCAATATGTACGACAATCAGTAAATGGTTATGTTTTAAACATTAAGCAGATTGTGGATGCACTTGCTTCAATTTCATGCATAGTTAAAGATGACGATTTAGTTGCATTTGTTTTGAATGGTTTAAAAGAAGATGAAAAATGGAAAGCTTTTACAACTTCTGTATTTGTGAGAGAGGAATTGCGTGATTTTGGTGAGTTGGTTTCACTTATGATAACAGAAGAAATTAATATTAATGGTGGTCAGTCTATGCACAAAGTTAGTGTAGGTCATGCACTTTATGCAGGAATCAACGTGGTTGTAGAGGTGGCAGAAGAGGAACCTTCAGAGGTCGTGGAGGTCAAAATTAGACAAACAATAATTATGATGCAGGCAGCTCAAATATGAATATGCATGGTAGGGGGAGATATTCCTACGGTGGCAGAGGACGCAATGTGTATCAAGGTAATCTAGGTATTACATGTTATAATTGGGGTAAAGTTTGTCATATGTCTCATGATTGTTGGCATAATCAAGGGTGACATGGATATGCAAGGCAAAATCATACACAAGGTAATTTTGTTTAGGAACAAAATCATGAAAATGTACTAATGATGAATGTGAATACAGATGCATCTCATAGCAATGATGTATGGTATGTTGACAGTGGATGTAGTATTCATATGAGCAATAATGTTGATTGGTTTGCTAATTTACATGCACCTTTGTTTGATGGTAAGGTTGAAACAGGTGATAGTTCAATGCACAAAATAGCAGAAGTTGGAGATGTGTTTTGAGGATAAAAAAGGCCATAAAGTTTTAAAAGATGTCCTTCATGTACCTTCTATAAGTAAAAATCTTATTTCAGTTGGTCAAATGGTGGAGCTTGGCTATAAAGTACGGTTCAACAAATCTGGATGTTTTGTTGAAAATCCAAAGCAAAATAATAAAGTCTTGGCAAAAGGTCAGTGCTAAGGAAGATGTTTTATGTTGGATGTAACTCCTAATTTTATTTCTTATTATTTAGTTGGTAATAATAAGATTTGTCAAATTGAGTTATGGCATAAAGACATGTAAATGTACATAAGTTTAAGGACATGGCTAAAAGAAAGATTGTTATTGGTTTGCTGGATATTTCAAAAAAAAAAATGATACATTTGTGTGATTCTTGTCAATAGGGTAAGCAAGCAAGGCATCCTTTTTCTAATGCAAAATTTAAGAGCAAGGATTTATTCGAATTGGTGCATAACAATGTTTGGGGTCCTACGAAGGAGCCATCACTTGGAGATAGTAATTATTATGTTACTTTTGTGGATGATTTTAGTTGAATGAATTTTGTGTATTAAGAGTGATGTGTTTGACTGATTTGTCAAATTCAAAGCAATGGCAGAAAAAAAAAAAGGAAAGGTAATTAAAAGGTTAACATCTAATGGTGGTAGCTATGAATATTTTTGAAGAATGTTTAATGATTTTCTTTGGAATGATGGTATAAAGAGAGAAGTCGCTTGCAGGTATACTCCTCATCAAAAAAGATTATCATAGAAATAGCAAGAGCAATGCTAAATGAAAAGTATATGCCATTGAAGTTTTGGGCTGAAGAGGTAAATACAACAATATATTTGATGAATCGTATGCCAACATCTACGACACATAATGTAACTCCTTTTGAGGTTTGGTTTAATAGAAAACCTATTATTAATTAGTTGCATGTATTTAGTTGTGTTTGTTTTGCCATGGTTCCATATGCATTGAGAACTAAATTAGAGCCAAAAGCAGAGAAATGGATCTTCATGGGTTATGCAGATAATAAAAAAGGATATAAGTGTTATAATCCAATAAGTAAGGAAATGATTATTAGCCATGATTTATGCTTTGATGATTTATTGTCTTGGTATACAGATCCTATTTTGCAGCTCCAAGAAGAAATGCAAGAAGATGAGTATGGTTTACATGATACTACAGGAGTGAGCTCAGAAGATGAGAATGGTCAAATTTGGCAACTCAAAAGAGGCATGTAAATCAGCCTTAAAATTAGCAATATGCTTCTCATTAGGACCACCGAGTAGCATGCCATCAACAAAGAGAACAATGATCAAAAGCACATCATATATGCTCCCAGTTGGAGTGTTCTCAAAACCATGTGCAATCAAGCAGGCATGTATCTATTGATACCAAGCACGTGGTGCTTGCTTCAAACCATATAATGCCTTTTTCAGCTTGCACACTTTGTTTTCATGACCTTTCTACATAAAACCACAGGGATGAAATACATACACTCCATGAAAAGCACCATCCAAAATGTAGTTTTAAAGATCGATTGATGTATATTCTAACCATGATGGATTGTAAGTGCACAAATGCTATGAACGGTAGTCATTTGGCATGTGGGTGCAAAGTTCTCATTAAAATCAATGCCTCTCTTGCGAGCATAACCTTTTGCAATAGGCCTGGCCTTATACCTACCAACTATTCCATAATGCTTATGTTCAACTTGTATACCAATTTAGTGCCAATGTCCTTTTTTTCTGGAGGAAAATCACATGAAGACCAAGTACCATCTTCATAATAGCATCATATTCTGATTGCATGATAGCCATCCAATTTTTTGAATTTTATGCTTCATCAAAAGACTAGAGGCAACCATAGCATAGCAATCAAATGAAAAAGAAGCACTATAAGAGCCTAAACAAGTATTATATGACAGATGTGCATCTACTTTACTATCTCGTAAAGTCTACACCAACCATTTATGCATAGTTTTTGCATCCTCTATATCAACCCTCTCATCAACAAGTGCATCGTGTAAATCTACATCAATAATAAAATTATTTGCATCATCGTGTGAAACCTATAAAGGTTGAGAAATTGCCTCATTTTGACCAACAATTGACTATCCACATGTAAAAAGAGGAACCAAAGTGTCATACAAATCTTTAGAGCTAATTGATGTCTCCTTAGTACTTGAAAGTAATGGATGAATTGCATCTTCCACAAAAACAACATCACAGCTAATGAAAATGTGTTTAGTCTAAGTTGTTCTTTAGGCACTAATGCATATGCCAGACAACCAAAGACATACACATGAGCAATAGATGGCTTGCGACCATCCGAAGCCTCATATGGAGTGATAGACTGCAATGCTTTGGTGGAACACCTATTAAGTACATATGTTGAACACATAGTACCCTCAAGCCACAAGCTAGATGGTAAAGCTTGACTTTTGACCATAGACCTCGTCATCTTCATGAGTATCCTACTCTTCCTTTTAGTAGCTCCATTTGGTTGAGTTGTATATGACACTATACACTGATGCTTTATCCCATGGTCAGCTAGAAATGCATTAAAATCAAAAGACATGTATTCCCCCCTCGATCAGAATAGAGGTGACCATTTTACATACTCACAAATTTTCAGCCTAAACCAAAAGCTATTTGAAGCACATAAGCAATTGGTACTTTACTTTCAGTGGATACACCCATGCATGCCTGGAAAAATCATCAATAAAAGCCATGAATGAAAGGTAATCCCCAAAAGAGGGTGTTTGCATAGGACCACAAACATCATTGTGAACAACTTGCATATTATGAGTAGCTTGAACTAAACCATCTTTTTGGAAGGGGGAATGGTGCATTTTGCCCAACATATAGCCTTCACAAACATCTTTACAAGAGGTCTCAGGTTTGCGTAGAGAGGACATCATATTAAATTTTTGGAGGCATAGAAAACTAGCATAATTCAGATGACCAAAGCATGCATGCCAAAGCTTTACATGTGACATAGCCTAAGAATCTTGAAATGCACATACTAAATTATTCAAAGATTTTGCATAATCTATGAGCTTATACAACCCACAACATAAAATTCCAAAAGCAATAATAACTTCACAATTTGCCAGATCATGAATTGTACATCTGTGATCAACACATTTCACAACCAAGCTGATCTTGGCTAATGCTGAAACTAATAATAGATTTTTCTTCATCCGTGGCACAAATAAAGCATGTGAAAGTGTGAAAGGACCACCATCAGTAGTAGTCATAATGATCTTACCAACTCCCATTATAGGATAAGAGGATTTATTAGAGCATGTGATAGTATTCCTTGTAAGGGCAAGCTCTAGTGAAATGAAGATACTCTGCTATGAGGTAATATGTTTGATTGCCACACTCTCAAAGTACCAAACATCTGAGTCTACTACAAACATACACTATTCATGAGAAGATGGGTCATAACTCTGAAAAATAGTAAATACCATTCTACATTCTACATAAGATTAGCAGACTCTATTTTAGGTGTAGAGGCCTCTACAACAACCATACCAACCTCTTTTTTATTTGCCTCTTTTGCATCTAGTTTTGGAAAAATCTTTGTGACATGATCATTTGCTTTACAATATTTACAAAACAATTTTTTCTTTTTTGTTGTCTTCTCATCATCGTCTTCCTCTTTAAATAGTGTAGAATTAGCAAATTTTTGTTACTAGTAGATGAACTCCATTTACTTTTGTCCTTCTGACTAGCTAAGAAAGCTTGATCTGCTACATGCAAGATGGACCTCTTTTGTGTGGACTAATCTTCATGCAACAAAATAAATATTAACTCCTCAAATGTTAAGGCATTTGGATTGCCTTTCATCATAACCTGAAGAGTTGAAGCAAAAATCTGATATGAATATGGAAGACTATTGAGCCCATCAAAGTCAATTGGTCAAAGTCAAGTTGGTAAAAGTCAAAATGGTCAAAGTGAAAGTGGTCAAAGTGAAGCTGGTGAAAGTCGAAGTGGTCAAAGTCAAGTTGGTCAAGGTGCACAAATAGTGCACAATCAATTTGTTCACAATGGTTATGGTTTGCAAAAAGTGAAATGCAGATTGTAGAGTGTCTTTTTGTAAAGTTTTCAACGGGTTTTTAAAGTATTTGGAAGGTTCAGTGAACCCTCCCTTAGGTACATACATTAAAGAAATGAAGTCAAAAGTGAAGTCATGTGAAGAGGAAGCGGTACGCAAGTGTATGCATGGACCCCCATTTAAAATTTTGCTTTTCCTAAAGTCACTACATGAAAAAATGGAGAGAGAACATGTTGACTTGTCTACATGGAGAGGACTTATCTTCCTGCTACGAGATGTTTTCAAACAACTCAAGTATAGAGGAAGTCTATGAAGGAAAAGAGGAGATGATTCAAGTTGTTGATTTGGGCGAATCAATCACATGCCACAAAAGAGAGAACGAAAGGAGTACACTTAAGTGAAACATTAATGAGGCTACTTCAAATCCTATATCAGTGGCCACTTTGTTATGGATAGTGGTATGGATATCATTTGTTACGATAATTTTTATAGCAGTAAGTGCATGGCTTTACAAGGATGTGGAAGGAGTACCTGCAGGTCTTTGGAAATACAGGATTCCATTGGCTGAAGTAGTTGGAATAGTAAGATGGAAATTTTATAATAAAAAATTAGCTAAAACAAAGATCCAAAAGATAAATTATCTTGGAAAGATTATTCCAACGAAGGACTCAGGGTGGCCCTATCAAAGGTTCAATGTGCCCAAAAGAAGACAGTTCAAATGAAGTGCGGTATAGTTAGAGACTATGGAGGGCAAAGACCTTTCATGGCTTATCATATCCAAGCTCAAGGCCTATCACCATCAAAAATAAAGCTTTTTGGATCACCTCGAACTTGCAAAATCTATTCATGTTGTACATAGGCTTCTTGTACCATTTTTCGCTTAATTTTTATTAGTCTTCGTCAATTTTCACACTTGTTCTTTGCATTTTTATGCAGTTTAGAAGTTATTTCATAGCCCTTTTCATGAACAAATTGTTGGAAATTTGTAGGAAGTTTTCAAGAAGTTTTAGAATTTTTTTAGAATTGTTTTAGAATTTTTAAAGAGTTTTTCATCTTATTTCAATGTCATTTTTCTTGATAAAATAGAGGAAAAAAGGAAGATCTTTGTAATTTTGAGTGGGAAAAGTGGTCTAGAAATTTAGAGAATTTTTTGAGAATTTGTTCTAATTTTTTTTAGAATTTTGTTTGGATTTTTTTGCCATTTTATTTGGATTTTTATCTATTTTTTCCATATTAAAACAGAACTTTCTTTCTCTACCTCCTCTTTCTACTACTCTCTATCTTCTCTACATCTCTCTACCTTCTCTCTCTACCTCTATCTTCTCTCTCTACCTCCCTCTATCCTCTCTCTCTCTACTTCTCTCTATCTCTCTCTATCTTCTCTCTCTACCTGGAAGAATGTATAGAAAAGGTAAATAAATGTAGTTACTAATCCACTATGTTAGATAATGGATTAAAGTATCCTTCATAAGGATAAATAACGCATTTATTCAATAAATCAAGGAAGAACGAGGTGAGGATCCACATTTATTGAGGGACTTGGGAGCCGCCGATGATGCCTCTATCATAGCGGATGGGGTCTCCTCTATCTCCCCACCTAGTAAAGCAAAAATGTGAATTCCATATTACAAATTCTCATTAGGTAATGGAATAGTGAAACAACATGCAAATTCTTGTGTACTAGACGTGTGGGATACTTGAACAAACATCATTTCATAAAAAAACATGATATTTCTTATGTGGGACATATTGAAATGATCCCAAAAAATGTCAAAAGAGCATATTAATGGCTTGGATTAGCTAGAAATATCTATATGTACGTTCGACAATGTTTTATCTGTCAAGTAAATGTAGGCCAAGTTCGACACCATTTTGTGTGTATGACAATAGTTAAATATCCTAAGCTTACGTGTTATCATAAGGTCCCTTGATAGGTACTAGAGTGAGAGTGCATGATATCCAAATGTTAAGAATAGACCACTCAAGTGACTATGTTTCTAAGACGAGAGAATATAATGGATGGGAGGAGAGCAATGCACACCATTTGTGTTTCAACTCACATAGATGATGAATTCAAAGACAAAATCTTGCAACATCCTATTGTTGGCTTCATCATCACCAAGAAATTGAATACAATAGAGAATGTTAAGTTTGTAGATGATATAACGATTTAGGATTATGGGTATGCAATGAACCATCAACCCAAATGTCAATACCCTTCCCTCGAAATGCACCATGCTTTACATAAGAGCTTTAATTACCATGATTTCCCATATTTGTAGGAAATTCTATACGCACATGAACATGGATACTTTTCGAGAGTAAACGGCATTTTGTCCAATGAATTTTGTAATATGTGATTACATCATGATTTCAATGTACTTGAGTGAAAATAAAATTAGCACTGTAATAGGGAAGACAAATAGATTTAACATTATTGATATGGCTCAAAGATTATGTACGTATGTAAAATGAGAAATAAAATGTCTTTTTAGTACATAAATGGATCGAAGATAGGTTTCTCTTTATGAATGAGTAAAAATGATGAAATTCTAAAAATCCATTTTTTTTGTTTGATTATCAACCAAGAATCTAAGCCACGTACAATCAAGACTAGCTATCAAAGTTTCCCTATAGTGACGCTTACAACTAGAAGTGTTCACAGTAGGTTTTACAACCAAAATATGCATGAACTATAGTTACGCTTACAACTAGAAGTGTTCATATAAGTAGGTTTTCCAACCAAAATATGCATGAACTAGCGAGTGAAGTGGTGCAGTGGTGATGCACCACGGTGGATTCCCCTTTGTGTGAGCTTGGCAATAGTGCCCTCATAGTGAAAACTTGATCTCTAGAGGATGTGCACAATACTCTTCACAAACTTATAGAATATGTAAAAACTAGACATTACACAGAGACCTCAAACACATATTTCCTACGTTTCACAAAATGTAGCCAAACTCTCAATATGTGGCTTATAGTCCAATATATGTTTCATTAGAGAACATAGACACTAGTATTGAATAGACAATTGACATTTCACATGGACTCTAAGGGTAGCAATGTAACTAGAATAATCGTAATCTGCATAACTAACAATAGATGCCTATCCTCTACCGAAGTGAAAACACTTCTCCTTAGTGGCACTCAAATATCTAAAAATCATCTCAATCGCTTCCTAATGCTTCTTTCCAGAATTCAACATATATATGCTCACAACTCCCACTATAAATGCAATTCCTGGTCTCATATCTACCATAGCATGCATGAGACCACTATCAATAGACTGATAAGGAAATTTGTTCATGAGCTCATTTTTTTGATTTGGAAATCATCCTTGCTCAATTTTACATATGTAGGTAAAGTTGTACTCAATGTCTTTCCACCTTGCATATTGAACCTATGAAGTACTCGGGATATGTACCCACTTTGAGACAAGTATATGCATCTTTTACTCCTTTCATGCATAATGTGCATGGAAACAATATGTTTGGCATCCCCCAAATCCTTTCAAATTTCTCACTCATTGTAGCTCAGTGATGAGTAGCACCTCTTTTAATGTCAATCCGGGAAGACGTGAGGATGGTATGAAGACCTCGAGCAAGTGGCGGCACAAGTGCGTGAGTGAGAAGCACACTAGCATGCACACACATACACACACACGCGCACACAAGGCGAGACAAAGAGTGAGAATCAATGGAGTTCTTAGATTACTTCAAAATGCTCTTACAAGTTCGTTTCAATTACAATCTAACCTCAAAAATGAGCTCTCTAGCTCTTTTTATAGTTTTTGACTAGCTTTGGCCTTGTTCAGACCTAGTGTCCGGCCTAGTTAAAAATTAGGTTCCAGGGCTTATTTGAGGGCTCAAACGAGATCTAAAAAATACGAAAATTGGCAGGTAGATACTTCTAAAGCTCCTCAAGCTCAAGGACTCCTTGGCTTGCACAAAATGGAGCTACCAAAATATGAAATGGTATTTACAATGGTGTTTAGTGATGAGAATCACTCTTAATTGGTGTGAGGGTTTTGAAAAACTAAAGAGTTGCCTTAGTGCTAGATCTGCGTGAATGCTCATACGTACTTCTTCCTGAAGAAAATTATTGGCCTATTTGCCAGATCTTCGTTGACTTCCTTGTCTGCTTGTGCCTTCTCTCCCTTCTGACTCTCTTCTCTGACTGCCATGCCTCGTTAGTCCTTCAGTCCCTTGTCCGCTGCTAACACCCCCCCCCTCTCTCGCGTCTGTCGTCCCTGACAGACCCTTGTTGTGTGGGTTTTTGGATGTAGTACTCGACGACATCCTGCGCCAAGTGATGTTCGGCAATTCTTAATCCTTTGGCCAAATCTGTGAGTAGAGCATCCCAATCTACCGGCCTGGGAACCTCTGGATGTGGTATACGTAGCTTTTCGGAATGGAGAGCTTGTTCCACTGCAAACAACTGCAAGAGATGGGATGGTCTGGGGATGAATATCTCGGAGTGATATTCCCAGAATCCCATGACAAACATCTCTTCAAACGTTTGTTTGAAGCAGGCCGGTAGATATTTGATGCGAGCGTGCCATGCATACACAACATTAATCGATGGGGTTGTGCTCATGTCGTATACAAGGTCCTGATTACCTTCATTAAATCGTAGTGCTGAGAGATGTGGTTCCTTGACATTTTTGAAGGTCTTGAAGTGACCAACATAAGTTCGAAAATCTTCAGGCACATGTGAGTCATGACATCAGGTACATTCTTGAAACGGACCCCCCAATGTCGAATCGTCGAAATCATATAGCCAATAGTAGGTGGGCCCTTCGGGGGTGCGAAGTACACATAATTGAGCCACTTCTCACATCCTTTAATCGTCAGCACTGTTTGTGTGTACTCCGGCCATGATCTCCTTCGAAATACAGGGCAATAACATGGGTTATATTTGATGTACAATGGCATGTTGTTCCATGTTCTTACCATTTCTGGGTAGGTTTCGAGCAGCCGAATTCTCCACGTCGGTTGGCGAATATGTCCCTGCTTGGCACTTTCTAGGATGTCGTCAGGTGCAAACTAGGTGGCAGAGGTTGGTTCCCTTGAGGTGTGGTGCTTGATCTCCGCATTATAATCCGTCATTAGCACGCAAAAAGGAACATACAGGTCGTCCGATGGGCCGATCCACCTATGGTGTGAGAGATTCTGAAAATAATCGGATTTTATTACAACCTCTTCCAATTTTGACATCAATGCGATTTGGACTGCCACCCTGTCATCATGCGTCGTGGCTACTTTCTCTAATTTTTGCATCCACTCAGGTGCCTCTATTTCAATTGTGTCCATGCCCTATTCTGTTCGCTTACCTCTGGGTGTTGGCATCGGGACATAGGGATCCTCGAATGTTTCTTCTACTTCAATTGGCACAAGATCGTCAGGCTCGGGCTCTACCAGAGGGGAGGGCTGACGCTCGTACTGCATGACCTTGCTACGTAATTCCTCAAGTTCTGCCCGGAGTTTAGTGACCTCTTCAGATGTATCTTCTGCAGTTGTGATCTTGCGTGGTGATGTCTGTTGGGTGGCCAACTGCCGTAATAAATCATCTCTCTCTTTTTCTAAAGCGTCATGGGCCTCCATTAGATCTGCATGAGTTTCTAACACCACTTTCATATTTGCAGAGGGAATTGCCTTGAATCGCTCTGGGTCAATCTCCTGTGGGGAATTCTCCATGGCCGCCTCCAGATTTTCTTCGTTCTGTTTCTGTAATCGTTTATTCTCCTCTAGCGCTGTAGACATATGCTTGCGTAGGAGTCCCAGGTTCCGTCGAAGCTTAAGGTTTTCCGTGATCTGAGAATGTAGCAGCTCGTCCATGTGTCGTCGTTCTTCGTCATCTGCTTGGGGTGGGTTGGCTACTAATTGTGCATATTGTTCCTGTAAGGTCACGTGCTGCTGTTGTAGTAGCTGCTTCTGCTCTTCAAGATCCCTACATCGTGCTTGGAGATCTTCGTGGCTTCGGAAAAGCCTTGTATGTTGGTTGTCAAGGTGTTGGTAGTGTTGCTGAAGTTGGGACATGCATTGATACATATTATTAAATACATTATTAAGAGGAATGGTGGGAGAAATGGTGTTGAATGCAGAGGGGAAGGGAAAGGGAAAGGGAATTGTGGATGCAGTACTGGAGAAGGGTGAGGGGGGAGGTGGGGGAATGGGAGATTGTGGGTAAATGGGGGGTGGGAGAGGTGTAGACGTGGGTGACACCTCCATGGATTCAAAAGTGGAGGCCGTGATGGGAGTGACTGTGAACATGGGGATTGTGGTTGCGGTGATAGTTGTGAACGTGTATAGAGGTGTGTGTAATTGTGAACTCCCAGGAAGTGTGATGGGAGTAGTGGGGTTTACCGTGGCTGTGGTTAGACTTATGTTTTCAGTGGAAATAGAGTACGTGGGTTGACTGATGGTTTGTGCGTCGGTGTGTGTAGTGGGTTCGGAGGTGGTGACAGTAGAGGTTATAGTGGTAGAGGGAGGTGAATGGGGCGGATGTGGGGGAGAAGGTGGCAAGGGAGGTGATGGAGGTGCACTCGATGTGTGGGCTTCCTCGGTGTCGTGAACAGTGTGTGCTGTGCCAGTGGTTGTGGGGGTGCCTTGTGGTCCTGATCCTAATACATTCATTCATTTTCCCGTTCGTGGGGGGCGTCTTCCATATCTTTTCTCTGTCCTTCGTGATTGCGCTAGTGCAGTATGCACCGTTTCAGGTACTCCCAAAGCATCTGATATCATTTCCAGGGTGGCACGGTATTGCTCGTCCACACCTTCCTCCTCCAGAATCTGGTTCATGAGGGCTTTACCTGCAGCTAATGATAGCCTGTGTTGCTCTTGAACCCGGTTCATCGTATCGTAGAGCTTCTTTAATGCGTTAGTATAGGCTGGGGCACCTTCCAGTACTTGTAGGGCTTCCTGATCATACTCTTGTTCTTCTGCTTCTGATTGTCCACCCTGTGCCTCCTCATGTGCTTCTTCTTCCTCGTCCACATTGACTACGTCCGGTTGGCTGGGCTGGGCTTGGTCTGGGGCAGTTTGCTGTCCACCAGCTTGCTCTTCTTCAACCTCCGCGTTTACGGCTTCGATGATTCTAGCAACTTCTTCGTCCGTTAGATCCTCCAAAGTGAATCCATGCGGGAATTCCAGATCAGTCGGTACTGGTGGAAACACAAGATTAGGGCCATCTGTGCTGTGCCTAGGTAACCTGATAGTAAATGGTTGTACTCGGCGGGGAAGTCTTGGGGTTGTTTCAGGCGTTAGGGTTGCACCGCGAGCTTGTGCACAAGGCATGTGGACAGCGCCTCTCATCTTCTTTGAGGGAGGCCCTACAGCTGACAATCTGCGTTGAAATTCCTGTGCTCTGGACCAAATGAGAGCCCTCTGCACCGGTACATCATATGCGAGACATCTGTATACAATTCTTATAAGTGCACAGCAACCATACAGCACAGACTTTTGCTTCTTATACCATCTCTGATGAGCCATGTGAATCTGGTCGATAATCCAGTGAGGCATATTGATTGTCAAATCAAAAGCATCCGCCAGGTAGAGGCTAAACCAGATCTTTTTGGGAGGCATCGTGAACCTTTCCTGCGCGGGGAATGCGAAATGTTGCATGACCATGCGTAAGTGAATGGCGATCGTAGGTGTCATCGCAACCATGTCCTTCAACTTCGTCAGATTCCTGTTCTTCATATTATCTGGAACCATAGTCTCTTTCTCTGTTGGAATATGCATACCTGCCATATCGAGAGCTTCTCTCACCAAGTTGATAGTCAAGCGGAAACGCTTCAGCTCGTTGCCCCTTGTGAGTGATGGAAGCACAAAGGAACTGTATCCTTTCTTGTCTTTGCTGGGGGTGAGGGTACTAATTAAGTATGAGCACCTTAGAAAATCTGGCTTTGGAAGTTGGAACTTGAAGTAATCATAAAGCCCCGCCTTCTTCCATATCGACTTCAGTCCTTCATTATTCTGTAGCTTTTCAAACTCCCTGGTAAAGAAATGGTATCTGCCCCAACGTCCATTGAATTCTACCTCGGACTCCCACGTATATGTGCCTTCACCCAGAGGTCCAGCAACATCACTGAACCAGTGTGAGGTTTTGCCCACCGGCATTGTGTGACCCTGTGGAGGATTTTGAATCGGTATGGCATGTAATGCCCGTAATGCCACTGGTCTTTCCTTTAATTCCTCCTCGACTGGAAGGCTTTTGATGTCCACCACTTGGGGGCTGGTGCCTGCCTGGGAGCTAGTTCCTACCGTATCTGCCATTTTACTTCTTGATGCCTGTCT
This sequence comes from Ceratopteris richardii, assembly GCA_020310875.1. Classification (NCBI taxonomy): domain Eukaryota; kingdom Viridiplantae; phylum Streptophyta; class Polypodiopsida; order Polypodiales; family Pteridaceae; genus Ceratopteris; species Ceratopteris richardii. Next base: position 134,911,805 of record CM035418.1, on the reverse strand, counting down.
CTGTGAGAATATACAAACATGTGTTAACATTGTACAGGACAAGGGAGGGCCGTTGTTGTTCCCATCACAATATTAACATGAGGGTCGGGAGTGAATAATGGGTTAGTAAGTGCTCGGTGCGAGTGTATGTAGTGAATGCTTGGGTAGTCCTAGGAGACTAATGAAGTTAGTAAGTGGGGATGAATTTACAAATTGGGGTCGGGGGGTTTATTACAGGTCTTAGGCTGCCAAATGCAGTGGATGGGCTTTGTTTTCGGTTTCGTAGAGACTCTAGAGAGCTTTCTCGGTGTCTCGGTTTGAAAATGAGGCCTTTTAGGGACCCATTTACAAGTGATTATATGCGTGCTCTTGGGTCTTGGTGTGTTCCTGAGTGTTGAGAATGAGTGAATACTGGCTGTACGCGTAGATGGGTTATGTTGTATAGGTTGTGGCCTCAGCGTAGCTACTTGCGCCCGCAAGCAAGCCTTAGGCACCCAAATTTGTCTTGATTGTGGGCTAGCCTTCATCGACTTCTTGGGCACCCAAATAGATTTCACTTTAGCAGAAGAATTTCTGAAAGACTTCTTATTGGCGTCGTGTTGTTGGTTACTAGTAAGAGGTTTTGCCCGTGTGGTTGTCGTGAGTGCAACCGGGTGTTCGCCTTTCCGCACCCACACTTGGTTTACTTGCTGGGATATTCTGCTGCGCAGGTATTTTTGATTTCCGGCATAGGTAGTACTCTGCTTCTTCTGCCTTTGATCCACCTTTGGTTCCTGCCTCCTTCTAGCCTTTGGAAAAGAAGGGAGTTCCGTTGCATCCCTGACTCCTTTTTTGCGAATATCATTCCTCTGCAACACATAGTTTTAGACAAGAACAGCATGGTCATCTTCATGTGTACCCCTGGAAGGACCAGGAGTCTGTGCCTTTCCTAGTTCCTTGAGTGCTCCATTGTCTAATTCTACTGTAACTCGACTATGATTGACCCATACCTGAAGAAGTCCACTTCTTAGGTTTAAGTTGACTGCTTGGTCATAGATCCAGTCTTGACCCAAGACAAGAGGTTCGGTGAGATCCTCATCTTGACACACTAGTACTTTAACTGTCATTGCCTCATCATGAATGTAGAGGGGAAGTTCCACCTCGCCCATGCAAGGGGTTTCCACGCCTCCCAATCCTATGAGATATGCTTCCACAGGATTGACATTTAACTGCAACTCTTGACAGTAAGACACTCTAACAGCACTAGTGGCTGCACCTGAGTCAATCAAGGCTCTTACGGTCCTTGCACTCTCTCCTTGTCCTATATCTAAGGTTACGAAAGGACGTCGATCAGTTATCCTACGTGAGCTTGTTCCTGCGACTTCACACATTGCCATATGACATCCTTGATCTGCATAGTCATTTGTTCTAGTCTGATCTCTACCTTGCCTTCGTAATTTCATCCTTCTGATGTGTTCTAAAGCTTCTGCTTGAGCTTCTTCTCGAATTCGCTTTTCTTCCTCTTTGCGTTTCTTAGCAGTGTTGAGTCGGCTGAGCATTTCCTCCGTGAGGGGTTCCTGATACAACTTGACTCTGCATCCGCTAATATAGTTTGGGAGAACATCACCCTCTAATGTGGCCAATTGTACTGCTCCACTCGTGGAGATCCTATTGATGATCATAGGTCCGTAGCCTCTCTTTTCTAGTTTCCTTGCGTGTTGCTTCAGTGTGTAGACTAAAACTAGATCTCCTGCTTCCAAACCCTTATCCTTCACATGGGCATCGAAGTATGCCTTCTGTCTCTTCTTGGCTGCATATATTCCTGTAGCGGCTCTCAGTCTTGTTTCTCCTAGTCGTTCAAGGTCAAAGATCCTAGAGGAGAGCTCATGTCCTATCCATTCGTGCTCTTGTGCTACTTTCAACGTAGGTATTAAGAAGTCCAAGGGTAGCACAGCGTTTTGGCCAAATACCATCTGAAAGGGGGTGGCTTGGAGTACCGTTTTGTAGGCGACTCGGTATGCCCAAACAGCATGGTGTAGCTGTTTGTCCCAATCAGAGCGTTTCGTGTTCACTAACTTTGTCAGTACATTGCATAAAATCTTATTAGTGCTCTCAGCTTGTCCATTAGCTTGAGGGTGATAAGGGGCAGACTTCTTGTGTATTACCAAGAATTCTTGGAGTAGATTCTCAATCACTTCATTCAAGAAATGAGTGCCTCTATCACTTACAAGCTCTATAGGTAGCCCATATCTTGTGAATACGTTCTCAAACAAGAATTTAGCAGTTGTTTGAGCGTCATTCTTTGTCGTAGCTTTTACCTCTACCCACTTAGTTAGATAGTCTGTTGCAACAATGATGTATTCCGCATGAGAACCCTTAGCTGGGGGATTAATAGGACCTACGAAGTCTATTCCCCACTTAGAGAACGCACGTCCACCCATCATAGGTTTCAGTGGCATCTCATCTTTGCGTATAGGATACTGAGTCCTCTGACAGACATCACACCGTTTCACATAGGTATGTGCATCCATGTGAAGGGTAGGCCACCAGAAGCCTGCAAATAGTATTGCCTTGATCACTCGATCTGGTCCAAAGTGTCCTCTTGCTACACCTTGGTGAGCAGTTTCCAAGATCTTAAGATATTCACTCTCATGGACACACAGTCTCAGGTAACCATCTTTACCACGCTTATATAGATTATCACCAATGAGTGAGTAATCCAGAGCTTCTTGTTCTAAACTCCTTTTCCTAGCCAGAGTCATGTCTGGAGGGAATGTGTTTGTCTCAGGTAACCATCTTTACCACGCTTATATAGATTATCACCAATGAGTGAGTAATCCAGAGCTTCTTGTTCTAAACTCCTTTTCCTAGCCAGAGTCATGTCAGGAAGGATACTAGAGGTTCGCTCCAATCTGGCACAATGGATACCTGATAAAGAGTGGCGTGTTCCACAGGTGGTTTAGTGCAGCAGATTGGGCATTCCTTGCACAACTTTTGGACATCCTCTTCCATAGTCGGCCAATGCACTCCGAGTCTCTTTAGGGTCTGTAAAGTTCGTTGCTTTGAGTAGTGTTGCTCTAGTGCACCTACATGTGCTAATTGCAACCATTTAGCGTACTCATCCTCTTCTACGCAACAAGCCAAGATCCCTTGATCTGTGTGCTTGTACATACTTCCAGCCATGATGTGGTACTTTTGGGCTTTTACAACCTCTCTATTCCGTGTGTTTATCACTGGATGATTAGGCCCGTATGTCAATACTGGTACCAATGGCTTAGCCCACTGCGGTACAACTTCCAAATTAAACAAGTAAGCATCAGGAAGGTCATCTGATACTCCTTGTGGGGCTTCTCCCGATGTGAGCCTAGAAAGATGATCAGCTCTCAAATGAGTCCTACCTTTCCTTACCACAACTTCAAAGTCATATTCCATGAGCAAGAGAAACCATCTTACTAATCTTCCTGTATTGCATGGCTTGTTTACGAGATATAACAATGCTTGATGGTCTGTAAAAAATTTAAACTTATTTGCAAGCAAATAGTGTCTAAATTTCTTAACTGCATATACCATGCCTAAGCCTTCTCTCTCTGTAGTGGTGTAATTCCGTTCAGCCGCATTCAATTGTCTACTCGCATAGGCAATTGGAAGATCCATGTTACCTTCACCAGTAGGTTGTGCAAGCACACATCCAATACCATAATTGGATGCATCCACATGAACATGGAATGGCTTATTCCAATCTGGTGTGGTCAAGATTGGTGCTGAACATAATCTTCGTTTAAGCTCCTGGAAGGAATTCTCTTATTCATTCGTCCACTCAAAGTTAGTCAGAAGTCCGTACATGGGCTTTGCAATGACAGCATACATGTGTATGAATCTTCGGTAATAACCACAATGCCCCATGAAAGCTTGTACTTCCTTGACATTCTTTGGCCTAGGTAGCTCTGCTATGGCTCTCACTTTCTCTTCATCAGTGGATATGCCATTCTTTGACACTATGTGTCCTAGAATTTTGCCTTGCCTGACCATGAAAACACACTTTTCTGGGTTCAGGCAGACTTGATATTATCTACATTTGTCGAAGATTTGCCTGAGTTCGGGGATATGGGTTTGCCTAATGTTTGAATGAGCACAAAGATCATCAACATAGACTTCTAAGTTCTTCCTCAGGAACTCTTTAAACACATGGCATATCAACCTCTGGAAGGTAGCTGGTGCATTGGTAAGCCCAAATGGCATTACTCTAAAAGCAAAAATGCCCCATTCTGTGGCAAAGGCTATCTTATGCTGATCCTCTGGAGCTATGGCTACTTGATTGTAACCAGAAAATCCATCAAGGAAGCTGTACACTTCCTTGCCTGCCACTCTTTCTAAGAGATGTTCTGTGATGGGAAGCGGATAACTATCTCGAATCGTGGCTGCATTAACCTTTTTCAAGTTAATACACACACGCAGCTTGCCATTCTTCTTGGGCACCACTACAATGGGGGATACCCATTCAGTGTGCTCAATTTCATAGATAAATCCAGCTTCAACCAGTCTATCTATCTCTTCTTTGATCTTAGCAGCGTAATTATTGTTATATGTATAGGGCTTTTGCTTAGAAGGTTTAGCATCTGAGATCATGGGAATGGTGTGTGAGCATATGTCCGGGTCAACACCTTTCAAGTCCTTGTAACTCCAAGCGAATACATCTCTGTATTCTCTTAGCAAGGCAATTAACGCATGCTCTTCTTCCTCTGTTAGGTCATGGCCTATGTACGTGCATCTCTCCTCTCCTTCTTCTAGGGCCACTACTATTTTCTTGGTAGTTTCTTTGTTATCATAGGCCTCTCCTGATTGTGCCTCTCGTTTAGGCATTCTTATCATGACTCTCCTGTCGTCTATCTCGTACTTCTTGAAATTTTTTGGGACCTCAAACACAGATTCTTCTTCTTCTGGTGAGACTTCTCTCTTCTTTCGTTTCTTTCCTTCTTCCTTCGGGGTCACTAATCTTACATCATTTGTAAGCTCTCCATGCCTCTGGGGTTGAAATTCTACTTCATGGAAGTATTCTTCATCTGATGCAAATGGTGGGTCCATAATGATTGACTCTAGATCGGAGTCACTTGCATCCTCAAATGCATCAGGGCTAGGTTCGCATTCTTCTAGAACTGCCTCTCCCATGATTGGCTCTATGGAGAAGACTGAAATGTCATAGCCATCCTCATCGTAGTGGGGTGTCCATTGTTCCTCATTGATGGCTACATCCATTGTTGCTAAAATTTCTGCCCAGCCATGGGGTTCAAATTCCTCGTCAGGAAAAACTACAGGTGCATAGGCTGGGTCTTGAATGGGTCTATGGGTTTCGTTTGCACCTATTTCTCTGGCTTTCTCTCTCTTCTCTTCTTCTACTGCTACCTTGCACATCCATAGGTGAGTGTCTTCATGCATCCATGAGGATCCAGACCCTATGGAATGCACCGATTCTATATCCTCTTTGGCTCTATGGATGGGATTCCATTGGATGGGAGGGACATCTCTATGAGAATAATCCTTGAGATTGACTTTGGTCGTAACACCTAAGTGCTACAGGTACAAAGAATTGGTTCCCCAATCCTGTACCACTTGCAACTGTCGCATAAATGGTCTTCCCAAAATCATCTCATAGGCATGATTTTTGCTGAAGTCACATATAGCAAATGTATGCTCAAACTCGACACCACAAGTGGTGAGAGTTATGCCTTCTAGCAATCCCAAGGGCCTCTCAATATGACCATCGGCCATCTGCAATTTCATTCTCGTTGGCCTGAGTGCCGGCTTGCCCCAACGCTTCCATAGGGAAGTAGTGGCAATTGCAACTCCTGCACCTGAGTCCAAAATTGCCTTGGTGGTGTACTCCTGGTAGGTGATGGGGAGATAGGTGTTCCCTTCTTCACCTTCACACATATCTCCTATCTTATCCAAGGGAATTTCTGGCACTGTCCTATGGGATCCTACCCGAGAACGTGGTTTTGCAACTTCAGTTACTTGACTAGCTACATATTTCCGCGCTTTTGGTCTATCCTTAGGCAGTTCTTCCAAAGTGAGATCACGCTGCACCTTGGCGTTCTTTACTACCTCCGTGTTCCTAGGTATGACTGAGTCGTCGTTCCTTACCATGACTGTGGGTGCTCTCATACACGTGGACTTCGCTTCCCATGGGCCTGTGAAGTGGGGTAGCTCTTGTATGGAATTAGACTCAAAGTCCAATCTCTCGTGAGACTGAGTACTCTCATGTTCCCCGTAAATAGATGGGATGTCTTGTGGGAATTGGTCGTGTGCATCATCCACAAGTTCAAAGGGAGGGGCGACTTCACTTTCGTTATCCCATTTGTCTTCTTGAATCTCTCGTAGGAAGTCTGGTGCAAACCGATTCATAGAAGAAGAAGTGTCTGGCTCCGTAGAATTAGGCACATAAGCACCCTGGGAAGGATGGCTTATTCTATCGTTGGCTCTCTCCTCGTTCTCATAGATGGCTGGAGCACAAGCTTCCTGGGGGGGGATTACTTATTCTATTACTTTTCCGAACAGGCTCATACGCTCCCTGAGAAGGAATGTAGGCAACCTGTGGAGGTACGTAAGCTTTCGAGGGAGGCTCATCTGCCTTTTGGGGGGGAAGATAAGCTTCTTGAGGAGGCACATGGGCTTCCTGAAGAGGCTGGCTTATCCGTTCCCTTGCCCTTTCCTTTCTTAGAGGGGCAGGTTCCTTTTCTGATTGTGCAATGAGCCTCTCTATTCTTGCTAGCAGTCCATCAAAGTGTAACTGCGTCTTAGCTGAGCTGGAGATGTTAAAGAGGCGGCTAGCCTCGAACATGGCTTGAGCCAATTCCACCATCTTAGCACAAATTTTAGTTCGTTCAAGCTCTAGCTCGGCTCTAGGGTAGCACTTTTCATGATCGGTTATGGTTGGCCCTTCTTGGATTCTGGCCTGATATGCTTTAAGCATCATGTTTAGGTCCTCGAGAGTGGGATCTGCTAGGACTGATCCTGCTCTAGGGGGGGGGGTGGATTTAGGTGAGGCGGGTTGGAAGGTGGCTGGTCGGATGGAGATGGGAATGGTGGTGGTGGAGTCATGTGAGAGGGAGTTTGAGTTGTGAGTTCAGTTATCCTGGCTTTGGTTTCTCTTATGCTTTCCTCAAATTCACTCATCTTTTTAGCCCATTGTCTTTTCATTATTTCCCGACTATCTTTCCAAGCTCTAGTCCTTTTCTTGGTTATGCTCTCAGTTTCACTAGCCTTTGGGCCCTTTTCCTGGCTTGCCCCTTGGTTTTGCTGCAATGCCTGAGCTCTAGTGACTACCTGTACTGGTGCGGTGGAAGTGACACTTCCTGAGGAATCTACAACCAACCCAATCACATTAATGGGAGTGATTTTTGGCATATTATTAGGATTTTTAGGGCAATCTCGTAAGAGATGCTCTTTTCCACAATCTTGGCAAAAGCCTTGGATCGTCACTGACTGGGGTTGTGTAGGTGGAGGTAAGGGGCAATCACAAATGAAGTGATCTCCTTGGCATCTGTAACACGGTCCTCTTGGGAATGGAGGTCTTACTTGCCTAGGTTGAGGCCTAGGGTTGGGGTTTGCATACATGACATTCGTGTAATCTGACTCCCAACTAGGTTCATTTGGCTCTTCGCTGTAATAGGACTCACCATGTTCTGGAGACTGCATGTAGTATGCCTGGGGACTATCAACATGTGTAGAATCAAAGCTATGGTCACTGGGGTCATTTTCAGAAAGCAAGGATGTTACCGGGACTAAAGCTCTATTCAGGTTCTCTTCTGCAGCAGTATACTTTACCGGAATCACATTAGCTGGGGCAGGTGGTTGTTGAGCTAACACTGGCTGAGGCCTTTGTTGGTTTTGGTATGGTTGCTGATAGGGTTGCTGTGGCCTGCCATATGGCTGTGGAGGGTACTGGTTTTGGTATCTTCCCTGTGGTGGATAGGGTTGAGGGTAAGTTTGCCTAACTGTTTGCTTATTGTAAGGGCAATCTTGTGCGGTATGATTGGTGTACCTTCGTTCTATGGTGCAATATTGGCTATTTGGGTTGACCTGGGGTTGAGCCATAATGGGACACACGTTTGCTATATGGTCACCACCGCATGTATAGCACCTCTTCGCGGGGGTAAACCTCGGAATTTGTTTGCTAGAGACGCCTAGTTTTTGGGCCACTTTCTCTACGAGTTCCTCAATTGATGTGGATTGCGTGGAAGAGTGACTAGAAGCACTATCTGAATCTTTGTAGATTTTGGAAAGCTCTAGTTCTTCCCCTAGGTTATCTTCAATGTCAATGCACATGCGTACACACTCTTCTATAGTCCTAGGGTCCTTTAGATACACATAGGATCTCAATTTCGTACTCAGCAATCCATCAAGGAATAAGGCTACTTGTTTAGTAGATGTGGGTAGCTCCGAAACAGGGCACCTTTCAAGATATTGTCTAAATCTTCTTCCGGCCAATCTGACAGTCTCTTGGGGAGTCTGTTTGAAGCTGTGAATCAATGAGGAGGTATTGTGTCTTATGCCACTCTTAGAGAACTCTACAATGAAAGCCTCTAGGAGTTGGTCTATGTTCCTGAACTGCCGCTCATCCAATGGCTGAAACCATGTAAGTGCTGTGTTCCTAAGGGTTAGACCGAAGGCATTGTACTGTGTGAATAGATCCTCCACTTGTTCAGCTCTCAAGACTTGCTTGAACTCCGCCACATGATCATAGGGATCTCCTGTGCCGTCAAAGTAATTCTTCATGGACTTAACGAGCTGGGTCGGTCTCAAAGTTCTTGTGTGCTCTCTAGGTCTCGGCAGAGGAAATCCATCCACATTTCTTTGGTTCCTGTGAGGTCTAAGTATCTCAGGTTCTACTCTATTCGTCTCCGTCCTCGTTCTTTCTCTGCCCACTGGGTTGGCAAAGCTTACTTCTGGTCTATCTCTACTTCTGTCTCTTTGAGTTCCATGAGCTTGGGATGTTCCAGCTTCAGGGTGACCATAGGATACATTCGATCTTGGTTGGGGGAAAATGAATTCACCCTTCCAAGTGTAAGCATGCCTATCATTTTCTGTCACCACAAAGATCCTTTCCGAAGTGTGATCTAAGTAGGTCACTCTACCTGGGCTATCCGGATCCTTAAACTCATAGATCATGATAGTTCCTATATCAGTTGGCTGATTAGATTTATACCTCCAAAAGGCTTCGTCAATTTCTCGATTGAGGAGCAACTCTATGCTCTTGTTGTCTTGAGGCACCCACTCAGGTGTGATAATCCTAGTGAGAACAGATTTGCCTCGAGGGGTTCTAGGTTCTGCCCCCATGTTTCCTTGTTCCAAGTCACCTAAGTCCGCTTCTGAGATTACATTCCCAAATTCATCCGTCCTATCTGGGTGACTGGTGACTACGTATATGGTTCCTTCTTTGTCCAGGTATGCACCGTTTTCAAACTTGACAGCTGGGTGCTCTAGTCCTATGGATTGATCAGGATTCTTGATCTGGACCACGGATCTTCCTAGGCCGTCCTCATAGATGCTAGCACCTAATCGGTTGGTCCTAAGGTATTCCAACTGTGTTTTGTAAGGGCCTTCTACCCTGTACAAGTAAGGCACACCTGAACTTCCCGTAGGTCTGTCCATACCTTGAGACATCTCTGACTCACTGGTCTCAGAGCTAGGGTAGTACGAGTGGTGGCTCAACTGCTGGGCCCAAGACCTAGCAGTGTGGTTAACACTAGCCTCTGAAGACCTAAGGCTTTGTCTCTCCCTTACTAGATGTCGTCCTGATCTAAGGTTCATATGCCTATCTAAGTAGCCCAATTCTTTGCCCAGAGTACAACCTCGTTGCTGGTTACTTTATATTAGTCGCTTGGTTCTTTTTAGTTATTCCTCGTGTTTAAGGTCTTGTCTGATATTACGTCGTCAGGAATACTTGAATGTTCTTCGTGCTTTCAGGTTGATCGTTCCACGTTAGGTCCTTTTCCTTTATGTTATCGACAGTACAGAGATCAGGTTTTTAGCTTGCACTTGAGTTTTTAGGTAGTCTTCAACTTGATACCTGCCTATCGTCGCCCTGACTTACTCCTACCTCTAGTCGTTCTTAGCCTAGGCTATGAATTGACAGAAGGGGTTAAAAGTTTCCAACCTTTTGTTTCCTGCTCGGTTGCCCTTGAGTGCCCAGGAAGTGTGTTCCCAAGCTTGCACTTACTCTTGCTTAGAACGCCTTTCAATGCTCTCAATAGATCTGTAAGAGTTCCAAAGTTAGCTTAAAGATTTAAATTCCAATGACAGAACCAATGATTTTCATTCCTGTAGCACACACACTAACTTGCATAGTGATTTTTAGGAAAACAATTCTAAAGACCCCTGACAGATCCTAGGGTTTTCTCCCAAATCTCAAGTGTAGGAACCTCCAATTATGCCAATGGATTGACTATTTGCCCCAAAATTATCCCAAATTTTTTGAACAAAACAAACCCTAATTTTTTGGCCGAAAAGCCTGTCAATCGCGATCGACAGGTCTGTCAATCGCGATCGACAGGTCTGTCAATCGCGATTGACAGAGGTGTCCGTCGGGGCTGTCAGTCGCGATCGACAGTGTCAATCGCGATCGACAGAGTCGATCGTGGCTGTCAATCGCGATCGACACGTTTTCCGGATTTTTCGCCGAAATTTCAGTCAATCGGGGGCCTATCAGTCGCGATGGACACGTGGCTACGCGTAAAAGTCAATCAATCGTTGAATTTCAGTCGATCGCGATCGACGGTGTCAATCGCGACTGACAGAGGTGTCGGTCGTGGCTGTCGATCGCGATCGACGGTATCAATCGCGATTGACAGGGTCTGTCGGTCGCGATTGACAGGGTCTGTCGGTCGCGATTGACAGGGTCTGTCGGTCGCGATTGACAGAGGCTATCGGTCGCGATTGACAGAAAACCTCGGAATTTTTCTACTGTTTTTGATGTTTTAGGATGTGCTCCTTGTGCTTGTTCTAGTGGTGCACTCAGTTTTGTGAAAAACCAAAAATTTTTGTCAGTCGCGATCGACAGAGTCCTGCGACCGTGAGACAGTTTCTAAGTTTTTCGTACCTGCGCAAGAAGCTGGGGATGGTGATTCGGCAAGAACTTGCAATGAAACTCACGAAACATGCAAAATCCGCACACACACTATCGCTCTCTCGCTCTCTCTCACACGTGAAATGAGGGAAATGAGGTGGGAGAGGTGATATGATCAAAAAGACAGAAATTTTCGCGATGATGGAGATGGAGGTGGGCGATTGTGATGATGATGATGGTGATGAAGATGGCGAAGAAAGTAAAAGAAAATCAAGGAGAGTGAAGAAAATACCTACAACTCCAACGCGTCAACTCTACGTCTTACCATCACACGCTCGTCCTCAAAGCTCGATCCCCGGCAACGGCGCCAAAATTTGGTGTAGCTCAGTGATGAGTAGCACCTCCTTTAATGTCAATCCGGGAAGACGTGAGGATGGTATGAAGACCTCGAGCAAGTGGCGGCACAAGTGCGTGAGTGAGAAGCACACTAGCATGCACACACATACACACACACGCGCACACAAGGCGAGACAAAGAGTGAGAATCAATGGAGTTCTTAGATTACTTCAAAATGCTCTTACAAGTTCGTTTCAATTACAATCTAACCTCAAAAATGAGCTCTCTAGCTCTTTTTATAGTTTTTGACTAGCTTTGGCCCTGTTCAGACCTAGTGTCCGGCCTAGTTAAAAATTAGGTTCCAGGGCTTATTTGAGGGCTCAAACGAGATCTAAAAAATACGAAAATTGGCAGGTAGATACTTCTAAAGCTCCTCAAGCTCAAGAACTCCTTGGCTTGCACAAAATGGAGCTACCAAAATATGAAATGGTATTTACAATGGTGTTTAGTGATGAGAATCACTCTTAATTGGTGTGAGGGTTTTGAAAAACTAAAGAGTTGCCTTAGTGCTAGATCTGCGTGAATGCTCATACGTACTTCTTCCTGAAGAAACTTATTGGCCTATTTGCCAGATCTTCGTTGACTTCCTTGTCTGCTTGTGCCTTCTCTCCCTTCTGACTCTCTTCTCTGACTGCCATGCCTCGTTAGTCCTTCAGTCCCTTGTCCGCTGCTAACACTCATCTTCTTTTTTAGCATTAAAAGTAATCAAAGGTCATCATAACAATGAACATATCATCCACATAAAGTATAAAGCATATCAAGTGATGTCATCTAAGCATCTCTTTAGTGTAGATGCATAGATCCTCATTTCTTTGAGAATAGCCTTGAGAATTCATAAAAGCATCAACCTTTTGGTATGATTGTCAAGGGGATTGTTTAAGTCATAATAAGCTCTTCTTTAGCTTGCAAACTAGAATTTCTTTGACAAGGACTACATAACCGTTTGTTCCATCAAAATCCTATTTGTGAGATCTCCAAGAAAGACATAAAATTTCACATCCGTTTAGACTAGATCTAAGTCATCCATTGCAAAAACATCAAGCAACATGTGTAGTGTAGTCATCTTGACTACTAGAGAGAATCTTTTCTTGAAATCCAAACCATTTCTTGCTTAACAACCTTTGCAAACAATCGTGTTTTATACTTTGGAGAAGCCTTATTTGATTTCAGTTTCAGCTTATAAACCCATTGACATGGTAATTCTTTCCTGCCTTTTGGCAAAGGTACCAATTACGAAGTACCATTATTTTGAATAGAATCGAATTCACTCTTCATGGCATGCTCCCACTTGAAATGATCCTTTTTCTACAAGAGAATGCTCACTATCATCTATTAGCATACCAAAATCCAAACTTAGAATAATATATCTACAACTACACTTTGTTTTAATTCCTTCATAGTGTAAGTCTAGTTTAATTGAGCTTGTGTAAGTGAAAAGTCACCTTTCCTTGAACATAGCCTGGGAAAATTCTACCATTTTTGCACAAAGCTTGGTCCTTTCAATTTCTAAGTCCTCTCATGGATAATATATATCCAACTCAACTACATTGATGAGGGTGATCTTTTAAGCGTTGGTTGGATCCTTTGAACAATCTCTAAGGAGATGTTCCTTTCCACAATTAGAACATAAGCCTTGGATCATTATTGATTGAGGTTTCCCTAGTGGATAAAGTGGACAATAAAAAATAATGTGATCTCCTTGACATCTACAAAGTAGTCCTCTAGGGGCCTGAGGTCTCATCTATCTCATTTGGGGACTATGTTTTGGATTTGTCTACATCACATTGGAGTATTTGGGCTCCGAATTAGGTCTAACAATGCTATGTCATATTGATATGCCTCATCATGCTCTCGTGACTCAATGTAGAAAGTCAGTGGGCTATCTATATGGGATGATTTGAAAAATTGAGCATTAGGATCACTTAATGAGATCAATGGGGATGATGACTCGAATGCCCTATCCAAATTATCATCTATCACCACATATTTGAAGAATATTACATTGGAAGGAGGTGTTGGTTGTTTTCCTAGCATTGGTTGAGGTCTAGGGTGTGCCTAATACTATGGTTGGTAATACTACTGTGGCCTATAATATGGTTGTTGTTGATACTGCTTTTGATTCCTACATGGCTACTAGTATGGTTGCTAGTAGTTTTTCCTAACTACCTATCTGTTATAGGGACAATGTTGAGTTGTATGGTTCATATTTTTTCTCTCAATTGTGTAGTACTATGCATTTATGTTTCCTATGTTTTGAGCTTGCATTGGGCACATGTTGGCCATGTGATCTCCTCTACACATGTTGCAACACTTCATTGAGACCATTCTAGGAGCTTGCTTATTTTGGACTCCTAGCTTTTGTGCTACTTGTTCAGCTAGTTCATCTATTGATGTCATGGGTTTGGATTGGATACTAGTGGAACAATATGAAACCTTATAGAGTTTTGAGAGTTCTAGTTCACCACTCAAGTTATCCTCGATATCAATACACATTCTCAAGCATTGCTCTGTGGTTTGCGGTTCCTTCAAATAGACATATGATCTTAACTTTCCATTCAACAAACCATCTAAAAATAGGGAAAATTGTTTAGCTTGAGTAGGTAACTTTGAAATTGGACATCTCTCCATGTATTGCCTAAGCCTACATCTGGCTAGCCTAACAGTTTCCTTTCTTGTCTGTTTAAATCCATGGACCAATAAGGAGTTATTCTCCCTAATTCCACTTTTGGAGAATTCATTGATAAAGGTATCCAATAATTGTCTGATGTTTTTGAATTGCTCCTGATGCAAGGGTTGAAACCATGTTAGGGCTGTATTTTTCAAGGTAAGCCCAAAAGCTCGATATTTAGTGAATAGATCCTTGACTTATTGTGCTCTTAATACTTGTATAAATTTGGCTACATTATCATAAGGATCTCCCCTATCATCAAAATAATTCCTCACGGGTTTCACCAACTTAGTAGGTCTCAAGATTCTAAGATAATCCCTTAGTGTAGGTAGGGGGAAATGTCCATGCCTCTTTGATTTCTATGCTCTTGTGCTTGTTCTTGTTCAGTTGTATATGTTTCTAGTTCTAATCTTTGTCTTCCTATTGTATGAAGAAAGCTCACTTTAGGTTCCTCCTTCGAGTTCTCTTTGTGTGCTCCTAAGACATGAGAAGATATAGCTCCATGATGACTGTGAGGATCAACATATTTGTATGAGGGGGAAATCGATTCACCCTTCCAAGTGCATGTATGTCTACTATATTCTGTAACAACATACAAAATTTTAGAAGTGTTGTTCAGGTAAATCACCTTTCCTAGAACATCAAGATCTTTGAACTCATATGTGATAACTCCATCCACTTCAAGTGAATCTTTCGAAGTTTAAATCTCTAGAATGCTTCATCAATTTTCTTCTTAACAAAGAGTTATATACTCTTGCTATCTTAGGGAACCCACTCTAGCATTATGATCCTAGATAGAACAGATTTACATATAGGATTTCTAGGTTCTTTTGCTTCGTTCTCATGATCTAGGTCTCCTAATTCAGACTCAAGTATGATCGATCCAAATTCATCTATCTTATCAGGTAAGTGGGTTACCACATACATGGTTCCTTGCTTATCAATATAGCATACTTCTTCAAATTTGTCTGTAGCTGGGTGATCAATCCCAAACAGGTACTCTACATTCCTAACTTGGGATCATAGATTGTCTCAAAACATCCTCATAAATGTGGGCACCTATGTGTTTGGTTCAAATATAGTCTACTTGAATCTCCGAGAGACCCTCTAGAGTTTCTAGGTATGCCAACCTGGAACTTCGTGTAGGTCTCTCCATGCTAAAAGACATCTTTGAATCACTAGTATCTAAGCTCACACTATAATGATAACCATTCAACTATTGAGGCCAAGATCTAGTTGTATGATTGACATTAGCTTTAGATGATCTAATGCTTTTCTCAATCAATTTTCCCAAGGTGTCTCCCTGATCTAAGGTTCATTAATTTAATTCACTTACCTAAACTTTTTGGAGTACAATCACAATGCAGGGTTCTTTCTACATCAATTACTTGCTCCTTTTAAGTTCTTTTGTGTAAAATCTTGTTTGATAGCCTTGTTGATAGGAGTGACTTTTGTTTGTTGGTACTTTTTGTTTTATCGCATGATTATGTTTTTTTCCTTAGGGTTTTTGCTCTTATCCCTACTTATCTCTTGAACTTGAGAAAATTAGGGTTTCTCGGACTTTGTTAGTTCCCATAATCACTCTTATCAATCAATATCACCTATGCACACTTAGCCTAAGCTAGGATTGAATGAGGGGGTTTAATAGTCTTCCAACCTTGAGTCTCATGCATTGAAATGGATCCAATGGTCAAGATGTTCTTTCAAGATCTCCTCTACAATTGCACTTTGTTTTGCTACACAATTAGCTTCAAAACCCCTAAAAAATGTACTCAAGCCTTAAAAATAGACTCAAAAATATCTTTAATTTTCAAATAAAAATTTCCAAAATCCTTGTTTATCTCAATAGATGACTCTGTCCTCATTTTCAATCTATCACAATAGGGAGTTCTATCGTCTATGGTGGATCTCAGTTTATTGTGATAGACAAGTGTCTATTATTAGTGTTGGGTGTGTGTAGAAGTGCGAGAGACACACGAAAAGCACACAGAAGGAGCACAAACGCTTCAAGACACACAGAGAAGATGATGGCTAGAATAGCTCTATCTATTGACAATAAATTGAACTGAAGTAAGAGCTAAATAATATCCCTAAGTACAAAGTACCACCACATATGAGAGTATCAAGTATGTGGTAACATGGGGAAAAATCCTCTATCCAACACTAGAGTAGGAAAAGGTTCACATCAAAGCTACTCGAGGAACACATAAGTGTAACAAACCCCCCCAGAGCGAATGATGTGAACACATACAGGGAGTGACAGATCAGCCCCCGCAAGGTAATAAGTCTAAAGCTTTGCAAAAAGCTTCAAACTTTTCTCGTGAAAGAGCTTTGGTGAATATGTCTACCACATTATCTTGTGTAGGCACATATACCAAATCAATATCTCCTGCATGAAGGTGCTCTCTCACATAGTGATAATGCACCTCAATATGTTTGGTCCGTGCATGAAACACTGGGTTTTGTGCAACAACCAAAGCACTCTGCCTATCGTGAGAATATGCGTAGCAGCATCAATCTCCATGCAAAAATCCATTAATAGGCATCTCAGCCATATACACTCCACTATATCTGTGAAAACTGCCCTATAATCAGCTTCACAACTCAAAGTCGCCACTATAGTTTGCTTCTTACTCAACCAAGATATGCATGAGTCTCCAAGGAAAAAGAAATTACCACTAGTGGACACGTGAGTATCATAACAACCAGCCCAATCACTATCTGTAGAAGCATGCAAGCATGGGTGAATATCTCTGCCATAAAAAAGACCTAAGCACAAAGTGCCTCGGAGATCCAGGAGGTTTCTTCACATAAACCTCTTCTTACAAATCACCATTCAAGAAGGCTATTTTTATGTCCAACTGATGCACTTTCCAAACTCGTGGGCAGCCAATGCAACCATGGTACGAATGGTAGTCATGCGTGAAGTAGGTGCAAAAATTTCCTCATAGTCAATGCCATATTGTGGCGCATATCCTTTGGCAACCAATCTAGCTTTGTAGCGATCAATGTTACCATGAGATTTTCTCTTAATCTTGTAAACCCACTTTGTACCAATGGCATTCTTTCCTTTTGGCAATTCACATAACTCCCAAGTACCATTCCTGTGTATGGAATCCATTTCTGATTGCATAGCACTCATCCATTGTGGATCGTCACATGCATCTTCAAAAGAAAATGGCTCTTCATTACATGTTGTAGCAATAAGAGAATAATCCACAAAATTACTTGATGCATGGTGAGATCTTGATCTTGTTCTACCAAGTAAAGGTGGACTCAATTTGTTGTCCTACAAAGTTTGTTTCAGCCACTTTGGCATAGTTTGTGCACTCTTTATAGACATGCATTCATTATGCAATACATCATCAACATGTACATCATGCGTGGGCTGAATTTCATGCTCATTTTCAGCCATATTTTGATGCAAATGTTCAGCCATATGTGGCTGGAAATTTCAAGTAGTTTGGACAATTTTTGGCTAAGAAATTTCAGCCATGTTTGGCTGGAAATTCTCTGCATTTTCAACAATATTTTGTTGGAATCTTTCAGCCCTTTGAGCCTCAGTTGGCTGGTCTATATGGCCATAGTCAAGCGCACCATTTTGAAACAAAGGCATAAGTGTATCGAACACATCTTGTGAGCTAATTGTTGGCTGTTTTTTGCAATCAAGTAGAGGGAAAACTTAATTTTCAGCAAATACCACATCTCGACTCACAATAATTGTGTTCGTCAATGGATGCTACAAACGATCTCCCTTCCTTTCAGCACTATAACCAACAAATATACATTTCTTTGCCTTGTCATCAAGTTTATGACATTGTTGTGATGGCACAAGAGCATATGCCAAACAACCAAACACATGCATATGACTAACCATAGGCTTCTGACCATTCCAAGCCTCATAAGGAGTGATGACTCTCAATGCTTTTGTAGGGCAGCGATTCAACACATAATTTGCACACATGATCGCTTCCATCCAAAACTTATCAAGAAGATGTTTTCCTTTAACCATACATCATGCCATTTCAAGTATAGTTCTATTTTTACGTTGAAGAATACCATTTTGCTGAGGCGTATATGGCACCATACATTGGTGTGAAATACCTCTTTCATGAAGAAAAGCATTAAATTCATGTGACATGTATTCACCACCACGATCCGTGCGTAGAGTCAAAAGCTTTTGTGAAGAAACATTTTCAGCCATAGCTAAAAATGCTTTGAAGCAAGAAAATACCTCATTCTTTGCTTTCATAGGATACACCCATGTATGGCGAGTAGCATCATCAATGAAGGTAACAAAATATACATGCTTCCTAAAAGATGGAGTCTTGACCGGACCACATACATCACTATGAACAAGCTACAATTTTCTTGTAGTGTGTGTATGACTATCTTTTGGAAAAGAAGCATGATGCATTTTTCCAAGAATGCAACCTTCACATGCATGCTTTTCAATGGACTCAAGTGTAGGCAAACCAATAACCATGTCCTTCTTTTGCAAGTAAAACAAACTATTGAAGTTCAAGTGACCAAAACGAGCATCGCGAAACTCCATTTCAGCGATGGAAGAAGTATGAGCAACCAAGGCATTCGAGGCAGCCCTCTTGTATGTATCCATGTGTTACAAACCATTACATAATGTACCGGACATCACGATAACATCACCATTGTGGAAATCATGAACCATACACTTATCATCAACAAAGTGTACATGACGTCCAGCTTTGGCAATCAACGGAACTGAAATTAAGTTCTTCTTGATACTGGGCACATACAATGCATTTGTTAAGAGAATCACACCTCCATTTGCAGCCGTAAGCTCAATTTCTCCTACTCCAATGATAGGATAAGAGGCATTGTTTGCACATACCACATGTCCTCCTTTAGGTGCATCTTTCAAAGAGGCAAAAAATCTTTTGCATGATGTTATGTGCTTTGAAGCACCATTATCAAAGAACCAATCCGAATCAGCCTCGCTCTCAACCATACATTTAGAATGCAAAGAAGCATCATAATGACATGTAACAACACATGCCCAAAAATCTTGAGCCATGTTAGCTTTATCATTCTTTACATTTGCAGAATTTTCAGCAATAGACATGCCGGATTCCTTCTTCTTTTCATTGCGTTTAGCAAAATTTCTACACTCATCAATAGTATGACCAGCCTTTTGACAATATTTGCATCTCTTCTTCTTTTGCAGATCACCATCATTAGAGGAATGAGTGGAAGAGGAAGATTGAGGCTTTGGTTTTGATGAACCCAAAGCTAAACCATACTTGCTTTTCCCCTTTTGTGAGATAGCAAGTGCTTTTGTTCCCTCAATTGAACCACTCCTATTCACTCTAGATTGCTCTTCTTGCAAAAAAAGAGACACAAGCTGATAGAAATGAGTGATGCATCCAGAATTTTCTCATCTACGTTTGCCAATTGCTCTTTCAAGTCCTTGATGCATGTCCCATACACATCCACCGACTCATTTTCAGCCATACATACATCCTCAAGTTGCTTCCTCAAGTATGCAACACGTGCTTCATTATGCAAGACATACAAAGAAGCAAGAGTGTCACATGCTTGTTGTGATGTAGAACATGACCGAATGTGTGGAACTATATGACGCTTCACAGAAAGCGCAATCAAAGCGTGAGCTTGGGCATCTTTTCCATCCCATCTAAGCTGCTCCTGTGTAGGTGGAGAAGGAGAAACCATTGTACTTGAAGAAGAAGCTCCATCTGTGACAGTAGACTGTGAAGTAGAAGAACCTGCGGGTCTTCGATCTACATCTGCCACTATGTTCCAAAGTTGTTTTGCAACAAGAACATGCTTTATCATGTAAGACCAAATCGGATAGTTGGTCCCATCAAGCTTATCTTCAGCCTGAAGCATGCCAAACAAGTCATTGGTGCCCGCCATTTCACTAAAGAACAAGAAAGTGACAAAAACTTTACTTCAATGAAAGCTAAAATGAGTGCTGAAATTTCAGCTCACAAACCATCACTCTGATGGCAATTCTGACTACACAAATGGCTTTGAAATGGGGCTTAAATCCCAAGGCACCTGGTGGAAATGTTTCTTGGTTGCTGAATTCACAGTTCTATGCTCCGAAGTCGATTTGCACTGTTAAAAGTGCGTGCGTGCCAGGACGTGAAAAACCGAAACTTGAGAAGGAGCTAAACCTGCTCTGATACCTTTGCTAGGTGTGTGTAGAAGTGCAATAGACACACGAGAAGCACACACAAGGAGCACAAATGGAGTAAGCCACAGGGAGAAGATGATGGCTAGAATAGTTCTCTCTATTGACAATAAACTAGAATAGCTAAATAATATTCCTAAGTACAAAGTACCACCACATATGAGAGTATCAAGTATGTGATAACATGGGGAAAAAACCTCTAGCTAGTGCTAGAGTAAAAAGTGCCCATGTATAGGGAAAAGGTTCACATCAAAGCTACTGGAGGAACACATAAGCGTAACAATTAGAAATGTACAAGCTCAAGTGTGTGTGAACCAAGGCTAAAGTCAAGTGCCATATCACTTCACTTTTTGGTGAAGTCTACAGCTACGTTTCCACAAGTTTTTCAGCTCAAAATTGCATCTAACTTGATGGAGAAAAGTGGACGATTTTCAAGGTATGATTTGAATTTAAATTCTACACCAACTTTTGGAGCATTACATAAGCAAGCGCTTGCAAGAAAGTTGTGGCCATCCTCGATCTTCATTTGTACAGTTTAAGGCTCTCATTGGGAGTTTATACTCCAGGTCTAAGCTACCCCTAGCTAAGCTAGCCCCCTGCTAGCTAAAGTTTTCTCTTAGGAAGATAATTATTTGATCATTTATATCTCATTGTGTAGTTGTGTGTTTCATGAGAAAGATATCTCTCCTTGTAAGCTTTCTTTTGATTATAAGTGTTTAATCTCCTTGAGTAAACTGAGCTTGAAAGATCTCTCTTCTATCTGCACATATTTGCATATATATATATATATATATATATATATATATATATATATATATATATATATATATATATATATATATATATATATATATATATATATATATATATATATATATATATATATGGAAATATGTAGAGATAGAAGTGTTTAATCTCTTTGAGTAAACTGAGCTTGAAAGATCTCTCTTCTATCTCTACATATTTCCATATATATATATATATATATATATATATATATATATATATATATATATATATATATATATATATATATATATATATATATATATATATATATATATATATATATATATATATATATATATATATATATATATATATATGTGTGTGTGTGTGTGTGTGTGTGTGTATGTATGTATGCATGCGTGTTTAAAGAGGTACACGTAGGTAAAATCTACCTATTTGGGTAGTTTTTGGTTTGTCTTGTGCAAGGATCTTGAAATAGGTGGCATTGTTCAAATCAACTTATCTATGGCTTGTTGGAAAGCTTAGGGAGTCTAATTTTAGTGTGCAAAAGTTCATGGGTTTAGTCTTTTGTTCAAGAGAGCTATTAAAATTGTGGTTGACTATGGTAGTGAACTATTTGGTCATAGGAAGGGCCTACATTCTTGTGCTACAACTAGGAGTGGATATACTCCATCAATGGTACCAAATCTCAACATTGAGCATTGACCACATCAAGAGGAGACCCTGAAGTTGCTTGAGAGCCAAGGATCGAAGCAAAGACCAAGAATATTTGAAGAAGCATTTGAAGCAAGGGAGAGCTTCTATCATCACCAAAGGTTTAAGAAAAAGTGAAGACTCTTGTGGGTAGCCAACATATCATTCTTTCTCACATCTATCACAATCCAAGGAGGGACAAGGAGAAACTATATAGTCTCATACACAATGGGAGACTATAATACTCAAATTGAGAAGCTTGGAGAGGGCAATTACCAACCTTGGAAGTTTGGAATCTCTAACATCTTCATGGGAAAGGGTCTTTGGGGGTTGGTTAGTGGTACTGAGGTGAATCCATACATATATTCATACACACCTACTAACAACCAAAGGAGATCCATAAGAGAGTGGGAAGAAAGGGATAGAAGATTGACCTTAATTCTATCTCAACACACAAACAACTCCATGATAGGTCATATCCAAGACCTAGATATATCTAACAAGGTTTGTAAGTGCTTAGAAAGGTTGTATTCTAACTCTGCAAAGGCTAGGAAGATTTAGCTCAAGAATGAGCTCAACAATCTTAGGAATTCATTAAATTAGAGCATTAGTGACTTCATACTCAAAGTAAAAGAGATTTCTGGTGCACTTGCTTCAATAGGATGTGTCATAGATGATGATGACCTAGTTTCCCACATATTTAATGGGCTTAGGGAAGATGAAAATTTGAAGGCATTCATAACCTCTCTGTATGTAAGGGATTCATTACGTGATTTTTTGCAACTTACTTTGTTTATGGTCACTAAGGAGCTCAACCATGGAGGTAACAAGTCAAAGGGCATCCAAGACCAACTCTTCTATGTAGGAAAAGGAGGAAGAGGCAAAGGCAACATAGGTGGTTCAGGAGGAAGAGGTAGAAGCAACTAGCAACAAGGAATTCAAAGCTATCAAGGGAGTCAATCAAGTCAAGATGAAGGTCAATCATCAAGAGGAAGAGGAAGAGGAAAAGGTAGAGAAGGAAGACATGGAGGTAGAGGCTATCCCAATGTAAATGGATGCTTGAATTGTGCGAAACAAGGACCATATGCCAAAGATTGTTGGCAGAAACAAGGTGGGAACAGTTAAAAAGGGCAAGGTAAATATGCCAAGTCCTTAACCAATTCATGAAATGATCATTTGTTAGCTATGAAGCATAGTAGTGAAGGTCAACCACATGATGAAGTGTGGTATATTGATAGTGGTTGTAGTAACCACATGTGAGTCCATAACGGGATGAAATGAAAATTCATATAGGTGCTGCATGGCTGTCGTTAGCTGATGTCGTGAGACGTTTTTGGTTCACTCCTATAATGAGTGAAACCCTCGTCTTGTGTTGCTAAGACATGCTGCTCCCAGAGTAGCGACGTCATCATTGACCCGTCAATAGTTTCTGTCGAAGGGGATAGGATTGACATAGCTACTCTGTGCGGATATTGCACTCACAAGAGACTGCCCTAGTTCTACTATGAAGGAAGGTGGGGATGACGTCAAGTCTACATGGCCCTTATGGGCTGGGGTGCACGGTAGAGAGGAGTCAAGTGGCCCATTTGTGGATCTTTTTGGTATCACTTGTAGGTCTCTTAGAACCTCTGGTCCCTCCATAAGTACATCTACAATAGGAAATCTCTCTATGTTATCATTTGTTGACTAGGTCTTGCCTGAGAGCTAGTGCCCATTGCTTTGGAATTTTTGGTAGCAGTAATTGATGCTTTTGGATCAGTTAGAAGAATAAAATCACATTATTAATGCATCAAAGAGTAGATCAAACCTTGTTCCCCTTGCAGTACCAACATGATATCTGTGATGGTTATTAGGTTAGCAAAGTGTGTAGTGTGAATGTGTGGACATTAGAAGGTTATTTGATATTTTTAGATGCATACTTGGGATGTGTAATGTACTCAAAATGCATTTATTCTCAAATAGGGAAATTTACACCCTATTGTCTAGGGGTTTATTATAGGTTTTGACTCTCCAAAATTCCCTTATGGGATTAGAGACATTGATTTTGATTACACTTAAGGGTCTTAGAGGTGACTTTACCCGGATCTGGGACTATTTAGGTACCCATTTCCAAGTACCATTAGGTTTCATTTTACTTGAACATGTGCTGACAATAGCTCTTTGTATTGGTTTTTGTGGGATGAGTGTAAGTGAAAGTTGAATCAAACAAAAGAAATTATGTGTGGCTATTCGAGCATGCAAGCAAGTCTTAGGCACCCAAATATGTTTAGGATTTTGGTCAACCTTCATCGACGGCTTGGGTATCCAAATGGAGATTACTCGCTGAGGTTGACATCTAGAGCATTTGCTGGCAAGCATAGATATGTCTTTGGATAACGTTATTTGATAAACACATCCCTTCTCGATCTCAGTTTTGCATGCCTTCCCCGTCTTGGTATTAAAACTAACAGCACAGAATGCAGGTCAGAAGATTGATTCCGTGATCCTAGCGTTGTGATCAATGGTCTAAACCATTCCGCATAGCATTCTTTTCTTACTTCAACTTAGCACTATATTGAATTGGTTTTAAAAGCAAAATATGAACGCAATCTTGCACATCCGAGTCTCATGGAGAGCATGAGATGTGGACTTGAATGGTCTTCTAGATTATTGTTGTTGCAGACATGGAGTAAAAGCAGTAAACCCACATCCTCTATGGGATGAAGAGGCTCTGAGTTTTTCTTATCACCTCCCGAGAGATTTACAGATTACTATCCATGAAGCAAAGCAAAAGGAGATTATTTCTCCTAGCAATATCGACCGAAGCGTGTCAACTCTCTTTCGACTGGCTGAAATCATTGTTAACGCAGGCTCCCATTCTACAAGCGCCAAATTGGGAATCTCCATTTCATGTCTTTGTGGATGCTTTCGACATTGCCATTGGCAGCGTGCTGATGCAGCAAACGGACAAGTGGTTTCGGCAGAGTGCAATTACTCAGTCACTTAACGTGAATGTCTTGGCTTAGTGTATTTGGTGAAGAAATTCCGGCATTATTTGTTGGGACGACGTTTCACCTTCCATTTCGATCATGCAACTTTGGTGTATCTTGTTTGCCAACAGCATTTGGGAGGAAGACTAGCAAGATGGGTCTTGTTGCTCCAAGAGTTTGACTATTCCATAGTACATCGGCCAGGGTCAACACACACGCTTGCTGACTTTCTCTCTCGGTTGGATTCCGGTGAACTTCCGGAAGGAGTTGATGATACAACACCCGCTATTTATGCAGCAGAGATGACACAAGATGATCGGCAGGAATTGCCGGTACCCTCCTCTTACTACAACACTTTGCTTCTATTCTTGACTAGTGGATGTCCGCCTAGTACGACCTCTTCAGTTGCTCGATGAAGATTAGCCATGTATAGTTGATGATTTTGGCTAATTGTAGGGCACTTATATTATATTGATCACTCGAGTGTGTTGCTCAGATGTGTTCCCCCACATGAAATTGCTTCCGTAATTACAATGGCTCATTCTGCCCCAACCGAAGGACATTTTGCAGTTCACCTGACACACTGGAAGATCCTACAGAGTGGTTTACGGTGGCCTATGATGTACCGTGATGTAACCCAGTATGTGCGGCAGTGTGATGCGTGTCAACATTCCGGTCAGCCCTTACAGTGACACCTCTTTCCACTCCAACCAGTTGTGCCTCTTGAACCTTTTCAAAAATGGGGTTTGGATTTTATTGGCCGCATTACTCCTCCTATGACGGTTACCAGCAACCGATACATTCTGACATGCACGGATTATGCGACTCGATGGGCCGAAGCTTGGGCTCTACAATCAAATACAATTGTTGCAGAAGCTAAATGTTTGATGAAGGATATTTTTCCACGCTATGGGTTACCCTTGGAGATAGTAACTGATCAAGGTACACACTTTACAAATTCATTAATGCAAGTGCTTACTAAAACCTTTCAAATTGTGCATAAGTTCAGTTCACCCTACTATCCACGAGCAAATGGACTCACTGAAAGCACCAACAATACTCTGTTGAACATCTCAAAGAAACTGGTATGAGATTGTCTAGAGAGATGGGACCAATTTATCCCTACTGTATTATGGGCTTATCATACCACGTACAAAGTGGCCACCAGAACAACTCCTTTCAAGTTGGCGTATGGATTGGAAGCGATTGCTCCTATGGAACTGGTGGTTCCTAGTCTATGGGTGGCCCTCAAACGGAAGCTATTACCAGAAGAATCTTTTCCCTTTCGATTGGAGGCTTTACGGTCTCTCGATGAATAGCATCTTGAGATTTTCCTGGTGCTGCAGGAGCTGTAGCTTAGACAAGCCAAAATCCACGATCGTTTCCTCAAAACCCCTATGTTTACGGTAAACCAATTAGTACTCTTTTTATAATGCTAAGTACTAATAGGTCCGTTGGAAAGTTTAAACTGTGCTCGTTCGGTCCCTACCGTATTACCGAACAAGTGGGACCTGCAACCTTTCAGTTATCCACCTTAACCGGTGTCCTACTTCCTAAAGCGATCAATGGCTCCAAGCTTCACCCCTATTATCCATCGTCTCCGTCTTCATGATGTGTCATCGGTATTTTTATTTCTTTTCTTTTACAATTTTTCTCACTCGACTTCCTTTTCTTATGTCTGTGTTTCGGTTGACCAAGTGACCGTAATAGTTGCATTTTCCTACCTAAACATGATTAGTGGCCGCCTTGATTATGTTAATGCACACATGTCATCATTATGTCGGTATATTTCCAATACTACGTTATGATTAAGGTTCTTATCACCTAATTTTTCCAGTGTTTCTACTTAATCTTGTTCTTCCTGTTGTTAGTCTCTATTGTGTCTTTGTGTGTTTGCGACCCTTGTGTGCTTTGTGTTCTCATCTGTTTCTGAGTGCACCATGGAAGCTCTTGCGAATATCGTGACCTTCGATGCAGGTCTCACTCCGGATATGAGTGAGTTCCTGCATGCTCGAGGGCTCTTGGCCTTCGCTGAATTGCCTTGGCATTCAGTGGAGTGTCATCCCTTCTGTGCGCAGATTATATCTGCCATAGCCACCATGCCTGCTACCGAGCAATGCTGGCCATTAACATGCTTAAATCCCCGTGTTGTCGTTACGCTCCGCAATGTCACTAAGGGGTTTCGTCTCCCTCAGGAGGGGTTGGTCGATGGACCGCTTCTCCCTATGGCGACAATGAAAGAACTTTTTCCCTGGCACTCATCTAATGAGTTTGCCATTCTTTGTCATCCTGAACCCGAGCGCACCACGCTTCAATTTCTCGTAGCAGCCTTAAATCTACAGAAACGAACTTACGGTATCTCCCGTCCTTTCTACTCGATGATTGATACTGCATCACAAGAGGATGTCAATTTCACGTCCTTTTTCTTCCGGCGCATTCACCGCGAATGCTTAGCAGTCTCCAAACAGTTAGCCAAGCATGAGATTCCTTGTACGCGATTGCCGCATCTTCTCACCCTTCTTCTTCTTGTGATCCAAGTAGCACAACCACCCCCCGGAAACACTTTGCTCTTGCATGAGGAATCTACCCAGATGCTGGAGGAGGAGGATGACGAAGACCTACTACACTTCTTCCAGCGCAAACGCAGACGTATTAGCCCATCGCAAAGCCAAGTGTAGGATTCAACCACACTTCAAGAGGTTGAACTCTTTCATGATACCGCCATGACGTTAGAGGGCACATCGGCATCCTCTTCTCCTAGCAAGCAGCAAGAGCCAGATGTAATCATGGAAGATGTCACTACAGTCCAACCGTACGATGAACCGAAACAACTAGATGCTGAGCCTCTGCAAGACACAGTGGAAGATACTACTGTTAGTGAGTGTCATCCTTCTTCTCCACCAGCCGCAGACGATCAAGCTGACACGGCCAAGCAACCGACCGGTAATGAAGAAGCGGTTACCGTTCTGGTGGTGCCTCAAAATGAAAACGGAATCATCTTAGTCCCGATCTCTCTTCTTCCACTTCCTCCTCCAACCACCATTCTTGCTGATGCTGACGTTCCTCCCTCTTCGCCTTCACCTGCCATTCGTGAGGCATTGACCAATCTCCTATCCTCTTCCGACTACTCTCCACCATCATCACCTCACCTACAGTCTGCAACACCATTGCAGCCTGTTTCTTCTCTTTCCACCCCTGTGATGTTCATTGAATTGGCATCAATGGGCCAACTACTCATTCAACTCTCCTAGCAGTTGCCTCTTCAGATGAAGATGGCCACTCAGACTATTCAAGTTAACAGAAAAAGACAGTATCATTGCTCAGCAGACATTGAAATCACAGGCTTGAAGCAAGAAGTTGTAGATAAGACAGATGTTATGATAGCATTAGGTAATGAGCTCCATAATACGCAGGATGCACTCAGTGTTTTAGAAGAAGCTTTGCATTCGCTAGCGGCCAATGTACTTAAAGCTGAAGCAGAATTGCATAAAGTCACTAAGCAGCTGTTTCAGAAAGATCAAGAATGATCTGCAAAAATTGCCATGACTATCCGGTTGAAGAAGGAACTTGCAAGTGTACAAAAGGAGAGAGAAGATTTCTACAAAACGATGCACTTTCAAGCTCAAGAACTTGAGCGAAGAGAAAAGCAATTGGGAGTTCAGGCGGACAGGCTCTCACGCATTGATGCAAAAGTAGCTAAAATAAAACTGCGCAAAGATGCTGCTCTCGCCAATGAATTCTATCTCCAGGAAGCATTTTTGCAGACGCAGATGGAGTCATTAATAAGCCAGGTCATCGCTGCTAGTTCAGTTAGAACTGATGCACAGCTGATTGAACCTGCAATTTTGAAGAATATGTTAGATTCATTAAAGGAGAAACCATACGTTTAAACTAGCTCGCTCTATGTATGTACAGGCCATCGTAGAGGAAACCTAACTATGTATTTACCAATTTTTGGGACCGAGTCCACCATGCGTGCCAGTGTGAGCCGTCGAAAAGGAACTCTTAAACTTTGTAATATACCCTGAAAAGTCGCACGCATACTAAAAGTGCGTAGCACAAAAGTTGTAACTCTTTACAAGTTAATGAAAGAGGAGTCGCGCAAAGCAGAAGGCATCGTATTGCTGGACTATTCGTCTGGGTGAGAGCCTGCAGTGGAGTGCAGTTTGCCGAAATCCTGTGTAATCTGAGTACTTGTCAATTTTGATGATTAAGCTTAATAATTAATTAAGTCTTAATGAAGTAGTAAGATTAACGGGTTAACGCGATAAGTAAAGATGTATACCGTAACCGTGCAGAGTTGAAGTATTTTGGTAAATATATTCAAAACAGTTAATGTGTGAAGTCTATGCAGGAGTATACTTTGAGTCTGTAGATTTGGGAAAATACAAACAAGGCCTCTGTTTACAAACCCCTAACCATCCCAAGAACCCAGAGTTGAATTAACTTTAAACAGTAAAGGTTTAACAGTAACTCCTCTAAAGTCAAATGACATTGCACTTTTTTGTTCTTCACTACGTCTATGTTTCTAGATAGAATTGATTCCTCATTTCTTACCATAACTATGGAAGCTCTCATGTGAATAGATTTGGTCTCCCACAAGCCTATGAAATGAGGTAGTTCTTGTAGGGAATTGGATTCAAAGTCTAATTTCTCACTTGGATGTAGGTCCTCTTGCTCTCCATAGATAGATGGAATGTTTTGAGGGAGTTGATCGTGAAGATCATCTACTATCTCAATAGGCCAAGGATTCTTGCTCTCTTTGGTGCATTTCTCCTCTTGAATCTCTTGCAAGAACTCTTGGGAGTTCTAATTTATAGAGGAAGATATTTTCTCATCCGTGGAGTTAAGAGCATTAGCTTTCTCGGGGGGTAGGCTTAGCTCTTTTCTTCCACTATTCTGAGCCTCTAGGGTAACTTCCTAGGTCTAGCTATTATCCTTTCTAGTCTCTCCAATAGTCCAAAATGTAACTAGGTTTGTGCTCAGCTAGTGTGATTGAAGAGACCGCTTGCATTAAACATGGCCTTAGCTAGTTCTACAATTTTGCACAAAGCTTGGTCCTTTCCATCTCTAGGTATACTCTAGGATAACACTTATCTAGATCTTCCACTTTTGGTCATTCTTGGATTCTAGCCTGATATGCTTTGAACATCATTTCTAAGTCTTCAACAATGGGATCTGATAGGATTGATCATGCTCTAGGTGGTGGAGGCACTGAGGGATGAGGATAATGACGTTTGAGAGTGTGTGAGATGTGATCTCTATCAATTTTTATTTTGTCAGCTTTAAGCTCTCTTCTAACTCACTCATCTTTTTTGTCCATTGTCTCTTCATCCTTTCACGTATATCTTTCCAAGTTGCCATACTCTTCTTAGCTACGCTCTGAGTCTCACTAGTATTTCATTCTTTTCTAGACCTAAGCCTTGAGTTTGTTGTAATGCATGAGCTCTAGTTATTACTTGCATGAGAGCTGCAGTTTTTATGCGTGCATTAGAGTCTACAACCAAGCCAATGACATTGATTGGTGTAATCATTTGTGTATTGGCCAGATTCTTTGGGCACCCTCTTAAGAGGTGCTCTTTTCCACACTCTAGACAAAAGCCTTGAATAATCACAGATTGAACTTGTCCAGGGGGAGGAAGCAAGTAGTCACAAATGAAATGATCACCTTGATATCTATAGCATGTCCCTCTAGGTGCTTGTGGTCTCATCTACCTTGGTTGGGGTCTAAGTTTAGGATTGGTGTATATCATGGTCAAGTATTCAGGTTCCCAACTTGGTTCATTAGGGATTTCATAAGGATAGATCTCAATACACTCCAGAGAATCCATGTAGTAAGCTAGTGGGCTATCTACATGTGTCGAGTCAAAGCTCTAAGCATTGGAATCACTTTCATAACTCATTGGGGGTATTGACACTAGGTCTCTACTCAATTTATCCTCTGTTGATGCATACTTGATTGGGATAACATTGGAAGGGGGTGGAGGCTTTTGACATAGCATCAATTTAGGTCTTTGTTGAGCTTGGTATGGGGTTTGATGAGGTTGCTAGGGCCTAAAGTATGGTGATTGTTGATATGGATTTTGGTATCTCCTTGGCTGTTGATATGGTTGTTCATAATTTTGTCTTACCACTTGTTTGTTATCTAGGAAATCCTATGTCATATGGTTGGTGTATCTTCTCTCTATATTGCATTATTGGCTACATGGGTTCCCTTGGGGTTGCTCAATGATTGGGAAATGTTATCCATGTGGTCTCCTCCACAATTGTAACATTGTTTCATTGCGATTGTCATGGACACTGAAAAAACATTGGATTCCATGTGAATTTCCTATATCCCATGTTTGCTTAAGATTTTGTAGAAATTAATGCTAGCACTGCATTCAGAATGTGACAAAACCCCAAGATTGACTATCTATTTTTTGAATTCTGACACACAAAGGTCTTGTTTCTAGTTGATGACATCATTAATGACATCATCAACTCATAACCACCCTTGGAGAACCTATATGAGGAGGGGTTGGCCACATTCATTCTCAGTCATTCCAAATCCAGTCTTGAGAGCTCAAGAAGTCGTGATTTCCAAGTAAGTACTTTACAAGTTCTTGTTCGAGTTCTAGTCTTGTGCCTTGTGCTAGTCTTGTCTTGTCTACTATCTTGGGCATCCTATTGTGTCCTATAGTAATCTCGTAGTACGAGATCTTGTTGAGTTAATTCTTGTATCTAGTTCATCTACCTGAAGGGATTTCTTGTAATTGAAATATCTTCTTTCATACCTACAATCCCGGGTGTTGAGAGCAGTATGGGCACCCAAGGACTGACTAGACAAGGAAGCCAGTGGAGAGAGTCAGAGTGTGGCAAAGGATTAAGTAGACAAAGCAGTCGATGCAAATCTGGCAGATAGGCCCTTCAAATTTTTCCAAATCAACATCTTTATAACAGTGATTCTTATCACTAACAATCATTGTAAATACCATTTCATATTTTTGTAGCTCCATTTTGTGCAAGCCAAGGAGTCCTTGAGCTTGACGAGCCTTAGAAGTACCTACATATCAATTTTCATATTTTTTAGACTCCGTTTAAGCCCTCAAATTGGCCCTGGAACCTAATTTTTAACTAGGCCGGACACTAGGTCTGGACAGGGCCAAAACCTAGTCAAAAACTATAAATAGAGCTAGAGAGCTCATTTTTGGGTTAGATTGTAATAGTTTTGAACTTGTAAGAGCTTTTTGAAAGTAATCTAAGAACTCCATTGCTTCTCACTCTTTGTCTTACTGTGTGTGCACGTGTGTGTGTATGTGTGTGCATGTTAGTGTGCTTCTCACTCACGCACTTGTGCCTTCACTTGCTCGCGGTCTTCATACCATCCTCATATCTTCCCGGATTGACATTAAAGGAGGTGCTACTCATCACTGAGCTACACCAAATTTTGGCGCCGTTGCCGGGGATCGAGCTTTGAGGACGAGCGTGTGATGGTAAGACGTAGATTTGGGACGTTGGCGTTGTAGGCAATTTCTTCACTTTTCTTATTTTTTTTCCTCACCGCATTACCATCATCACCATCATCATCATCACCATCTCCCACCTCCATCTCCATCATCGTGAAAACTTTCAGTATTTGAACATATCACCTTCTCCACCTCATTTCCCTCATTCCACTTGTGAGAGAGAGCGAGAGAGCAATATTGTGTGCGTTGTGTTTGCATGTTTGTTGAGTCTCTTGCAGGTTCTAGCAGCATCATCCCCTCCAGCACGTTGCGCAGGTATGGAAATGTGCAGAACTGTCTCGAAGTCGCCAGCTTCTGTCGATCACGATTGACAGAAATTTTCATCTTTTGGTAAAATTGAGTGCACCACAGTAAACTAGAGACCTTGCACATCACAAATCCACAAAAAGTTTTGGAAAATTTTCATTTTTTCAGTCCATCGCGATTGATAGCCAATCAATCGCGATTGACAGTGTCCATCGCGACGGACAGCCAGTCCATCGTGACTGACAGACCCCGACGGACACGTGTCCATCACGACGGACACCCCTGTCCATCGCGACCGACAGAAAAATCGCGATTGACACCCCATTTCGTCGAGATTCTTGTCCATCGCGACAGATAGAGCCCGATTGACACAAATTCACAGAAAACCCCGAAAATTTCGGTCCATCGCGATTGACACCGGTCCATCGCGATTGACACCGGTCCATCGCGATTGACACCGGTCCATCGCGATTGACACCGGTCCATCGCGATTGACACCGGTCCATCGCGATTGACACCGGTCCATCGCGATTGACACCAGTCCATCGCGATTGACAGCCCAGTCCATCGCGATTGATAGCCCAGTCCATCGCGATTGACAGCCATGTCCATCGCGATTGACAGCCAATTTCAGCCAATTTTTAGGGTTTTTTTAATTTGAGGATTTTGGCCAATTTTGGGCATAAATATTGGGTTGTAGGTCACATAAGGAGGCTATAAGTAAAACATTAAGGGAAAACCTGTTTGTCTATTGGCCTGTTTGAACCCTGTTTTAATCCCTGAAGCCTGAACTGACATAACTTCCTCATACAAAATCCGTTTGCTGTGATTCTTGTTTTGTTGGAAAGCTCGTGAGGAGTACAACCAAAACTTCCACTGGTTATGTGAAAATTAATATCAGGATTATTAGATAGGGTATTTTGAAGTTGAGCATACCCCGAGGTAGGAAAACTGAGGGATCCTTGGGATTGATTTCCATAAAGGAAAAGGATAATTTGGTCTGTGAGTTACATGCATGAAAGTGGTCTATTGTGTCATTTGAATTTAAGTCTTGAGCTAATCTTGGGATTGATACAGGTCCATTGAGAGCAATTGAGAGCTTCTAAAGCAAGGGTTTCTTGGCAAGCTTGAGAACCGGGTTCTCGATCATCATAAAGCAAGGGATCAACAAGAAAGGTCGGAATATTCTCAACTCCCTTTGTCAATTCCTAGCTTAGGCTAAGTTCGAGTAGTGCTAGGAGTAAGTCAGGACACGATAGGCACGAGACAAGTCAAAGACTATCTAAAAATCAAGTTTAAGACAAGGGCTAACTTGTGTGTGATCGATAACCTTAAAGGAAAGAATCTAACGTGGAACGATCAACTTACAGTGTGAAAATTAACTCAAATATTCCTGACGACGTGATTTCTGACAAGAGCATAAACACGGTAACCACTAAAAAGAATCAAGTAACTGATACAAAAGAACTCAGCAACGAGGTTGTATTTGGGCTAAAATTGGGCTATTTAAATAGGCATATGAACCTTAGATCAGGACGACATCTAGGGAGAGATAGACAAAGTCTTAGGTCTTCAGAGGCTAGTGTCAACCACACTGCTAGGTCTTGGGCCCAGCAGTTGAGCCACCACTCGCATTACCCTAGCTCTGAGACTAGTGAATCAAAGATGTCTCAAGGGATGGACAGACCTACAGGAAGTTCAGGTGTGCCATATCTGTATAGGGTGGAAGGCCCCTACAAGACGCAATTGGAATACCTTAGGACCAACCGATTAGGTGCTAGCATCTATGAGGACGGCCTAGGAAGATCCGTGGTCCAAATTAAAAACCCTAACCAATCCATTGGACTAGAGCACCCAGCTGTCAAGTTTGAAAACGGAGCATACCTAGACAAAGAAGGGACAATATATGTAGTCACCAGTCACCCAGATAGGACAGATGAATTTGGGAATGTGATCTCAGAAGCGGATTTAGGTGACCTGGAGCAAGGAAACATGGGTGTAGAACCTAGAACCCCCCGAGGCAAATCTGTTCTCACTAGGATTATCACACCAAAGTGGATTCCTCAAGACAATAAGAGCATAGATCTACTCGTGAACCGAGAGACTGAAGAAGCCTTTTGGAGGTATAAATCTGATCGGCCAAATGATATAGGAACAATCATGATCTATGAGTTTAAAGATCCAGATAGCCCTGGCAGAGTGACCTATCTAGATCACGCTTCAGAGAGGATCTTTGTGGTTACAGAACATGACAGGCATGCTTATACTTGGAAGGGTGAATTCGTTTTTCCCCAACCAAGATTGAACGTGTCCTATGGTCACCCTAGAGCTGGAACATCCCAAGCTCATGGAACACAAAGAGACAGAAGTAGAGATAGGCCAGAAGTAAGCTTTGCCAACCTAGGGGGCAGAGAAAGAACGAGGACGGAAACAAATAGAGTAGAACCTGAGTGTCATAGAGCCCCAGGAAACCGAAGAAATGCCAATGATTTTCCTTTGCCAAGACCGAGAGAGCACACGAGGACCCTGAGACCGACCCAGCTAGTTAAGTCCATGAAAAACTACTTTGATGGCACTGGAGACCCCTACGATCATGTGGCTGAGTTTAGGCAAGTCTTGAGAGCTGAACAAGTGGAAGATCTGTTCACGCAGTACAATGCCTTTGGTCTAACCCTTAGGAACACTTCCCTGACATGGTTTCAGCCACTAAACGAAAGGCAGTTCAGGAGCATAGACCAACTCCTAGAGGCTTTCATTATTGAATTCTCTAAGAGTGGCATAAGGCATAATACCTCCTCATTGATTCACAGCTTCAAGCAAACCCCTCAAGAAACCGTGAGACTTGCTCGAAGAAGATTTCGGCAATACCTAGAGAGATGCCCTGTCCCTGAGTTACCCACACCAGCTAAGCAAGTGGCTTTGTTCTTGGATGGGTTGCTAAGTACCAAATTGAGATCTTATGTGTACTTGAAGGACCCTAGGACCATAGAAGAGTGTGTACGCATGTGCATTGACATCGAGGATAACCTAGGAGAGGAGTTAGAGCTTTCCAAGATATACAAAGATTCAGATAGTGCCTCTAGCCTCTCTTCCACGCAATGGAGATACACAAACCACACAGCATAAGACTGTCCATACAATAAGCAAGCGGTTAGGCAAACCTACCCTCAGCCATACCAATAGGGAAGATATCAGAACCAATATCCACCACAGCAGTACGCTAGGCCCCAACAAACCTACCAACCACAATATCAGGCCCAGCAAAGGCCTCAGCCTGTGTTAGCTCAACAACCTCCAGCTCCATCCAATGTGATCCCTGTAAAGTATGCAGCTGGAGAAGAAAACCTGAATAGGGCCATAGTGCCAGTAACCCCATTGCTATCAGAAAGTGACCCCAGTGACCATAGTTTCGATTCTACACATGTCGATAGCCCCCAGGCCTACTACATGCAGTCTCTTGAACAGGGTGAGTCTTACTATAGTGAAGAGCCAAATGAACCTAGTTGGGAGTCAGATTACACAAACGTCATGTACGCAAACCCCAACCCTAGACCTCAACCTAGGCAAGTAAGACCCCCATTCCCTAGAGGACCATGCTACAGATGTCAGGGAGATCATCTCATTCGTGATTGTCCCTTGCCTCCACCTGCACAACCCCAATCAGTGATGATCCAGGGCTTTTGCCAAGAGTGTGGAAAGGAGCATCTCTTACGAGACTGCCCTAAGAATCCTAATAATATGCCAAAAATCACTCCTATTAACGTTATTGGGTTAGTGGTAGATTCCACAGGAAGTGTCACTTCCACTGCACCCATACAGGTAGTCACTAGAGCTCAAGCATTGCAGCAAAGCCAAGGGGTAGGCCGGGAAAACAGCTTAGAGGCTAGTGAAACTGAGAGCATAACCAAGAAGAGGACTAGAGCTTGGAGAGATAGTCGTGAAAGAATGAAAAGACAATGGGCAAATAAAATGAGTGAACTGGAGGAAAGCCTCAGAGAAACAAAGGCCAGGATAACTGAACTCACATCTCAAACTCCCTCTCACACTAACCCACCACCACCATTCCCATCTCCATCTGACCCACCACCTTCCAACCCACCTCACACAATTCCACCACCACCAAGAGTAGGATCAGTCCTAGCAGATCCCACTCCCGAGGACTTAAACATGATGCTTAAAGCATATCAGGCCAGAACCCAAGAAGGGCCAAACGTAACTGATCATGAAAAGTGCTACCTTAGAGCAGAATTAGAGCTTGAACAAACCAAAATATGTGTTAAGATGGTGGAACTAGCTCAGACCATGTTTGAAGCCAGTCGCCTATTTAACATCTCTAGTTTAGCTAAGACACAGTTACACTTTGATGGACTGCTAGAAAGAATAGAGAAGCTGATTGCACAATCAGAAAAGGAACCCGCCTCTCAACATAAGGACAAGGCAAGTGACATAAAGGTTTGAAGGCAGGCGACCTAGTACTAGTCTACACTTTGAAACAACACGCGAGAAAACTAGAGAAAAGAGGCTACGGACCCATGATCATTAATAGGATCTCAACCAGTGGAGCAGTTCAACTCGCTACCCTCGAAGGTGATGTTCTTCCTAGCTATATAAGCAGGTGCAGAGTGAAGTTATATCAGGAACCTCTGACGGAAGAGATGCTATGTCGACTCAACATTGCTAAGAAACGCAAAGAAGAAGAAAAACGAATTCGAGAAGAAGCTCAAGCAGAAGCATTGGAATGCATCCGGAGAATGAAGTTGAGAAGACAGGGTAGAGAGCAACCTAGGACAGATGCATATGCAGATCAAGGATATCATGTGGCTATGTGTGAAGTTTCAGGTATCAGCTCCCATAGGATAATTGATCGACGTCCTTTTATAACCTTAGATATAGGACTAGGAAAGGGTGCAAGGACTGTAAGAGCCTTGATTGACTCAGGTGCAGCCACTAGTGCTGTTAAATTGTCTTACTGTCAAGAGTTGAAATTAACTGTCAATCCTATAGAAGCATATCTCATAGGATTGGGAGGTGTGGAAACCCCTTGCATGGGCGAGGTGGAACTTCCCCTCCATGTCCAAGATGAAGTAATGACAGTCAAGGTACTAGTGTGTGAAGATGAGGACCTCACTGAGCCTCTTGTCTTGGGTCAGGACTGGATCTATGATCATGCAGTCAACCTAAACCTAAGAAGTGGACTTCTTCAGGTATGGGTAAATCATAGTCGAATTACAGTTGAATTGGAAAATGAGGCACTCAAGGAACTAGGTAAGGCACAAACTCCTGGTCCTTCCAGGGGTGCACATGAAGTTGACAATGCTATTCTTGTCCAAAAATGTATGATGCAGAAAGAGGATTGTCTCAACAACGGAGTCAAGGATAAGACGGTACTCCCTTCTTTTCCAAAGGCCAGAAGGATGCAGCAGCCAACGGCAAATCAAATACAGAAGAAGCAGAACACTACCTATACTGGAGGCCAAAAAAAGGAGCAAAGCAGATTGTTTCAGTCGATGAAACAAGTATGGAGGCAAAAAGGCAAACACCCTGTTCCGACCAATTCAACACCACGGCCAAAACCTCTTATTAGTAATCAACAACACGACACTAATAAGAAGTCCTTCATAAATTCTTCTGTGAAAGTGAAGTCTATTTGGGTACCCAAGAAGTCAATGAAGGCCAGCCCACAATCACGACAAATCTGGGTGCCTAAGGCTTGCTTGCGGACTCAAATAGCTACACCAAGGCCAAACCCTGTACAACATGTTTCACTCGCACAAACATCTGAGGCCCAGTCTTACACATCACGCACTAACACGTATTCTTCCATGAGCACAAGTAGAATCACTTGTAAATGGGTCCCTAAAAAGCCCCATTTTTCAAGTAAATACCCTATCACACTCTCTAGAGTCTCCACAAAGTCAAAATCAAAACCTATCCATTGCATTTGGCAACCTAAAACTTGTAATAAACCCCCGGACCCCAGTTGTAAATCCATGTCCACCTACTAACTACTTCACTCTCACACCACATCATTCCGCTTAGCTCTTAGGTCTACCCAATTCCTAACTACACACACAAGCACCGAGCACTTACTAACCCCCTAACCTCTCCCGAACCTCATGTTAATGTTGTAACGGGGACACAGTGTCATTTTTGTGTCCATTGCAATGTTAACATTTATTCATATATTCTCACAGAATCAGCTGCGAAGTTTTCAACATGGCTGAGGCGGCAGGAACTAGCTCTCAAACAGAAACGAGCCAGCAAGTGGTGGACTTAGACAGTTTACCCGTTTTGCCTGAAACAAACGAAAAACCAGAAGAATTGCAGGCCATCAAAATCATACCTATAGCATACCCTCCCAGTGGCCATAGCATGCCCGTAGGAAAAGCTTCCCACTAGTTTAGTGAAGTGGCAGGACCCTTGGGAGAGGGAACATATCTATGGGAATCAGAGTTGGACTTCAATGGGAAGCAAGGTAAATACCATTTCTTTACAAGAGAATTCGAGAAGTTACAAAATGCAGAAGGTCTACGTTCGATATGGGAGAAGGCAGGATTGGATGCATATTTCAATGCACGGCTCCCAAAGCCTGATTTCATGCGATGCTACTATCTCATCAACACCTTGGCTCCAAACAAGAACCCAAAAGGTGCAAGCTCATTTGTAATTCCGTCTCTGACAAAAGGGAATGAGCTCAAAAGGTTTAGGTTATCCAACAACTTGGTAAGGGAGGCCCTAGATATGCGCGGAATGCATATTCCTACAGAGAAGGAAACCCTCGTGCCGGATTACATGAAGAATCAAAGCCTCACCAAACTCAAGGACATGGTGTCCATGACGCCTAATATTGCAATACACCTTCGCATATGCATGCAACACTTTGCTTTTCCTGCACAAGATAGATTCACCATGCCGCCCAAAAAGATTTGGTTTAGTTTGTATCTGGCAGAGACACAGAGCCTCACCATCAACTTACCCCACTGGATAATTGATCAGATACACCTAGCTCACCAACGATGGCCGCGGAAACAGGTTTTATATGGATGCTGTGCTTTGACTAGAATAATTTGTAGGTGTTTGGCTTATGACATCCCTATTCAACGGGCCCTAATGTGGAATCGGGTAGAGCAGTTTAGAGGCAGGACATCCACTGGACCCCCTTCTAAGAAGATGAGAGGTACTGTCCAAGTCCCTTGTGCTCAACCACGTGGAGCCACCCTAACACCAGACGTCACCCCTCCACCCCGAAGAGTCGGACCATTCACACTCCGACTTCCAAGACGCAGCACCGATGGTCCTAACTTGATATTCCCTCCCATCCCAACTGATCTTGAATTTCCCAGTGGTGCACCTTTGGAAGAACTCACGAATGAAGACTTTGAACAATTATTACAAGGTGTAGAGCTGGAGGCAGAAGAGGCACAACAAGTGGAGAATGTGCAAACGCAAGCAACAACCTCCCAAGTACCTGTCACCACTTGAAGTGAATGAAGAGGATAATGAAGAAGAAGAACAGGAGGAAGATGAGGAGGATTATGATCAAGAGCATCATGATGAGCAACAAGAAGTGCCAGAACTTGTAGGTGCAACTGCATATACAGCTCAACTACAAAGGTTATACGACACAATCAAAGCAGTACAAGAAAGGCATCAACTCTCTCTTGTATCAGGTCAAGCTTTGATGCAAGAAATGCTATCAGATGATGGGGTGGATCAACATTTCATTGACACCCTCAAATTAATGTCAGAATCTTTAGGAGTTCCGGAGGCTGTCCACACTACAGTCCGCCAGTCCGTGAGGTATGACAAATGCAGAGTTGACACATTACCACGCGCAGGTAAGACTATCAGGATACCCATCACAGAACAAGAAGTACCCATTGAAACCACAGCTACCCCCACCACCACCATTGACCTCTCTACTGAAACCTTCGTTCAGACATCACCCATCTCACCCCAGCATCCCCCATCACCACCTTCTCCACCCCCACCACCACCTCCCACCATGGAAGAAACGACAGTCATCACCTCTACCTTCACTTATAACCCATCCTCATTCACATCATTCTCATTTCGAGAACCCACCTCACAAGACACCCTCTTCTCTTTCGTCACCAATCCCTTGTACACTTCAACCCTTCTATCCTCCGAACCCATAATTGGCCATCCCATAATCCCAAGTGTGGTTGGAAACCCAGCACCCACAGAAGGCACCCTGTGTTTCCCAGCCTATCCCCCAATACGGGTACCTCCATTCCATGACCCTCACTTCCCATCTGGCCCCTACACCTCTTTCAACCTGACCTCACCACCCCAATACCCGTCCTTTGTGGAGCAGTTCATCCGCTCTCCAATGTTTCAGAGGCACATTTCCCCGATGTTCGCAACGACATCAATTTACACGAACACCACACTCACTTCACCTACCATACCCACCTACATGGTAGCCCCTGTACACACCACTATATCTCACCCAATGGATATTTCACCCACCACAACACCTCTCCCCACAATTCCACCCTCTCCCCCTCCACTACCCCCCACCTCACCACTCACCACATCATTGGCACACACAGCATTCACTACCTCCCTCCCCAATCCCACCTCCCCTCCATTTCAAACTTTTCCCCTTGCATCTCATAATGTAAATAGCACGTTCAACACATTACTTCAGTGTGCACATCAACTACAACAAGAATACCATCAATTGGAAGAACGCACTACGGCCCTCCAGGCAGAATCTCAGCGTCTGCAAGCTAGAGTCACCACTCTTGGAGCTGATTACCAAACGCTCCTAACTGAGCATACCACCTTAGAGCAGGCTCACTCCGAATTGGAATCAAAGACAGCGACAGTAGATGATCAAGCAGTCAAGGAACTAGAAACAGTGCTCCAAGCGCAAATGATATCTAATGCTACACTCAGACGCAACCTTGGGCTATTAAGGAAGCATATGGCAGCATCACTAGAAGAGAACAAGAGGCTTCAGCAACAAAACCAAGACAACTTTGAAGCGGCTATGGAAGGAACTGCAGGAGCAACCATTAGCCCTACCAAGTATAGAGCAGTCCCATTAGAAGACATTCGCATCTTACTCGAGGAGCATGCAAATTTCTTGGAGTCATATGAAAAGTTAGAGACTGAATGTGCAGACCTAAAGAAACAGATTGCCAGTGCCCCCACAGCTCAACAGGAGCCGATAATCTTGCAACACTCTACAGAAGAAGTAGAGACCCTCCGGAAACAGGTGGCAAAACTCCAAGCACGCCTCTTACCATATCAAAGGCCACCCTCGCCCACGGAAGAACCAGAACCTGAAACAATAGTGGAAATTCCTGTCGATGACAGCTATGAAGAGCCGTACAAGCCAATGCCAACACCCGGTGGCCGGACTACAGAGGAAGGACGGGACACTTTAGAAATTCAAGTTCCAGATTGGGTAAAAAGGGTTGAGAAAGTGGGTAAGACACATGATGATCGCGTTGCCGTGCAAATGCAATCTCTCACAAATCTGGAAGAAACTGTCCTTCGGTCTTCTTACTTTCAGAACCTTCCTATCCCACCAACGGTTAATCACAACATCAGAGTCACAATGCATGCCTTATTTTGTCTTGCTACATGATTATAATGCAGAAGTTAAAAGACATACAGGGAAGGAGCCCACATTTGCCACTCAATTTGAGCCAGAGGACTTATCGACAGATGCGCGTGCGGGCTCGATTTTCCAGCCTAATTGGCGTGCACGTCTACTAACCGATTACCCTGAGATGATGAGCACCTGGGCAACCATGCCACTATATATCAAGTATAATCCATGTTATTGCCCAATGGTACGTCGCAGATCTTGGCAAGCATTTGCGATCAAGGTACGCAACAATAAAGAATGCTCGGCTTGGGTTAACTATCCATATTTTTCTCCACCTCGAGGGACCCCAACCGTAGACTACATGGTATCAACAATTCGGCACTGGTCTACACGTCTAAATAATGTACCCGACATAGCAGCAAAAATGTGTATGAAAATATTCGAGCTCATGACCATTGTCTTCAAAACCTTTCGGATGGTACAAGCTCCATACATCTCTGCCCCTGGATTCTCCCAAGGTAACAAGGATTTAGTCTAGGACATGAGCCAGACTCCCTCGGTCACTATAATCTTTGCCTGGCATGCACGAATAAAGTACTTACCCGCATGCTTCAAGCAGACATTTGAGGAAATGTTCTCTACGGGATTTTGGGAATATCATTCAGAAATTTTCATTCCCAGACCCACACATTTGCTACATCTATTCGCAGTAGAACAAGCGATCCATGCAGATCAGTTACGTCTGCCACATCTGGACATTCCAAGACCAATTGATTGGGATCGTATGATGACAGACTTGGCCAGAGGACTACGCATACAAGAACATCAGCTTGCCACTCAGGTTGTGGAATATTACATCCAACACTCCCAGCAACAAGGGTCTGTCAGGGACGACAGACACGAGAGAGGGGGGGGGGTGTTGAGAGCAGTATGGGCACCCAAGGACTGACTAGACAAGGAAGCCAGCGGAGAGAGTCAGAGCGAGGTGAAGGATTAAGTAGACAAAGCAGTCAATGCAAATCTGGCAGATAGGCCCTTCAAATTTTTCCAAATCAACATCTTTATAACAGTGATTCTTATCACTAACAATCGTTGTAAATACCATTTCATATTTTTGTAGCTCCATTTTGTGCAAGCCAAGGAGTCCTTGAGCTTGAGGAGCCTTAGAAGTACCTACATATCAATTTTCGTATTTTTTAGACTCCGTTTAAGCCCTCAAATTGGCCCTGGAACCTAATTTTTAACTAGGCCGGACACTAGGTCTGGACAGGGCCAAAACCTAGTCAAAAACTATAAATAGAGCTAGAGAGCTCATTTTTGGGTTAGATTGTAATAGTTTTGAACTTGTAAGAGCTTTTTGAAAGTAATCTAAGAACTCCATTGCTTCTCACTCTTTGTCTTACTATGTGTG
The DNA here is from genome assembly GCA_020310875.1 of Ceratopteris richardii. Lineage (NCBI taxonomy): Eukaryota > Viridiplantae > Streptophyta > Polypodiopsida > Polypodiales > Pteridaceae > Ceratopteris > Ceratopteris richardii. Next base: position 134,868,365 of record CM035418.1, on the reverse strand, counting down.
CGCGTGTGTGTGTATGTGTGTGCATGTTAGTGTGCTTCTCACTAACGCACTTGTGCCTTCACTTGCTCGTGGTCTTCATACCATCCTCATATCTTCCCGGATTGACATTAAAGGAGGTGCTACTCATCACTGAGCTACACCGGGTTGTGGAATCGTGTGTATCATCTCTAGTCTAGTTATCCATACCTATCGGTCCGCGGTTGTGGGGTGTCTTGTTTCAATACATATATTATCCTATTATTTCCCCTACATGGGTGTTCTTGTAATCAGAAGTGTGTTTCCAAAATCTTGTCTATTTAGTTAGAGAGCACAATCTAGTGCTCCCCTGACATTTGGCAAGACTACCTTCATCAAGACCGGGCACCATGGATTCCCTATGCAAGGAGATTCAATCTACCATAAAGGACTTGATTGAACATGTCAAAGAGATGAAAAGATTGCTACGACAAGATGATCGATCAATTTCAAGTTGTGCCTTGAATATCAAGATGTTGTTTCTTGGAACTATATATCAAGAAGACGACATGGTTAATCAGTTTTGAAGTGGCCTCAATCTTGAAGTCAAATATCTCTTGCTATCCATGCCTCAAGCAGATACCTTGGAGGATGTTATCAATCAGGCAGTTCAATGTGAGAATCAATTATTCAAAGAAAGCCAAGTCCAAGAGCAAGAAGTATTGAATAATCAAGACACTATTCCTAAAAAATTTGAATCAAGAACTTTTGAAGACCAAAAAGTCATTACGCATGATATGGAGCATAAAAATTATGAAGATAAGACAAAGATAAAGGACAAGGAGGAGTTCATGTTCAATCAAGGAGGTGTGCTTACTCAAGGCACTCCATCAAAGATCTTGAAAAGCTCAAAGGACCTATCTTGTGATGAACCTAAGGAAGCTCAAACGAGGCCCAGTCCTTCACCAACTTTCAAGATTAAGGATCATGAAGAATTCGAGGTTGATCAAGCCTTAGATTCAAGAATCTCTCAAGGGGGATTCGAATACTTTAGTCATTGGAAAGGATATAACATTAGTGATCGTACTTGGGGGCCTACAAAAAATCTTCAGAGATCAAAATTCAAGGTTCATGAGTTCCATAGGAAGAATCCAATGAAACCCAAGCTAGAGAACATGGCTGCTCCTCATGGAACTCATCGATTGAGTGGGAGGTGATGTCATGGACACAAAGAAAACCATCTTAAACCTTAGATTCCATGTGAATTTCCTATATCTCATGTTTGGTTAAGATTTTGGAGAACTAATGCTACTAGATTTGGAATGTGTCGAAACCCCAAGATTGACTATCTATTTGTTGAATCCTAACACCTCGAGGTCTTATTTCTAGTTCATGATATCATCAATGATATCATCAACTCGTAACCACCCTTGGAGAACCTATATAAGGAGGGGTTGGCCACATTCATTCTGAGTCATTCCAAAGCTATTCTTGGGAGCTCAAGAATTCGCGATCACCAAGTGAGTACTTTACAAGTTCGTGTTCGAGTTCTAGTCTTGTGCCTTGTTCTAGTCTTGTCTTATCTAGTATCTTGGACATCCTATTGTAATCTCGTAGTACGAGGTCTTGTTGAGTTAATTCTTGTATCTAGTTCATCTCCCTAAAGGGATTTATTGTAATCAAGATATCTTGTTTCTTACCTATGATCCCCGGTTGTGGAATCTTGTGTATCATCTCTAGTCAAGTTATCCATACCTATCGTTCCGGAGTTGTGGGACGTCTTGTATTAGTACATATATTCTTGTATTATTTCCCCTACATGGGTGTTCTTATAATCAGAAGTTTGTTTCCAAAATCTTGTCTACTATATTCAAAGAGCACAATCTAGTGATCCCCTGACAGAGACCATTCTAGGGGTGTGTGCAATAGTGTAACTACAAGAATAGCTCACGAACAAATGATTGTTTACCTCCCAACCATATGCCTCTATATATAGCTGCTTGAATCAATGAGGACCACAATGCAGTTAGAGTCCATGAGTGCATGTGAAATCTCCACCATTCCTCTAATATCTTCCACTAGAGTCTACTAGTGTTTGAGGTGATCTGGACCACTACTTTAGTACCTTCCACTAGAGTCCACTAGTGGTTGGTGTACTCGCCACTCGAGTTAAGTGTCTCTCAACTAAAGCTAACTCTAGTAACTTGAGTTAGAAGACTCTAGAGCTCCTTGGGCAAAACTCTCTCCCCATGCTCCCCATGGGGGTTTGAACCCAAGATCACCTCCTTCAGAACCTTGAGACTTAACCACAAGGCTAAGTGGATCACTTGTTTAAGAGAGCACATGAACTTATGCGTAAATCTATTCTCAAGATCTTTGGTCATACACGCAAGTGACAAAATGGTGTCCAATTTCGTTTCAATCTGAACCGGCTAGACCCGTAGATCATAGACTTACTAAATTACATTCTTGGCCCCTTGGAAAAGATTCTAGTCCTAAAAAATAAAGTTATATATAGTAACCATAGGCAACTCCCGAGCCTCATGTTCTAAAACTTGAAGAACATGCATTCATTCTATCAATTTATCCACTTAGAACTTGAAAGTATAAAACCTTATCTATCATTGACCAACTTAAAACTGGAAAGTTGGAAAAAATTGCTGGATTGTGGAAAAATTTTCCCATGTTGAGTTTTCTTTAGTTCCATGCTTCCATTTTACTAAGCACTCTTCATAAAAGTGACTTCTTGTATGTTTATCCCCAATCTGATGTATCCTTTCAAGTTCATGGGGAACTGGTGCACTTACTAGAAGTGGAAGTATAACCTAATGTCCAACTAGATTATCTAAATCTGTCAGACTCTTTCTCAGTCAGCTAACATGGAACACTTGATGAATCCAACTATCTTCTACAAGTTGTAATTCATAAGCCCATAAGCCAACTTTCTTGGTGATTGGAAAAGGACTATAATATCTAGGCGGCAACTTGGCACATTGACAAGTCTTAAGCTTTTTTGATCTTTTAAGAACACAAAGATAAACTTGATCGCCAATCTAAAAATTAACATCTCTTCGGTTTGGATCAACATAAGCCTTTGCACAATCTTGAGCTTTCTTAAAGTTTTCTTTTGCTATCTTAAGCTTAAAGTCCATGTCTTGAAGGAATTCTTGAGCTACTTGAACTCATTCATTTTGAAGTCCCATTACATATGGAGACCTAGGTTGGAATGCATACATCAACATGAATGGACTAAATTTAGTTGATGAATTCTTGGCATTGTTATCAAACTCAACCAAAGTAAGGTAGTCTTCCCAATCAGTCTGTTTGGAAGTGACATAAGCTCTGAGTATGTCTTCCAAGATTTGATTGACTTTCCCTATCTGTCCATTCATCTAGGGATGTTCAGTTGTACTTAACCTTAGTTTAGTTTCAAGTCTACTAAAGATTGCTTGCCGAAAATGACTTGTTCATTGAGCATAAAGTATGTCTATTGGAAGATCATAGAGTCTGTAAAGTTGATTTACAAATAATTTCACGAGTTCAAGAGTCTTATAAGTAGTGTTGACTGGAATAAACTGAACAAGCTTAGTCAATCGATCAACTACCACCCAGAGTGAATCAAAGCCTTTCTTAGTGCGCGATAATCCAGAAATGAAATCCATGGAAATACTTTCCTATTTACCTTTGGGAATCTTGAAAGGATGCAACAATCCTACAACTTTAAGTCATTCAAACTTGTTGACTTGACATTTATGGCACTTGGATACATAGTTTTGCACATCTCGATGTAAACTAGGCCAATCAAAATGTTGTTTAACTAACTCATAGGTTCGGTTAATAGTAGGGTGTCCTACACTTGGAGCATTGTGGCATTGGAACATTACTTGATTTCGTATGTCCTACATACTTGGGACACAAACCTTACCTCTATAAAGAAAATATCCATCTTTGAGGGAGTAGCATTTAAAATTTCCCTTAAAAGTACTTGCTTCATTTTGTTGAGCTTGTACAGTTGCTTTCCATGCTTAGCTAAAGCTTGGATCTTCTTTGCAACTTCATTTCAAAGTTGAAATAAATTCACTTTGAATTTTTACAAAACTTAGAGCGTTCAGCATAGGCATCTGCCACTACATTAAACTTTCCTTTCCTATACCTTAGTTCATAATCAAACTCTTGTAACTTCTCGGCCCATCTTGCCTTTCTACCTCTCAAATCTGGTTGGTTTGCAAACCACTTGATGCTCTCTTGATCAAAGACTATGGTTAACTTTGATCCATAAAAGTAATGATGCCATTGTTTCAAAGCATTTATAATAGCAAACATCTCTTGCTCATAGATAGAGTAGTTTTGTTGAGCAAGACTTAGCTTTTTGCTTTCGAAATCTATTGGTTGACCTTCTTGGCTTAGTACTCCTCCTAAAACAGATGGACTTGCATTTGATTCTAATTGGAAAGGCTTGTTCGGATCTATGATTTGTAGAATCGAGGCAGAAGCTAAAACAAGTTTAAGGTCTTGAAAACTCTTTGCTTGTTCTTTATTGCAATTAATCTTTTGATGCTTCCCTTTGAGTTGATCTATCAAAGGTACTGCTAATTTGGTTAACCCAGCCAGGAACTTCCGATAATATCTGGCCAATCTAAGAAAACTTTGTAATTCTTGAACATTCTTGGGCTCACGCCAGTTAAGAATCACTTGGACCTTGTCAGGGTCAATTTTGATTCCTTCCACAAAAATGATGTGGCCTAGATACTTTACTTCTAGGTTAAAGAAGTCACATTTTGACTCTTTACTATAAAGTTGATTATCGTGAAGTAATTCAAAAACTTTCTTCATATGCTAAGCATCTATAAATCATGCAAGTAATTGCATAGCATCCATTGAGCACAAGCTTGCATGGCCACCTTGCATTGTGGTGTAGAATTGGTCAATACTCTAATGTGGAAGATTGATGATGAGCCCTGTTGTCTCTGCCAAGTGTAAGCTAAACCATATCTTTTTGGAGGCTGGCTGAATTTATTCTACCCTAAAAAGGCAAAATGTTGCATATATATCTGAAGTGGCACTGATAATTTTGGAATGATAGTAGCCATTTCGGTAAGCTTCACCACGTTCTTGTTCTTCATGGAGTCCGGTATCAATGTTTCCTTGTACGAGGTAATATGCATTCCTTGCATGTTTAAGGCTTCTGGTACCAAACTCAAAGACAACTTGAATCTTTTCAACTCTTCATTGTGTAATAAACAAGGGACTACACATTTTCCACACATGTCTTTACCTATTATTGGTTGTAGGATTGTATTATATAATAGCCTCTCATCAAGTCAAGTTTGGGTAATTGTGCACTAAAGTATTCCCACAATCTTTCATGCTGAAAAATAACTTGTAGCTCATTGTTAAACTCACACTTTGATTTGCAAATGTGTGCTGCATCCCCGAGTGGTCCAACTAAATCATTAAACCAATGCTAGTGTGCATGCACCCACTCTCTCTATCCAAATGGTGGATCCTGAATTGGGACCTACCTCAAATTTTTTAATTGTGTAGGTCTCTCTATATGATGCTCCTTGATGGGTAGTTTGTTGATGTCTATGGGTTGAGAACTTATACCTTCTTTAAACATTGCATACTACTAAGTGTGGATCTCCTCTTAGATCTAGCATAATAAGAAGAAAACATCCTTATTTTCTAAGAAACCTAGTGTGAACTTGTTCCCTGACATTTCTTCCTATATCTCGTGTATCTTTGTAAGTGACATGTAAGTGATGTGTAAGTGAGGAGTTCCTAGTGATATGAGAATGTCATGTCTCCCTATATCTCGTGCATCTCTCAAAAATGCATTGGATCTACATGATGCTAGTAGAATACATGTATGTTACAAGGTTAGTTAAGGTGGTATATTACAAGGTATGACTTTTTAGAGTTACCCTATGGGATTACAAGATTTACTTTTGGGTTTTTACATTGTACTTGATGATGACTTAACTTAGGCATGGGAGTTTTTAGGTACCCATTTCCAAGTTGTTCTAGGAATGACATTACATGGTGACTCAATTATAAGAGCTTTCTGTGTATATTTCTAGGGTTTGGATCTAACTGCAAATGAATAGAACCTAGAGCTTATGTGAAGATATTTGAGCTTTGAAATAGGTCTTAGGCACCCAAATTTGCACATTCCAAGAACTAATTTTCTCCATTGTCCTATTGGTCTTCTAGGATCATGAATCTATTGCTGCTGCTCTATGCACCTCTTTGTTTGAGTTGAATGGTGCTCGACAAATTGATTGCTCATCCTTTCGCACCCAAATCTGAGTTGAATGGTGCTCGACAAATTGATTGCTCATCCTTTCGCACCTAAATCTCCTTCATTCCAAGAACTAATTTTCTCCATTGTCCTATTGGTCTTCTAGGATCATGAATCTATTGTTGCTGCTCTATGCACCTCTTTGTTTGAGTCGATGACACAATGCTCAAATTTGGAATAGAAGGGAGCTCCATCCCCTCTTGAGCCTATTCTTCAAAGTTTGAATTCTTTTGCACCACAGAGCTTGGGACACATGTATCATTGTTTTCTTCAGATTAGGCTTAGAAGAAATAAGAGCCTATGTGGGACCTACATCAATGACCATGCTATTTTCTAATTCTACTACAAGACATTGTTCTTGTACCCAAAAAATAGTTGGCTTGGAATGTTTAGGTTGACTGCATGATCATAGATCCAATATTAACCCAAGATGAGGGTCTCAATAAGGTCTTCATCATGGCATACTACTACTTTGATTGTTTGGACATTTTGAATCAAGATGGGAATTTTCCACCTTTCCCATATAAAGAGTTTCAACACCTCCTAATCCTATAAGGTAATCCTCAATAGGATTCATTTGTAAAGTCATGTCTTGATAGAAATAATACCATATTTCACCAATAGTAGCTCCTGAATCAATCAATGTTCTAATTATCTTCAGTATGAAGTATTTCATTAGTGATGCATCATAGTGCACTCTCCTTCACCAGAGCTCCATGGTAATGTCCATGCAGTAGAAAACCAAGCTCTTAGGGCCGCACATGGTACTCCGCACAGAGGCTATAGAATACGCAAAAAACACAGTACATAAGGAGCACGAACAAAAACTTCTTAGGTGTTACAAATGTGGTCGAACTTATAGTCTGTGACTAACTAGGCCACTATATGTTGTATTAAAGAACATATACAAAGAAGTGTCCGGTGGCCATTTGGCCTTTCACATGGAAACTAATGGTAATAATCTTCCACTAAAGGCCAATATGGCCAAAGTAACTATAGGAGAAAAATAAAGAATGATAAAGAATACATGAGTGTAAGTATACAAACTATACCTCCCACCTGATGGGCATGCTACACAATATACAAGTGGATGTGTAAGATCATGAATCAAGTAACCCCCATTAAGTGACAACAATGTCAAAAGCTATCCTATGGTAGAGCTTTAGTCAAAGCATCTGCAGCATTATCTCGAGTGCGAACCTTCTCATGAATAATGCGCTCAGTGGATAAGAAATCTCTAATGAAGTGATACCTCACCTCAATGTGCTTGGTCTTTGCATGATAGACCGGATTCCTAGCCAAAGCAATGGCACTCTGACTATCACTGAGCAAACGAGGTACATGCTAAGATAAACCCATATCACACGCAAGATGAGAAAGCCACAATGCTTCCTTATATGCCTCACTTGCTGCAAGATACTCTGCTTCTGTGGTGGAAATAGTTGTACATTCTTGAAGACGAGGTCTCCAAGAGACAGCACCTCTAGCAAAATGAAAAATGTACCTTGATGTAGACTTAGGATTGTCTACACAACTAGCATAGTCAGAATCTGTGTAACCAATAATGGATGCTTTTCCTCTATCTAAGCATAGACACTTGTCCTTAGTGCCACTGAGATATCTCAAAATCATCTTGACCGCTTCCCAATGTTTCTTGCCAGGATTAGATGCATATCTGCTCACAACTCCCATTGCAAGTGCAATGTCTAGTCTTGTAGCTACCATAACATACAAGAGACTACCAACAGTGGATTGATAGGGAATTTTGGTCATGAAGTCATTTTCCTCATTTGATTTGGGGCAATCATCCTTGGTCAATTTCACATATTTGAGTAAAGGTGTACTCAATGCCTATCCACCTTGCATATTGAACCTGTGAAGTACTTTGGATATGTACTCACTTTGAGACAAGTTTATGCATCTTTTACTCCTATCACTATTAATGCGCATGCCAAGAATATGTTTGGCATCCCCCAAATCCTTCATACCAAATATTTGACTCAACTTCTTTTTGAGAATTGACAGGTCATAAGAGGACTTCCCAACAATCAACATATCATCGACATAAAGTATCGAGCATATCAAGTTGCCATCTGAGCATCTCTTTTGTGTAGAGACAATGATCCTCATTGCTTCGAGAATAGCCCCTTGAGACTTCATAAAAGCATCAAACTTTTGGTAACATTGTCTAGGGTACTGTTTAAGTGCCTACAAGATCTTCTTGACCTTACAAACTAGATTTTCCTTACCAGGGACTACATAACCCTCTAGTTGTTCCATATAGATCTCATCTGTAAGATCTCCATTTAAGAAAGTGGTTTTCACATCCATTTGTACTAGCTCTATGTCCTCCATTGCAATGAATCCAAGCAACATGCACAGTGTAGTCATCTTGACCACTAGGGAGACGATTTCCTTGAAATCAAAACCATGTTGTTGCTTAAAACCCTTTGAAACAAGTCGTGCTTTATACTTTGGAGAAGCACTATCTGATGTGAATTTTAGCTTATATACCCATTTACATGGTAAAGCTTTCCTCCCCTTTGGCAAAGGTAATAAATCCCAAGTACCATCCTTGTAAATAGAATCCAACTCATTCTTCATGGCACTCTATCACTTGACATGACCCTCTGTCTACATAGCCTCTTTGTAGAAAGAAGGCTCACTGGCATCTGTTAGCATACAAAATCTAAACCTAGAACATATCTATCAGGTGGATGTGAGACACATGCAGAGTGTTTCAATGGTTGCTGAACCGGAACATGTGCAGAATGATCTGGTCGGACATTCTCTTGAACCTCCCTATGTGCAGCATTTTTATGCATGCTAACTCGAGGACTAGTATCCTCAAACACCACTCTTCTCACTTCAACCTCCTTAATGGGATGTTTATGCATTTTAGACTCACTTAAAGTGACATCACTACTTCTGATCACTGACTGTGTTTGAGGATCCCAAAAGTGATATCCAAATTTTCCTTCTCGGCCATATCCAAGAAAAATGCATTTCTTTGACTTATGGTTCAACTTTTGTTTAAGATTCTTGGGTATATGAACATATGCTTCACACCCAAAAACTCGAAGAGGATCATAATATGGTGGCTTCCGTATCCATAACTCTTGTGCCACTTTCAAACCTTTGGTAATACTAGGTGAAAGGTTATTCGCATGAACTACAGTCAATAGTGCTTCTGCCCAAAAGCCTTGTGAGAGATTTGCATGATGCAACATAGAAACTACTCTATCTTGAATAGTTCTATTCATCCTTTTAGCTACACCATTTTGTATTGGGGTATAAGGAGCTGTAAACTCTCTACATATCCCTCTAGACTAACAAAAAAGGTTGAATTCATGTGAGATATACTCATCCCCATTATCTGAACGTAAAGCCTTAACCTTTGTTCCTTTTTTTGTCTCAACTGAAGCAAGCCATTTTTTGAAAGTAGGGAATACCTCATCCTTCAATTTGATAGGATATACCTAAACTTTTCTAGTAGCATCATCTATGACAGTGACAAAGTAAAGAGAACCACCTAAGGACCTAGTGGGCATAGGAACACACACATCTGTATGAATGAGATCTAAAGGCTGAATTGAAGAGTCAATGTGCGTTCTATGCACATTTCTAGTTTGTGTTCCATATTGACAATGCCCACAAAATGAAAAATCTAAGAAAGATAACACAGGTAAGTAGCCAGAATGAGAAAGATTTTCCATTCCACTACGAGATATATGGCCCAAATGACCATGCCAAATACAAGCCATAGGTTGTTCAATAACAGGTAGCAAGTGTTCTTTCTATGATACAAATAAAGGATAAAATGAGCTGACTTTGCTTCCTTTTGCAATAACCATACTACCATTTGATATACAAAAGGACTGAGCATAGAAGACCACCTTGTAACCATTGTCATCAAGTTGACCAACTGACATCCAACTACATGATAACTAAGGTACATGGCATACACTATGCATAGTAAATTTTAAACCATCAATGAATTGCACAACCACATCTCGAATCCCCACAACCTGACACTGGTAAGAGTCACCAAGTCTCACAATACCAAGAGACTTTTTTGCATAATTAAAGAACCATTCTCTGTGTGTCTCACATGGAAAGAAGCACTAGAATCTAGTAGCCATGTGTGGGAAAGAAAATCAGCCATAAGAGCCTAAGTTGGCATAGTACTATCAAGTGTCACCACATCAGCATCATAGAAATAGCATTAATTTCTTCAGTCTTCATAGTCGAAGTAGATGGTGCAGATAATTGTTTAACATGCCCATTAACATTCTGTCCTTTCCCTTTATCATCCTTTAATGCATAACAGTCGTTCTTCATGTGTCCTTTCTTATGACAATAATGGCATTCGATATCCCTCTTCCTTGATTCAAACATTATATGCATCTCCACTCTGAGTGCAAACCATAGATTTTCTACAAATCTTCTCACTCAAGAGTGCTCCACATATGTCATCATAGACGAGTTTACCACTAGGTGCACTATTGCTAATAGTTGTCCAAAACGCATGCCATGATGATGGCAAGGTGCATAATAGCAATACTTCTTTCATTTCATTATCCATATCCATTTTCTAAGCTTGTAACTAGGAGAATATAGCATCAAACTCATTTAGATGAGCAACAACACTATCTGTGTCCTTCATGCAAAGTTCATATAATTTTCTCACCAGATATACTTTATTTGATGTTGTCTCTTTTCATATGTATTGTATAACTTCTTCCAAAGCTCCTCTGCACTTTCACAGTCTAATATTGTAAAGTAAAAATTATCTGCAAGATGCAAGTGAATGGTAGACCTAGCCATTTCATCTAACTCATCCCAATCATCTTCATCCATGTTAGCAGGCTTCTTTGAAATTCCATTTACTTGCTTCCATCGCCTCCTTTGAATCAACACATCTTTAATTTGATTCTTCCATAGAGCAAAGTTTGTGCCATTAAATTTTCGGATCTCAAAATGGTCTTTGACCTGCAAGTTATAGCTCCTCCTCGGAACATTACCACTAGACCATGAACCACCATATGTGCCTGAGACCTCTGATGCCATGATGGTAGAGAACTAAATAGAATTATAATGGAGTTAGAAGAGTCCAAACACCAACCAATAACTGTATCAAGGAGTCAATCAACCACTATATAGTTGACAAAGCCAAAAATCTAGAAAAATTTTGCCAGAGTATCCATTGCAAAATGAGCATATGAACAATGTCGAAATATCATAAAACTGCAAGTATTGACATGTTTACATGCATAGTGAATCACTGACTCCACTACCTATAATCAGTTACCCAAAAGAAGCCAACTAGGCTTATCGAGGGCCTATGAACAACTATCATACATCTCATATGGCAAGGCTAGGTAAGTCTTCCACTTGCATCACCAAAGAGACCACGACATCTGGGTGTCTCCTAGTTCAGAAAACCTCACCATGACCCTCTTTATCAAATGTAGAAGGCTTTATGCAAAAAAGTAACTGCTATATCAATGGCCACATGAATGTACATAAGCAGTATCCACAGAAGTGTACATGGTTTGTATGTGCTCAATATATGCAATAAAATGACACGAAAAGGTTGAATGCACAGCCCAAAAACTAGCCAATAACACTTGCAAGTGCCTGTCAACTATGATGTTTTAGGCTCAAAAAACCTGCATAAATTTGTAGCGGTTGCTCCCACCAAAACTGAAAACCTTTCGGGAAACATGTAGTTTTATGAGTGTGGCTAAAAACACAGACTATAGCCCCAAAGTTTTATATTTATTATCAGAGAAGTACAAAGAACACTCTTCTTGATGTTCTTGGACCTATATGAAGAGAACTATGTGTGAAAGTACTCCAAAATGGCTCCAAAAGACACCCCAAAAATGCTTCAAAAGCAGGCCTTGAAAGCAAAGAATGAAGCTTTGAGGAACCAAAACATGTTCAAGGTAATGTTAACCTTATTTTGTCCCCTTCTTCGAACACCACAAGAGTGTAGCTTAGTGGCAAGAGATTTCCATGTTTAAGTGAGCTCTAGGTGGAACAATACTGGGATGGGTGACCTCTCGGGAAGTACCGGGAACCTCTATCTTCCTTGATCACTGAGGTCCTCCCTCGCACACAGCCAACAGAGCCAATGGTGACTTCGGTGAATCGGATGACAAGGTATGCCAAGGTCTATGCCTTGGTCATCACCTTCATCATAAGCCTTGGAGAAAGCCTTAGGTGGGTGGGTGGGTTCTCACTTCGCTCGCACAAAATGAACAAATCTTTTGCATCGAAATGCTCTGATACCAGTGAAGTATTTCATTAGCGATGCACTAGAGTGAACTCTCCTTTGCCAAAGCTCCATGAAGATATCCTTAGAGTAAAAAAATCAGCTCCTAGGGCCACACACGGTACTCCACACAGAGGCTGTAGAATACACAGAAAAACACAGTACACATGGAGCACGAACACAAACTTCTTAGGTGTTACAAATGCGCCCGAACTTATAGTTTGTGACTGACTAGGCTACTATATGTTTTATTAAAGAACATATACAAAGAAGTGTCCGGTGGCCATTTGGCCTTTCACATGGACACCAATAGTAATAGAATATAGTGTCTTGTCCTAGCTCAACCAAAATAAATGGTCTTCTATCAATGATGCTAGGAGATGTATTCCTCTTAGTATGGCACATAGCCATGTGATATCGATGGGCCTCAAAGTGGGGAAGATCATTATTATGCCTTGGATAGTCTAAGCCTTGTATTTTGTTTTCATTTTTTTAATGTGTTCTAAGGCTTTCACTTGAGCTTGTTCGCATATTCTTTTCTCTTCTTCTTTTCATTTCTTAGTCGCATTCAGTCATCTGAGCATATCTTCTATCAAAGGCTTTTGATAGAGCTTGACTCGAAAACTATTAATGTAGTTTGGTAACATGTCTCCTTCTAGATTGGCTAATTGGAGAGCTCCACTAGTCAATAGCCTATTGATAATCATAGGCCAATAGCCACGTTTCTCTAGATTTCTAACATGTTGATTCATAGTGTATACCAAGACTAAATCACCAGTTTTTAGGTCTTTGTCTTTTACATGTGCATCAAAATATGATTTCTACCTCTTCTTAGCTACATATATGCCTCCTACTTCTCTAACTATAGTTTCACCTAAGCACTCTAAATCCATGATCTTCGAAGATAGGTCGTGGCATGCCCATTGATGCTCTTGTGCAATCTTGAGTGCTTGTATCAAGATATCTAATAGAATTTTGGGGGATTCTTGTGCAGAAAGGGTACAATGGTGATGTACAATACAATCCAAATGCTTTCTATGCAAAATCCCAAAAAGTGCACAATCCACAAAGTTACAAAGTACCCAAAGTTCTTGTTACTTTCGACCTTCTCTGCACTAGACCTCCACCTTCTCCAAGCTTGCACTTGTGTACACCTTGCACTCAAGCTTCCAATGGGGAGAGGGATGGACACTTTCTATCGATGCGTGCACAACTTCAATGGGACCTTTGGGACCTTTGGTTATATGGCTTAGCACTTCTCTGCACACTTCGAAATCACTCTTCTTGCACACCTTGCACTTCACTTCCCTGTGTCACACACTCACTGTATGTCTCTTACTCTTTCCTTAGTGTAGACTATCCTCACCTTGCTTAGTCTTACCAAGAATAATGCCTTGCCTTGATTTGAGTGTCGGTTCATGTACGCTCCTAATTGCTAGAGTATCTTGGTGCTCACTTTGATGTCCCAAGATTGTCTCCAAAAGTGGGCAGCCAATGAATCCCTGTTTTGTCCTATAGTGACTTTAGACACACAAAAAAATTTAATTGGGGGGCCATACTTTCGCTTCTACGTACGCTACCGCTTCACATGCCTTCACATTTTGCCTTTTAATTCTTCAATTGTGCACCTAAGAGAGGGTTCACCTGAACCTTCCAAACACTTTTAAAAACACTTTAAACCTTAGAGAATTACAGAAATACCTTTGCAACCTGCAACCAACTTTCTTCAATTATACCCTTTGTGAAAAATTAATTGTGCACTACCCCTACACCTTGACACCTGAATTTGAACGCTTTGACTTCACCCATGTTGACTTTGACTTTAAACATGTAGACTTGATCACTTTGACTTTGACCCTTTGTCTTTGACTATGGTTGACTTTGACCAATATGAGTTTTATGGGCTCAACAATTGCCCACCACCTAATGGGCTCTCCGTCCTAGAGAGATACAACCAAAACTTTGAGCAGAGATTACACCGATATTCTATGCTGCAAAATCTTCAAACGGACACTTGAGCAACTAGCAAGTCCACCAGGAACAGTAAAGAACAGTACAACACCAGAGAAGAACCAAAAGTGGGACTATTTTGCACGGAAAAGCAAAGGATGGTGAATGGAGGATAGGAAGGAGAGGGAAGGTAGGTCTGAGGGGGCTGAGAGTGATCGGTTATGGAGGGGTAAGGATGGTGTTGGTTAGAGGGCCAAAGGGAAGTTAGGGAGTAGGATTATGGGATCTGGGGAGGGCCGAAATGATAAAATAGTAAAGCTACAGAGTGTGCATATTGGACAATGTGAAACATATGGAAAAATGAGCTGCGAAAAGACCATGTGGACCATGTATGTAATGAAAAACACATGGTAAATGTGCACAAAACATCTGTGTTTGACCAAAAGTTAGAGAAAACTTGGGTTTTTGGAAAAAGTAAGTAAAAAAATGAATTCAGAGGTACAATCCAGAGCCAAAAACATTGGATCATGAAAATAAAAAAATATATATTTTAGGATTATACATATATATATATATATATATATATATATATATATATATATATATATATATATATATATATATATATATATATATATATATATATATATATATATATATATTATTTTTTGTGTTTGAAACGCATGTGGGGCAAAGCTTAAAAGAAAAAATAGAAAAATAAAATATAATAAAAGAAATAAAAAATAATTAAATAAATAAGTAAAATAAATAAAAATAAAATAAATAAAATAAAAACTGGGGGTCTGGGGTGAAAGAAAAAAATAAATTAAAATAACAAAAAATAAAAATAAATAAATAAAAATAAAAAATTCATTGGGGGCCAAGGGGAGAGAGAGAGAGAGAGATAGAGTTTTTTTTGGAAAAAATAAAATTAGCCACCAGGGGCCTTTTTTTTCTAAAAAATACCCTAAAAAATATCAAAAAATACTAAGAAAATCCAAAAAACTTAAAAAAAAAGCAAAACAAATTAGGAAAAATTCTCAAAACATTTTTTGACATTTCTAGGCCACTTCCTCACTCAAAACCACAGGAGTTTCTTCCCTTATATCAAGAAAATGACATTGAAAAAAGATTAAAAGATACTAGAACAATTTCTAAAAATGCCTTAAAAAATCCCAAAAATTTCCTAAATTTTTTTCATATGGAAAGGTTGGGAAATGGCTTCTAAGGTGCATAAAAAATCAAGGAACAAGCATGCAAAAGGAAAAAAAACTACTTAAAGTTGAGCAAAAATGGAATGAGAAGGCTATGTACAACTTGTACAAATTTTGCAAGTTTTAGGTGATCCATAAATCTTCAGTTGTTTTGATGATAGGCCTTGAGCCATGATATGATGACTAAGAGAAACCCCTCTGTAATCTCCAATTGTACTGCACTTCATTTGTTTTGTCTTCTTTTTGGGCGTACTGACCATCTGATAGGGCCACCCTAAATCCTTCATTAGAATATTATCTCCTCCATACTGCATCTTCTGTATCTTTGTTTCAGCTACTTTATGACTTAATCTGCAAAATTTCATTTTTACTATTCCAACTTCTTCATCCAATGGAACCCTCTCTTTCCAAAGACTTGCAGGTACTCCTTCCACATTCTTGTAAAGCCTTGCACTTACTATCACAAAAATTGAGATAACAGATGATATCCATACTAGTATCCATAACAAACTAGCCATTGATATAGGATTTGAAGTAGCTTCGTCACTACTACACTTAAGGGCTTTTCTTTTCTTCTCTCTTTTATGACCTTTGATTGAGACTGTCTCACTCAAATCAGTAACCTGAATGATGTCCTCTTTTTCTTCATAGGCTTCCCCTCTACTTGAGTTTGGAAAATTTCCATAGCAGAAAGATGGGTCTTCTGCATGGAGCCAAGCCGACATGTTTTTTTCTTCATATAAATTTGCCTCTTCAATTAGACCTGCTTCTGGGTTGTCCAACAATTCTTCTTCCATACAAATACCAATTGTCGACATCATGCTGGTATGTCTTTGATTGTCTGGTCCTTCTTCTAAAAATATCTGCTGCAACTCTTTTCCCTCTTGTTTTACCCTCATTGTGTCCTTACCCCAGTCATGCACCACATTGGCCTGCCTTAACCAAGGTCGCCCAATCAACAAGGGGAAACTTCCTTCTACCTATGGCAACCTTAGAACAACAAAGTCCAAGTTAAAGATGATACCTTGTATCGCGACTGGGACTCCAGGAACCACTCTCATAGGCCTTACTATGCTTTGGTCTCTCAGTGTTATAGTGAACTTGGCAGGTCTTGAAGGGTGTAGTCCAATCTTTTCCATGGTATGTTCAGGTATCAAGTTAATGCCAGAACCACCATCTACAATGACTCCTTGGAACTCATTACCTTTGATAGAGACTATTAGACGAGGGCTCTTATAATCTATGAGGGGTGCTTCCCCTACAATTTTATCTTTATGCATAACAGCAGCCTTTGCCACTAAACTTGTTGTGGAAGCCTCATCAATTATATGCAAGAGCTTTGACCTTAATTTCATATCCATCTTTATGAAATCAAAAATACTGACCTCCTTTTTCATGGACTTCAGTAGTCTTGAAGCTTTTGATTCCTTAAGATCATGGTCTCTATTTGACTTATCAAACTCCCCATGAGCCCTCCTGAATTCATGTCCAATGGCATCAGTGGTACCTATTAGATTTTATTTTTTCCTTGTCTCTGCACATTTGTTGGCTTTGTCATCAGATGTCTCTTTGTCTTTGTTCACCTCATTAATCCTTGATTCTTGACCTATGTCCAATTGAGCCTTCCCCTTGCTTCTTATATGCATTGTAAAAGATTCAATTTCTTCTAACTACACCACTCTGGTAGATGGTGATGGCACATTGACTTGTTCCACAATCCCTTCTTTGCTCACAACATTCATTTGAATGTGGGGCCCAGATGAAGATGCTTGGTTCTTAGGGCAACAATTAGTATAATGGTCCCTTGCCCCTGGTCAGTTCCTGCAAGGAGGGGCATTTTCTGGTAGGGTACACCTTCTTTAGTAATTCCCACATTCTCCACATCTCAAACAGATAATTGGCCTCCTTGGCCCATTCCCAAAGTTATCCCTAGGTCTAGAGTTGTAATTGTTACCTTGATTAGGTGCAAGCACCATCACATTAGCTGGTGGTTGGGCTCCTCCTTATGTCCAATATGGTATTGCAGGCATACCTCTTGATTGACATTCTTGGGCCTCATGGCTAGCTTTCCTGCATAGCTGGCAAGTTACACTTAACAATGGACATTCACACACCACATGACCCTACTTGCTGCACATGGTACACTGTAGCCCACTTTTAATGCCACCCCCCTTGAGTTCCTGTGACTCCTATCAAAGCTGAGCCAGCTCTTCTGCTTGGGCTTCCTCTTCCTTTTGTAGCTTCAATGCTTCAGTTTCGCTCCTCAACTGAGTCACAACACTCTCCTCCTCTTTATGGGGCTTATTCCTTTTTAAGCTCTCAAGATCTTTCCTTAGCTGAATGGGGAGGGTATGGCAGTTTGGCCATTAATGCCTTAGCTCTGGTAACAAATTCTAGGAAGGTCTCCCCAGGACCTAGTCTTAAATTTTCTAATTCTTCAATAGTGTTTTCAGTTGTGTTCCCTTGTTCAAACTGTGTCCTAAATGCTTCCTTCATCAAGTTCCATGTGGTGAATTGACTAAACCATTTGTCTGATAGCCCTTCTAATGTTGCAAGGAAAAGAATGAAAAATGTGTCCTCTCTTCCCATCACACCCCTTTTTTTACATAATGCTAAGAAACTCCTAATGTGCTCATCTGGGTCTTCTTGTGCTAGCCCTCTAAAGGATGGAAATTTGATATTCAATCTAGAAAGTAAAGTTTCCAATTCTACCTCAGGGACCATATTCTTTACTGATGATGTCGATGAGAATGGACTGGTTGATCTTTGAATAACCTTCCTTCTTGTTGCTTTGCAAGGGACCCTCAAGCTTTGATATCGGGTTGCGGTCATGAGTTGTTCATACTCCTCTTATTTTAAGAGATTTCCAATGGAAGGAAGATTACCTCTTAAGTCAGTACAGTACTGTCGGTACCCTTGAACTCTTCTACACTTTGCAATTTGCTTCTCCTATGATCAAATCTCCTTGTGGTCCCACCAGGCATGCCAAATTTTGTTGTGGGATTCTTGTGCAGAAAGGGATTTGAGTGTTTGTAGGAGAGGGGGGAAAGATAAGAAGGAAGATACAGACACTAGAAGCTTCTGTACATTGATTATAAGGAGAAAAGTACAATGGTGATGTACAATACAATCCAAATGCTTTCTGTGAAAAATCTCAAAAAGTGCACAATCCACAAAGTTACAAAATACCCAAAGTTCTTGTTGCTGCCGACCTTCTCTACACCAGACCTCCACCTTCTCCAAGCTTGCACTTGTGCACACCCTGCACTCAAGCTTCCAATCAGGGGAGGGATGGATAATTTCTGTCGACATGCACACGGCTTCAATGGGACCTTGGGACCTTTGATTGTATGGCTTAGCACTTCTCTACACACTTCTAAATCACTCTTCTTGCACACCTTGCACTTCACTTCCCTGCATCGCACACTCACTGTATGTCTCTTACTCTTTCCTTAGTGTAGAGTCTTTCCTTAGTGTAGGCTATCCTCACCTTGCTTAGTCTTACCAAGAATAATGTCTCGCCTTGATTTGAGTGTTTGTTCACGTACGCTCCTAATTGCTAGAGTATCTTGGTGATCACTTTGATGTCCCAAGATTGTCTCCAAAAGTGGGCAGCCAATGAATCCCTGTTTTGTCATGTAGTGACTTTAGACTCACATAAAAAAATTTAATTGGGGGGCCATACTTTCACTTTTGCGTATGTTGCTGCTTCACATACCTTCAAATTTTACCTTTTAATTCTTCAATTGTGCACCTAAGAGAGGGTTCACCTAAACCTTCCAAACACTTTTACAAACACTTTGAACCTTAGAGAATTACAGAAATACTACAACTTGCAACTAACTTTCTGCGATTATACCCTTTGTGAACAATTAATTGTGCACTACTTGTGCACTTGCCACCCGACTTTGAACGCTTTGACTTCACCCATGTTGACTTTGACTTTCAACATGTTGACTTTGACCACATTGACTTTGACCCTTTGACTTTGACTATGGTTGACTTTGACCAATATGCCTTTTATGGGCTCAACATAGAAGCACAACATGTTGGACAAAACCCATCTAGAAGGGAGTGCACTTGAGTACCATTTTATAGGCAACCTGATATGTCAAAAACACATGATGAAGTTGTTTGTCCCAATCCTAGCATTTATTATTGACAAGCTCGGTCAATACATTGCAAAGGATCTTATTTCTACTTTCTCCCTATCCATTCACTTGTGGATGATAGGGTATCGACTTTTTGTAGATGACCACGATTCTTGTAAAAGATATTCAATGACCTCGTTCAAGAAGTGCATTCCTCTTTCGCTTACTAACTTGATTGGAAATCCCTACCTCATGAATACATTCTCAAACAAAAATTTAGTCATCATATGTGCATTTTTTTCCTAGTAGATTTTACTTCTACCCATTTGGTAAGATAGTTTGTTGCAATTATGATATATTCTACCCATTTGGTAAGATAATCTTGCTGCTCCGATTTGATATTAATGACACTAGGTATAAAGTAGCATGTTCAATGGGCTATCTCCTAATACAAGTTGGATAGTCCTTGAGTAACCTATAAACATCTACTTCCGTTGTATGTCAATATACACCTAATCTTTTCAGATTATGTAGGGTTCTGTGTTTGGAGTGATGTTTCCCTAATGCATCTACATGTGTTGATTGCAACTAGTTTTTGTGCTCTTTATCTTCCACGTAACAAGCTCAGATACCTTCATTTGTTTGCTTGTATATACTTCTAATAAGTATATGATATCATTGTGACTTGACAATTTCATCTTTTTTTCTTTCTATTGGATTCTCGGTCCAAATGTGAGAATAGGCACTAGCTTTTTAGCCAAGACTTTCTTATTGAACCATTGTAAGGAAATCATTGAGATCTTTCTAATGATATATAACACTTTATCATTTGGTTCTATTTTGACCCTTAAGTTAGAAACCCTAATTTTCCTTTCTAGATGTGTTTTTCACTTGCTTATCAACCCAAAAACACCCAAAAAGCTAGGTGCATGCGATTTTGGCCCAAACTTAAAAGCACAAGTTCTTTCTGAGATTCATGTAGCTTTTTACACCTAGGCATCTTGCTTTACTGAAGGAGCATGCTTTTTTTGGAGGTCCTATCTATCACTATATAAGGATAACCAATAAACCCCCTACCATCAATCAATCTAGATCAAAGATCAAGAAATCTAGATGCTAGTTTAGCTAAGATCTTAGGTTATGAGCTAGGAGTAATCAAGGAGGAGTACATGTAGATTTGAAGGAGTTCTGAATAGCCAACTTTTGTTCTTCTTCACATGTTCAGTGAGTATTTGCTGATTTTGGAGACAACTAGTACCTACATTAGAGTTTCTTCTTGTGTTGTGGTTGTATCAGGTCTTTTCCTATTACTTTAACACTAGGAGGAACTATTTTTGTTGCTCTACATCAGAGGAGGCCTAATTTCTATGCTATTTTGACTACTTGGGATAGTCTATATCCTTATTTTTGCATATCTTCACTCACATTTACACCTCTTAGTCACATTTCATAGTATTTTTGTAACTAGCACCCTTAGATTCATCTTACATTCATTTCTTTTTATCATACACATTGTAGTTGACATTTTTCATTATTAGTGTGTGTAGTAACATTTAGCTGTTGCACTTTCATAATTATCTCCTTATCCTTCTCTATTCCCATTTATCTCTCTTGATCAAGTTAATGTGCGTAATGTTCTAAGGTTAAGTATTGGAAGATCCTAGATCTAGCTTGTGATTGATTTATTGGGCCTATCACACTTCCAACCTTTAGTATTAGAGCATAGTTGACATATATCCTTAACTCAAGATGAGTGAATATATAGATAAACTTGAACAAGATGACAAATTAGATTGAATGTCTAGCTATCCAATGTGGAGTTTTATGATAATCGATTTGTTAGTTTCCAAGGACTTGTGGAAAATTCTCAATAGACCCTAGACCAAGACAAGCAGAGTAAGATGTGGCTCATTTATCCAAGAGTCTTGTGACTCCATTTTTTGCATAAAAAGTTGAAGAGGAAGAAGAGGAGATTACATCATCCACACACAAAAGGAGGCAAGTGTAGATTCAACCTTTAGAAGAGCAATCTAGATGGGATTTAGAGATGCACAAGCACTCTCATATATTTTTATGGGACTCAAGAGGTGTATTATTCTACAAATTAGGTCATGTAGAACCTCTCATTAGGCTTGGTTGGCATTAAAAAATCTCTATCAGAGTAGGAACCCTCTGCCAAAGGTATATACCTATTTTTGTTCGCCAGTATAAGTGTCTCAAAGTCTGCTACACGTTTAGCAAAACTCGTCTAGGCAGTTCCGTTCAACTTTTTGAGATATTGTCAATTTTCTGCATCAAGGTATTTTAGTCACCGGCCATGGCTGAAAGCAGTGATGTATTCTGTATGTTGGCTGTTGAGGATAAGTTGGATGGTACCAACTACCCATTATGGGCTTATATGATGCAACATGTATTGGTTGCAAAAGGATTGTGGAACATTGTGCAGGGTGTTGAAAGACATCCTGTTACACCTGTAACAACAGGTACTACGAATACAGGTACTGGAGCTCATGAAGATGGTGTCGAAGATGATATTGTGCAGATTCCTATTCGTGCTGCTGTTTTTGATGCACCTACTGTAGAGTAGATTTGTTGGGATGGTAGAGATGCCCAGGCACATGCATTGATAGCTTTGTCTGTCAAACGTGCCATTATTCCTCATATTCAATCTTGCAGAATAGCTAGGGATGCTTGGGACACACTTACCACATTGTACCAAGCTAGGAATGAGGCTCTTGTTGCTTACCTCCGAAAACAGTTGGAGAGTGAGCACATGAATGAAGGTGATTCTATGGACAGTTTCCTAACGAAGATCAAAGATTTGAAGGAACAGTTGATTTCTACTGATGAGGTTATACCAAATAGCTCACTTGTGCAGACCGTTCTGAATGGTCTTCCTGATTCATATCAGAGTTTTGCTTCTACTCTTCGGTTGATGATGAAAGGCAATCCGAATGCCTTATCATTTGAGGAGTTAGTTTCTGTTCTATTGGAGGAAGATCAGTCCAGGCATAACAGGTCCATTATGTGTGTTGCAGATCAAGCTTTCCTGGCTAGTCAGAAGGGCAAAGGAAAATGGAACTCTTTTATTAGTAAGCAGAAATCTGCAAATGCTACACATTCGAAGAACCAGGATAAAGATGAGAAGAAATCAGAAAAGCAGAAATTGTTTTGCAAGTACTGTAAAGGGAATGATCATATCATAAAGAACTGTCCGAAACCGGTTGCAAAAGAGGCAAAGAAAAAGGAGGCTGGAATGATTGTTGAAGAAGCCTCTACACCAAAAATAGAGTCTTCTAATCTTGTGCAGGAAGAAGAATGGGCGTTTACTACTGTTTGCAGTTTTGACCCATCTTCTCATGAGCAGTGCATGTCTGCAGTGGACTCAGATGTTTGGTACTTCGATAGTGGGGCGACCAAACATATTACCTCGCAGCGCAGTTTCTTCTCTTCACTCGAGCCTGCCCCTACAGGGAATACTATCACATGCGCCAACAACTCCTCTTATCCGGTTATGGGAGTTGGTAAGATCATTCTGACTACTGCTGATGGTAGTTCTTTCAGCTTGTCAGATGCTTTATTTGTGCTAGGGATCAAGAAGAATCTGTTATCAGTTTCTGCATTAGCCAAGATTGGCTTGGTTGTGAAATTTGTTGATGATAGATGTACAGTTCATGCTCTGTCAAATGGCGATGTTATTATTGCTTGTGGCATTTTATGTGGTGGGCTGTATAAGCTCACAGACTATGAAAGATCTGTGAATGATTCAGCATGTGCAGTTCATGATTCTCAGGCTATGTCATATGCAAAGCTTTGGCATGCACGCTTTGGTCATCTGAATTTTGCTAGTTTACTACGCCTGCAGAAATCTGATATGGTGTCTTCTTTGCCCAAGCTTGAGGCACCTGGAAAACATGTATGTGAAGGCTGTATTTTGGGCAAAATGCAGCGTTCCTCCTTTCCAAAAGATGGTTCAGTTCGGGCTACGTAGAAATTGCAGCTTGTACATAGTGATGTCTGTGGTCCTATGCAGCACCTTCTTTTGGAAACTATCTTTACTTTGTGAATTTCATTGATGATTTTTCCAGGCATGCATGGGTATATCCATTGAAGGCAAAGTCTGAAGTGTTTTTGTGCTTCAAACAGTTTTTGGTTTTGCCTGAAAATCTGTCAACATGTAAAATGTGCACCCTCCATTCTGATCGAGGGGGGGAATATATGTCTTCTGATTTTAATGCATTTATGGCTGAACGTGGGATAAAACACCAGTGTACAGTGCCGTATACACCTCAACAGAATGGAGTTGCTGAACGGAAGAATAGGTCACTCATGGAGATGGGGAGGTGTATGGTCAAAAATCAGGCTTTACCACATAGTTTCTGGCTTGATGCTGTCATGTGTGCAACATATGTACTTAATAGGTGTCCCACTAAAGCGCTACAGTCTATCACTCCATATGAGGCTTGGCATGACCGCAAGCCATCTGTTGCTCATCTGCATGTTTTTGGTTGTTTGGCATATGCACTAGTGCCTGAAGAACATCACAGAAAATTGGATGATAAGGTAGTAAAATGTATTTTTGTCGGGTACAGTCTTGAAAGTAAAGGCTATCGTCTGTATCATCCACAGACTAAATGCATTCTGGTTAGCCGTGATGTTGTCTTTGTGGAAGATGCTATTCAGCCATTGATTTCATGTACCAAGGAGACATCTGTTAGCTCCAAAGACATGTATGATACTCTGATGCCTCTTTTTATAGGTGGACAGTCTAGTGCTGGTCCTAATGAGGCAACTTCTCAACCTTTGCAGTTTTCATATGATGATGCAGATCATTCCATTTCTGATGCAAATTTACATGATGCACTTGTTGATGAGAGAGCTGATATTGAGCAGGAAAAAACTATGCCAAAATGGCTGGTGCAGACTTTGTGTGACAGCAAATTAGATGCACCTTTGTCATATCGTACTCGTTCAAGCTCTCATAGTGCCTCCTTTGCATCAGATTGCTATGGTATGGCTGCGGCTAGTCTCTGTGATGAGAATGAGCCTGTTTCTTTTGATGAAGCATAAAATTCAGAAAATTGGATGGCTGCTATGCAATCTGAATATGATGCTATAATGAAGAATGGTACATGGTCTTTATGTGACTTGCCTCCTGGCAAGAAGGCCATTGGCACTAAGTGGGTCCTTGTGTTGTTCGCATGCTTCCGCATATGTCTAACTCCAACACCATCAACATGTATTTCACACCACTTTTGAAGGTTTGTTTACATTGAAAGGAGTAGAAGAGCTGATAGAGGGTGGATAGAGTGAAATAATTCCAATCCCCTATGTCCACATACATCATCTCACTAGAGGAGGGATTTTTGTTAAACATATTCAATGCTCCACCCTCTTGGAAGACTTGGCATCATGCCAAGAAGGAGGTTCACCTTTATGTGGACATTGAGGAAGGGTGTTAGATATGCTTAATACCTCACCCTTATGTAGCACCACCATTTTGCTATGAAACACTATTTTGTAAGGCCTCCGTTATGAGCAGAAGCCATGTGACAATGTTGGACATTGATAGGTTCCTGATTTTGAGGTTCAATGAGGTCTAGAGTAGAACATAGATGGATAGTTAAGAAGGTTACTTCCAAGCCATTCGATTTGGGACTGATCCTATGTGAGGATCAACCTAAATTAAGGGCTAGAAACAAAAGTAGCTTTCTTAACTTGGGGAAGGGTCTATTTTATGTGGGCCATTGGATCTATACATGATCCTAAGTGTGGATAAAGCAAGATCAAGTGTTGCAAACAAATGGTTGTTGATCCTACCTTTCTACCATTGGATTTACCCCATAGATCAATGGTGGAGATTATTTTGGGCATGGATCAAGCTACCAAAACCCTAGAAAATGGGTAGGTCGACTTAGGCTTGCAGGGGGTTATAAGGATGGTCCCCTCCCCATGTAGGATCACAGTTTGTTGTGTTTGGAACCATTGGGGTATCCATCTTCTTACCCATTGTGTTGGCATGTAGCCCTTCACCTAGCTTCTATCTAGATCACTATCTAAGGTCCATATAGGGAGTGCATGGGTGGATAGAACCATCTATATCTTGTGTAGTTTTTTAGTTATGTTGTATTAGATTTTTGAGTTTGATTTGAATTCAATTGAGTTCATCCTCTACTCATCTTGAGTCCACCTTCCATTATAACCATATCTCTTGTGTTATTCCCATGAGTAATTATATCTCTCTTTCCCTCTAACCTTGATCTATATATGTGTTGTGGTAAATCCTACATGGTATTGGAGTTGCACCACTAGCCCATCCATTATTCAATCATTTGTCTTTTTCTTACATGGTATGAGAGCTCGAGAAGCTATAGAAGATTGCAAAGATTGTTGAAGCCAAGGAATCAACTCTATCGTTTGTGGAAGGAATGCTTCAAAATTCAAGCTTGTGAGAGTTAAATGCTTCAACTCCAAAGTTTTTGGTAGGTAAAGGGTTCAACATTGGAGTTCTTGGGAGGCAAAGGCTTCTATGCTATAGCTTTTGGGAGGCAAAGGCTTCAATGCTAGAGTTCTCAAGATCTAAAGGCCTCAAGGCTAGAGTAATTGGGAGGCAAAGGCTTCAAGGATTCAATTTCATGGGACACAAAGGCTTCAACACTATGGAGGTGTTAGCATCGTGAAGTGGAGTTGGTGAAATGGATTGCAAACACTATGGGTTTATCCACCAATCTTTAGGGAAGGCAAGTTAGATGGTACAAAATATTTTGTTTCAAAATTCAAGATTACAATTATCCTTGACTTTTATTATCCTTTGGAGATGGCGATGGTAAGTGAGAAAGGTCCACAACCTACCTTTGATTCATTGGATCATATTATGGTTATTCTCCTAGATGCAAAGCTTCTACAAGATTGGAAGATAAGGAATGCAACTGCATTATATAATATAGTAAACAATTGTGTGGACTCTATTCTACCTCTTATTCAGCATACATCCAAGGCAAGTGAGGCATGGATTATATTGAGGAGTCACTATGAGGTAAGAAATCAAACATGCATTCAAAATTCAGAAAATTAATTGAAAGCACAAAAGTTTGTAGGAGAGAAGGTTAAGGCATCCATTACTCAAATCAAGAAGCCATGTGATGGAATGTCTTGTGAAAGGATAGAGAATACTAGGAAGGCGCTAGATCAAAGGTGTCTCCAAAATTATCCACCAAAGTATGATGGAAGGGTTTCTCAACACTCAGGTGAGACCGCAAGCTTTGATATCTGAGGAGTTTTATTCAATACCAATAAAAGAGGATTTGCGACTTAAAGCACAAGTAAGAAGTAGCCAAGGAGATGCTACGTTCTCCAATGATGCATCAGGTAAAGGTGGTTCCCCAGCCAAAGGTGAAAATGAAAAGAAGAGGAGGAGTAATAAGAAGAAGTTTCAAGGAAAGGACTTCCATCGCATGTAGAAGGGAAATGCAATTGCAAATTGTCATGTCAAGAGGATAGATGAAGAGTGTAAGGAGGAGATAATAGATGTAGCTAAAGCAAAGGTGGTCTGATCCTCAACATAAGAAGAATCCATTGTGGATTCATTGGTACTAGAAAATGATGCATCTCATCACATGAACAATGAGATAGGTCAATCTTGTTCTATGTAGGCTCAACCCATCACAGTGACATGGACAATATGGAAGGAGATGCAAAAGCAAGGTATTGATCTTCATCACTTACCTAAATGCAAGAACCTTGTAGAGCTTGTATGATGGGCAAGCTACAAAGAGAGAAATTCCCACAAGAAAGAAAGAGTAGGTCAAAGGTTTCTCTGGTGTTGGTATATGCTAACTTGTGTGTTAAGATGTCTATACAGGCCTTGGGAGGATCCTCCTAAATTTTGATCGTCGACGACTATAGCAAGAAGATGTGGATGTACTTTAGGCTCAATCTTTTGGCAAGTGTAAGGAACAACCAAGACTTGTTGAATATGAACTAAGGAAAAGTGTGAAAAATCTTGGAATAGGAGGTCGTGCTAAGCTCTACTTGGAGGAGATGGAAGGATTTTACAAGTGCAAAGGGATAAAATGTTAATGAATGACACCTCATACATCACATCAAGATGGCATTATGGTATGTAAGAGACATGTCATTGTTGAGATAGCAATGTGTATGAGGGAAGGCATGGGATTTCCTAACCAAATCTGAAAGAGCCATCATGAACCTTACATTGGTAAGAATCCATCACGTTAGAATTTTTGAGAGTGTGTGCTATGCTCTTTTCCTAGCTCAAAGAAAGAACAAGTTGGAACCAAAAAGCAAGAGATGCATCTTCTTGGTTCATAATGAAAATAAAAGGGCTTTCATATTATATGACCACGAGGCAAAGAAGATCAAAGGGATTCATGATGTGGTGTTTATGGAGAAGCAACATGCAGTGGAGGAAAAGAAACTATTTTCCAATTTATCATCAAGCAAAGGAATAATTAATTATGTAGATAGCCCAAGATCCAACCCTACCTATGACTTGGAGGAAGCATCATCATCCGATGGTGAGAAGAGAGTGTATCAACCTAAAATCACCCAAATAGATTAGTTGTTATTGCAATGGGTGAAGAAGAAGCTCTATGGTTAGAGTAATCCTATGCCAACAACTATTGAAGAGAAGGCAAAAGGATCAAAGAGATCATAGAGAATAGAGGAGCAGAAGTGGGATTCTACTCACATATTCAGCATAGCCATGATGGTTGAGCTTATGAAGGAATTAATGAATCCAATAATTGAAGATGAAGCACTTGTAGATCCAACATGGAAAGAGGTTATGCAAGCAAATTATGACATCTTAATGAAGAATGAAGCATAGGAGGTCCCTAGCACCAAGTGGGTCTAGCAAATGAACAACATGATCCAAGAATCTTGGAATGCTATCAAGATACTCCAGTAGCCCAAGGACTTTCACTAGTGGATGGTTTTCATTTTCAAATATATTTTTCTCTAATTACCATTATTTGCATCATATTAATGCTAGCAGCTCAGATGAAGTGGCAAGTTTATGTGTTATATGTCAAATCAAAACTTTTGAATGTTGAGCTCAAGGAGGAGGTACATATGTCTCAGCCATCAAGCTTTGAGCTTCCACATTCAAAGGACATATTATGTAAGCTGAAAAAGGCATTGTATGTGATGAAACAAGCCTTGAGATCATTGTACCAGCAAATAGACATTGAGAGCTACATGAAGGTCTTTGGTAGTCCCATCTACTTATGGAGTACCATATAGGATATCAGTTTTGTAGTCAAACTTTTGAGAAGGCTTGGGAATACACCTCATGAAGTACATTCAAGAGTTGGCAAGCAAGTACACTTGGAAAGGATGTTGAGAAAAGCATGTTATCCAATTAAGAAGAATTTAGGAGGTACCCTCACCAAAGTTCTTACAAAGGAACTACTTCCGATACATCTTCAAAGAATTGGCATTGGGCCAAGGAGATAGTTCACCATTAGGGTCAACATTGAGGGGCGGGGGTGTTAGACATAGTCAATGCTCCACCCTCATGCCAAGAAGGAAGTTCACCTTTAGGTGGACATTGAGGGGGGATGTTAGATATGCTCAATGCCTCACCCTTATGTAGCACCACTGTTGTTCCATGACGCTCTATTTTTAAGGGTCCCTTATGAGGAGATGCCATGTGAGAGGCTTGGACATTGGTAGGTTCATGACTTTGAGGTTAGATCAGGTCTAGAGTAGACCATAGATGGATAGTTAGAAAGGTTACTTCTACGCCATTGGATTTGGGATTGATCCTATGTGAGGATCAACCTATATCAAGGGATAAAACAAAAGTAGCTTTCTTAACTTGGGGAAGGGTCTATTTTATGTGAGCAATTCAATCTAGACCTGATCCTAAGTGCGGATTAAGCAAGATCAAGGGTCGCAACCAAATGGTTGTTGATCCTACCTTTCTACCATTGGATTTACCCCATAGATCAATGGTGGAGATTATTTTGGGCATGAATCAACCTACCATGATCCTAAAACATGGGTAGGCTGACTTAGGCTTTTATAAGGATGGTCCCCTCCCCATGTAGGATCACACTTTGTTGTGTTTGGAACCATTAGGGTATCCATCTTAGTACCCATTGTGTTGGCATGTTGCCCTTCACCTACTTTCTGTTGGAGTTAGACGTCTACGGAAGCACATGAACAACACAAGGAAGAAGAAGAAGCTTGGAGCACAACACACAATACTAAATGTATTACCACTACAATATACAAAGATTAGTAACCTGTTAGGGCTATAGGCATATATACAAGCCAGGGGAAAAAAACCCCCTAAAGAGGGAAAAAAGTGCCCCCATGGCCCTAGATTTTTCACATACATCACTACCTAAATATATCAACAAATCCCCCCTGAGAGTGATGTAGTGAACAAGGAGCTTGCACTCATGTATAAGGAAGTGCTAAGCTATGTGGAATCAATCCACAAAAGGAAGTAAGCCCAAAGCTTTGCAGAAAGCTTCAAACTTCTCCCTAGGCAGAGCCTTCGTGAAAAGGTTTGCAATGTTCTCCTGCGTGGGCACATGAGCCAAGCTGATCTCTCCAACAGAGAACCTCTCCCTGACATAATGATAATGCACCTCAATGTGCTTAGTGAGAGCATGGAACACAAGGTTCCTTGCAACTGCCAATGCACTCTGGCTGTCAGTGAAGATGGTGGTGGTAGAAGACTGACCAACACCGAAATCAACCATAAGGCATCTAAGCCACACACACTCAACAGTCACTGTGAAAGCTACCCTATACTCAGTCTCACATTTGGAATCGGCCATAGTAGGCTACTTCTTGCTCAACCAAGATATGCATGAGCTACCAAGCATGAAGCAAAAACCACTAGTGGACACACGAGTGTCATAGCAACCAACCTAGTTAGAGTCAGAAAAAGCATGCAAATCTAGCGGTAGGGATCCCCCCTTGGGATAAAACAACTCAAGTAGCCAGGTACCATTCAAGTAGCAAAAGATGCACTTAACCGCCTGCCAATGCTTGACACTTGGGCAATGCATAAACTTGCTCATCTGTGAGACAGCAAACTGAATATCTCGCCGACTAATGCGTAAGTAAATCAAGCATCCAACAGCCTGCTAATAGAGAACAACACCAAATGCATCTCCAGCATCATGAAGACTTAATCATAAACCTATCTCCATAGGAGTGGAAATAGGTTTACAGTCTTCAAGGCTAGAACACTGCAATAATGTGTCAATATATTTCATTTGACACAAATCCATTCCACCATCAACGTGCATAAATTGAATGCCCAAATAATGATGCAAATGCCCCAAATTGAACATCTCAATGAGGCATGCAAATCAACCTTAAAATCAGCAATATGCTTCTCATGAGGACCAGCGAGCAGCATGTCATCAACATACACAACAAAGATCATAAGTACATCATTGGCAAGCCTAACATATAAAGTGCTTTCAGTTGGACTATTCTCAAAATTATGTGCAATCAGATAGGCATGTATCTTTTCATACCAAGCACGTGGTGCTTGTTTCAAACCATATAAAGCCTTTCTTAACTTGCACACCTAGTTTTCATGCCCTTTCTACACAAGCCATGTGGGTTGAAAAACATACACTTCCTTATGCAAGGCACCATTCAAAAATGTTGTTTTAATGTCTAGCTGATGTACATTCCAATCATGATGAGCTGCAAGTGCACAGATGCTCCGAACAATAGTCATACAGCATGTAGGTGCAAAGGTTTCATCAAAATCAATGCCTTTTTCCTACGCATAACCCTTTGCAACAAGCCTAGCTTTATACCTATCAAATGGTCCATCATGCTTATGCTTCAGCTTGTGAACCCGCTTAGTTCCAATGGCTTTCTTGCCAGGAGGCAAGTCACATAATGACCAAGTACCATTATTCATTACAACATCATATTCAGATTGCATAGCAACCATCCAATTTCCCGAATTTTGTGCTTCATCAAATGAAACATGCTCACAGAGACTAGACGCAGCCATAGCATAGCAATCTAATGCAAAAGAGCCATTATGAGATCCTGATCGAGTATGATATGACAGAGGTGCATCTAATTTGCTATCACGCAAAGTTTGCACCATCCATTTTGGCATAGTTTTTGCCTCCTCAATATCAGCTCTCTCATGAACAAGTGCATCATGTAAATCTGCATTGAAAATGGGATGTTTTGCATCATCACATGAAACCTGCAAAGGCTAAGAAGTTGCCTCATTAGGACCAGCACTAGACTATCCACCTATAAAAAGAGGCAGCAAAGTATCAAACATGTCTTTTGAGCTAACATATGTCTCCTTAGTACATGAAAGCAATGGCTGAATAGCATCTTCCACAAAAACAGCATCACGGCTAATCAGAATGCGTTTAGTCTGTGGATGATACAGATGATAGTCTTTACTTTCAGAAGTGTACCCAACAAAAATACATTTAACTACTTTATCATCCAATTTTCTACGATGTTGTTCAGGCACTAATGCATATGCCAAACAACCAAAAACACATAGATGAGGAACAGATGGCTTTTGATCATGCCAAGCCTCATATGGAGTGATAGACTACAACACTTTAGTGGGAGACCTATTAAGTACATATGTTGCACACATGACAGCCTTAAGCCAGAAACTATGTGGTAAAACCTAACTCTTGACCATACACCTCACCATCTCCATGAGTGACCTATTCTTCCATTCAGCAACTCCATTTTTTTGAGGTGTATATAGCACTGTACAATGGTGTTTTATCCCATGTTCCACCATAAATGCATTAAAATTAGAAGACATATATCCCCCCCTCGATCAGGACAGAGGGTGCCCATTTTACATGCTGACAGATTTTTAGCCAAAACCAAAAACTGTTTGAAGCACATGTACCCTTCGGACTTTACTTTCAATGGATATACCCATGCATGCCTAGAAAACTCATCAATGAAAGTCATGTAGTAAAGATAGTTTCCAAAAGAGGGTGTCTGCATAAGACCACAGACATCACTATGAACAAGCTGCAATTTCTAAGTAGCCCGAACTGAACCATCTTTTGGAAATTGGGACATTGCATTTTGCCCAAAATAAAGCCTTCACATACATGTTTACCAGGTCCTCAAGTTTGGGCAAGGAGGACACCATTTCAGATTTCTATAGGTGTAGCAAACTAGCAAAATTCAAATGACCAAAGCGTGCATGCCAAAACTTTGCATCTAACATAGCCTTACAATGATGTACTACACATGCTGAATCATTCACAGATCTTTCATAGTTTATGAGCTTATACAGCCCATGACATAAAATGCCAGAAGCAATAATCACGTCGCCATTTGACAGATCATGAATTGTACATCTATCATCAAAAAATTTCACAACCAAGCCAATCATGGCTAATGCAAAAACTAATAATAGATTCTTCTTGATCCATGGCACAAATAAAGCATCTGACAAAGTGAAAGAATTACCATCAGCAGGAGTCAAAATGATATTACCAACTCCCATGATAGGATAACAAGAGTTTTTGGTGCATGTGATAGTATTCCCTCTAGGGGTAGGCTCCAATGAAGAGAAGAAACTGTGTTGCGAGGTGATATGTTTGGTCGCCCCACTATTCAAATACCAAACATCTTGTAATAAATTAAGTCTATGATGTAAGGGTCCAGCCAGTTTAGACAGATCTGAAATCGGACACCATTTGGTCACTCATGTGTATGGTCAAAGATCTTGAGACTAGACTTAAGTATAAGTCCATGTGCTCTCTTAAACAAGTGATCCACTTAGCTTAGTGGTTAAATCTCAAGGATATGAAGGAGGAGGTCTTGTAAGGGTCCGGCCAGTTCAGACAGATCTAAAATCAGACACCATTTGGTCACTCATGTGTATGGTCAAAGATCTTGAGACTAGACTTAAGTATAAGTCCATGTGCGCACTTAAACAAGTGATCCACTTAGCTTAGTGGTTAAGTCTCAAGGATGTGAAGGAGGAGGTCTTGGGTTCAATCCCCATGGGGAACATGGGGAGAGTATTTTGCCCAAAGAGATCTAGAGCCTTCTAGAAGCATCCACTTGAGTTAACTCGAGTTAACTGGGACACTTCGCGCACATGCAGTTACATGGCCGACACATGGCTAGCTAGTATCCACCTGCCCAAGAAGGCAGTCCCCTAGAGAGAGCTATATATAGAGGCATTTCATTGGGAGGAGAGTCATCTCTCTAGCATGTGGTGGTCGTAATCTTAGTTTCTTGCACATCTGAGTCTACTGAAGACATGCACTGTTCATGAGAAGATGGGTCAAAATTGCAAACAGTAGTAAACGCCCATTCTTCATCGTGCACAAGATTAGCAGACTCTGTTTTCGGTATAGAGGCCTCTACAACAACCATTCCGGGCTCTTTCTTCTTTGCCTCTTTAGCAGCCAATTTTGGACAGCTCTTAATGACATGATCATTTGCTTTACAATATTTGCAAAACAATTTCTGCTTTTTTTATTTCTTCTCATCTTTGGCTTCCTTCTTCAATTGTGCAGAATTAGTAGATTTCTGCTTACTAGTTGAATAGCCCCATTTTCCTTTGCCCTTCTGACTAGCCAGGAAAGCTTGATCTGCAACACGCATAATGGACCTTTTCTGCTTAGACTGATCTTCCTACAATAGAACAAAGACTAGCTCCTCAAATGGCAAGGCATTTGGATTGCCTTTCATCATCAAACAAAGAGTAGAAGTAAAACTCTGATATGAGTCAGGAAGACCATTCAGAATAGTCTACATAAGTGAACGGTCAGGAAGGACTTCATCAGCAGAAATCAATTGTTCCTTCAAATCCTTGATCTTTGTTAGAAAATTGTCCATAGAACCACCTTCATTCATGTGCTCACTCTCCAAATATTTTCGGAGGTAAGCAACACGAGCCTCATTCCTAGCTTGGTACAATGTGGTAAATGTATCCCACGCATCCTTAGCTATTCTGCAAGAGTGAATGTGAGGAATAATGGCACGTTTGATAGACAAGGCTATCAATGCATGTACCTGAGCATCTCTACCATCCTAACAAATTTGCTCTATAGTAGGTGCAACAGAAACCATAGCACGAACAGGAATTTGCAGAATATCACCATCTTCAACACCTTCTGCATTAGCTTCACTACCTACAATTGTAACACTTGCAAGTGTGATATGACATTTTTCAACACCCTGTGCAATGTTCCATAGTCCTTTTGCAACCAATACATGGTCGCATCATATAAGCCCATAATGGGTAGTTGGTACCATCCTACTTATCCTCAATAGCCAACATTTGGAATACATCATTGGCCAGTGACTAAAATACCTTGATGCAGAAAATTGACTATATCTCACAAAGTTGAACAGAACTACCTAGACAAATTCTGCTAAACCTGTAGCACCTGCTCTAATACCAATTGTTGGAGTTAGACGTCTGCAGAAGCACACGAACAACACAAGGAAGAAGAAGAAGCTTGGAGCACAACACACAATATTGAATGTATTACCACTAGAATGTACAAAGATTAGTAACCCATTAGGGCTATAGGCGTATACACAAGCTGGGGGAAAAAACCTCCTAAAGAGGGAAAAAAGTGCCCTGACGGTCCTAGAGTGTTCACACACATCACTACTTAAATATATCAATAGTTTCTATCTGGATTACCATCTAAGCTCCGTATAGGGATTGCATGGGTGGATAGAACCATCTATATCTTGTGTAGTGTTTGAGTTATGTTGTATTATATTTTTTTTCTTTAGTTTGATTGGAATTGAGGTGAGTTCATCTTCTACTCATCTTGAGTCCACTTTCCATTACAACTATATCTCTTGTGCTATTCCCATGAGTAACTATATCTCTCTTTCTCTCTAACCTTGATCCTATATATGTGTTATGGTAACTTCTACATGGTATTGGAGTTGCACCACTAGCCAACCACTTATTCATCATTTTGTCTGTCTAACATTTTTCATCTCACTTACATCTACTCAATCAGTCTCTTGCTCTAGGAGGTGTGGGAAACACAAAAGCACAAAATATTATTCACTTGATTTTGGGGCGAAGTATATTTCCACTAAGGGGTTATCTTGTTAGATTTTGTGAGATAGCACCATTTGTAGTTTGGGTAAGTTTGAGCTCTATATTCCATACATTTATCACTAAAAAAATATAAGAAGAATGATTTCATGATCCCCCTAAAAAGTTCTCAAGGCTTTGAGAGAAGCAAAGGTAACATGTTCATTCCTTAATGTCTTCGTATCCACTTACTCATCAAAGTTTACTAGGAGATATCTTGACACCTTGCACCCACACCAAGAACTTTAGAAAACCATATCTAAATATAGGAAAATAGAAACAAGGATTTGGAAAAAAAACATTTGACGAGATTCAGCTCTTAAAAATGGTTTTCTTTTTAGCAAAAATTTATGTTAAATTAGGTTGCTAGGGGTGAAAATAATCAAATAGTATTTTAAGGACTTCATTTGACAAGCCATTTTTATGAATGTTGTTGGATTTTTTTATGAGTCTATTGAGATTATTTTTGCCCAAACGTTTTCCCTTGACTTTGTTGAGATATCCTTAGCATATGGCCTTGCTCAGCTCCCAACCTTATGTCATAATGAGCTCAAAAGTAGAGATCAATGTCCCTACATTAGGTCATTAAGTGAACTTGGTTATGTGCACTTTTGCTTGGGAAATTCATACATTATTTCTTTGGTTGACCCTACTAGATTTCCAAATGGTTCTCTATCCAAAAGTTATCCCAAAGATCCACTCAAAAACCAATTTTCTAAGGAATGATGTCTCTCGAAGTGAGTTCATGAAGATGGAATTTATCACTTGACTTTGCTGCACTTTAAGGTTTCCCTAGGCTTAGGCTATAACCTAGGCTTGAGGTTCCATAATTTCTCACTTTAATCCCCTCTCTTTGGGTATGGTTTCATTGAACATTGTCTCTCCATGGTAGACACATTGTTTTGTGTAAATCTTGCTTTTCTACCCTAATTTTGGCAATTTTGAGTGTTGTTGAGTCTCTTATTATCTCTTCAATGTGTTACAACTCCAACTCTTTGGAAGTATCCACAAAAAATAAGGTACGATATCTTTGAAGTCTCTTCCCTAGGGACCTTTTTTTTTATAATTGATGGAATCTTGAAGTTTTTCCCTTTGCTCTATGCTTCTTTTGGGTCCACGATGATTTCTAAGACTTAAATCTCTTATTTCCCTTCAAAAAATGACTGATTTTAAAAAAATGATTTCTCTAGCCCCTACAAGGGCAAGGGCATCATTTTTTGCAAAAGTTTTTTTTTTGGATATTTTGTTGCATAATTGTGGTATCCTAATGATTTGCATATATTCCTTGTATTTCAAGTTTAAGCCTTGATGAGACAAAATGATGTCTTTAAGCAAGCCCAACTTAGGGACATCATTTTTTTACAACGTGTTCTAAATTCGCTTGTTTTTTTTTACTCTACGCACTATTTAAGAAATAAGTTTTGGAAAACATATTACATGCTTATGTATCCCACAAAGAAACAAACTAGGAAGATTATCTACATCTTCTTGAATTGGCTTACAACAATTCAGTGCATGACTCATGTGTTTGAGTCCATTTATGCTTATGTATGGGTTTGAGTCGAGAGTCCATTAAATAGTTGGACTATAGCATGAACAAGTTCAGGATGCACAAGATTTTTTGAATGTCATGAGCTTCAAACTTAAGTTGGCAAGGGAAAACTCGAAGGAAGCCTAAGATCAAGCTAGATCTTATGCTGATCCTTGGCAATGCAAACTTTCTTCTCAAGATGAAAATCAATTAAAATTTTTAAGTTCCCAAAAATTATGAAACTATTAAGAGTGTCCCATGTCCTAAGCTTTCATCATGGTCTTTTGGTACTTTCAAAGTTGTGAGAAAGTTTGGAACTTTATCTTATGAGTTGGATCTACCTTCGGATTCTTTGGTTTATCCATTTTTCATG
Organism: Ceratopteris richardii; assembly: GCA_020310875.1. Classification (NCBI taxonomy): domain Eukaryota; kingdom Viridiplantae; phylum Streptophyta; class Polypodiopsida; order Polypodiales; family Pteridaceae; genus Ceratopteris; species Ceratopteris richardii. The sequence continues at coordinate 134,830,580 of CM035418.1, read as the reverse complement.
TCTATCGGTTAAAGAAAAAATTGTTGGAGATAGACGTCTGTGGAAGCACGCGAACAACACAAGGAAGAAGAAGAAGCTTGGAGCACATCACACAATACTGAATGTATTACTAGATAATGTACAAAGATAAGTAGCCCATTAGGGCAATGGGTGTATATACCAGTCGGGGGAAAAAAACATCCTAAAGAGGGAAAAAAGTGTCCCGACAGTCTTAGTGTGTTCACACAAATCACTACCAAAATATATCAACAAATCCCCCCTAGGAGTGATGTGGTGAACAAGGAGCTGGCACTCATGTATAAGGAAGCGCCAAGCTATGTGGAAATCACTCCACAAAAGGAAGTAAGCCCAAAGCTTTGCGGAAAGCTTCAAACTTCTCCCTACGCAGAGCCTTCGTGAAAAGGTCTGCAATGTTCTCCTACGTGGGCACATATGCCAAGCTGATCTCCCCAGCAGAGAACCTCTCCCTGACATAGTGATAATGCACCTCAATGTGCTTAGTGCGAGCATGGAACACAGGGTTCCTCGCAAGTGCCAATGCGCTCTAACTGTCAGTCAAGATGACGGTGGCAGAAGTCTGACCAACACCCAAATCAGCCATAAGGCATCTAAGCCACACACACTCAACAATAGCTGTGAAGGCTTCCCTATACTCAGCCTCACAACTAGAAGTGGTCACAGTAGGCTGCTTCTTGCTCAAGCAAGATATACATGAGCTACCAAGCATGAAGCAAAAGCCACCAGTGGACACACGAGTGTCATAGCAACCAACCCAATTAGAGTCAGAAAAAGCATGCAAATCAGGCGGTAGTGATCCCCCCTTGGGATAAAACAACCCAAGTAGCCAAGTACCACTCAAATAGCGAAAGATGTGCTTAACTGCCTGCCAATGCTTGACTCCTAGGCCATGCATAAACCTGCTCATCTATGAGACGGCAAATTGAATATCTGGCCGAGTAATGCATAAGTAAATCAAGCATCCAATAGCCTGCTAATAGAGAATAGCATCAAATGCATCTCCAGCATCATGAAGGCTCAATTGTAAACCTGTCTCCATAGGAGTTGCAATAGGCTTACAGTCTTCAAGCCAAAACGCTGCAATAATGTGTCAATATATTTCATTTGACACAACGCCATTCCACCATCAACTTGCATAAACTGAATGCCCAAATAGTGATGCAAATGCTCCAAATCAGACATCTCAAATGAGGCATGCAAATCAGCCTTAAAATCAGCAATATGCTTCTCAATAGGACCAATGAGCAGCATGTCGTCAACATAGACAACAATGATCAGAAGACATCATTAGCACGCTTAACATATAAGGTGCTTTCAGTTCGACTATTCTCAAAACCATGTGCAATCAGATAGGCATGTATCTTCTCATACCAAGCATGTGGTGCTTGCTTTAAACCATATAATGCCTTCTTTAACCTGCACACCTGGTTTTCATGCCCTTTTTGCACAAAGCCACGGGGCTAAAAAACATACACTTCTTCATGCAAGTCACCATTCAGAAATGTTGTCTTAATGTCCAACTGATGTACATTCCAACCATGATGAGCTGCAAGTGCACAGATGCTCCGAACAGCAGTCATACAACATGTAGGTGCAAAGGTCTCATCAAAATCAATGCCTCTTTGTGCATAACCCTTTGCAAAAAGCCTAGCCTTATACCTGCTCAACTGTACCATCCGATTTACGCTTTAGCTTGTATACCCACTTAGTGCCAATGGCCTTCTTGCCAGGAGGCAAGTCACACAAAGACCAAGTACCATTCTTCATTATAGCATCATATTCAAATTGCATAGCAGCAATCCAATTTTCTGGATTTTGTGCTTCATCAAACGAAACAGGCTCATTCCCATCACAGAGACTAGATGCAGCCATAGCATAGAGGCACCATGAGAGCCTGAACGAGTATGATATGATAGAGGTGCATCTAATTTGCTGTCACGCAAAGTCTGCACCAGCCATTTTGGCATAGTTTTTGCCTGCTCAATATCAACTCTCTCATCAACTAGTGCATCATGTAAATCTACATCAGAAATGGAATGATCTGCATCATCACATGAAACCTGCAAAGATTGAGAAGTTGCCTCATTGGGACCAGCACTAGACTGTCCACCTGTAAAAAGAGGGAGCAAAGTATCATACATGTCTTTGGAGCTAATAGATGTCTCCCTAGTACATGAAAGCAATGGTTGAATAGCATCTTCCACAAAAACAACATCACGGCTAACCAGAATGTGTTTAGTCTGTGGATGATACAGACGATAGCCTTTACTTTTAGAATTGTACCCAACAAAAATACATTTTACTGCTTTATCATCCAATTTTTTGCGATGTTGTTCAGGCACTAATGCATATGCCAAACAACAAAAATCATGCAGATGAGCAACAGATGGCTTGCAATCATGCCAAGCCTCATATGGAGTGATACACTGCAGCGCTTTAGTGGGACACCTGTTCAGTACATATGCTTCACACATGACAGCCTCAAGCCAGAAACTATGTGGTAAAGCCTGACTCTTGACCATACACCTCGCCATCTCCATGAGTGACTTGTTCTTTCATTCAAAAACTCCATTCTGTTGAGGTGTATATGGCACTGCACACTGGTGTTTTATCCCACATTCAGCCAAAAATGCATTAAAATCAGAAGACATATATCCCCCCCCGATCAGAATGAAGGGTGCCCATTTTACATGCTGACAAATTTTCAGCCAAAACCAAAAACTGTTTATAGCACATGAACACTTCGGACTTTGCGTTGAATGGATATACCCATGCATGCCTGGAAAAATCATCGATGAAAGTCATGAAGTAAAGATAATTCCCAAAAGAAGGTGCCTGCATAGGACCACAAACATCACTATGTACAAGCTGCAATTTTTGAGTAGCCCGAATTGAACCATCTTTTGGAAAGGACGAACGCTGCATTTTGCCCAAAATACCGCCTTCACAAACATGTTTTCCAGGTGCCTCAAGTTTGGGCAAAGAGGACACCATTTCAGATTTCTGCAAGTGTAGCAAACTAGCAAAATTTAGATGACCAAAGCGTGCATGCCAAAGCTTTGCATCTGACATAGCCTGAGAATCATTTACTGCACATTCCAACCTCTTTCTTCTTTGCCTCTTTTGCAGCCAGTTTCGGAAAGTCCTTTATGATATGATCATTCTATTTACATTACTTACAAAAAATTTCTCCTTTCCTGATTTTTCCTCATCTTTGTCTTGGTTCTTCGAATGTGCAGCATTTGTAGATTTCTGCTTACTAGTAGAAGAGCTCCATTTTCCTTTGCCCTTCTCACTAGCCAAGAAAGCTTGATCTGCAACATGCATAATGGACCTATTCTGCCTGGACAATCTTCCTGCAAAAGAATAGAGACTAACTCCTCAAATGACAAGGCATTTGGTTTGCCTTTCATCATCAACCGAAGAGTAGAAGCAAAACTCTGATATGAATCAGGAAGACTATTCAGAACGGTCTGCACAAGTGAGCTATCTAGTACAACCTCATCAGCAGAAATCAACTGTTCCTTTAAGTCTTTGATCTTTGTTAGGAAAATGTCCATAGAATCACCTTCATTCATGTGCTCACTTTCCAACTATTTTAGGAGGTAAGCAACACGAACCTCATTCCTAACTTGGTACAATGTGGTAAGTGTATCCCAAGCATCCTTAGCTGTTTTGCAAGAGCGAATATGAGGAATAATGGCATGTTTGACACACAAAGTTATCAATGCATGTGCCTGGGCATCTCTGCCATCCCAACGAATCTGCTCTGTAGTAGGTGCAGCAGAAACCGCAGCACGAACAGGAATATGCAGAATATCACCATCTTTGACACCTTCTGCATTAGCTTCAGTACCTATAGTTGTAACAGTTGCAGGTGTGATAGGATGTTTTTTGACACCCTGCACAATGTTCCACAGTCCTTTTGCAACCAACACATGTCGCATCATATAAGCCCATAACGGGTAGTTGGTACCATCCAACTTATGCTCAACAGCCAACATACGAAATACATCACTGCTTTCAGCCATGGCCAGTAACTAAAATACCTTGATGCAAAAAATTTACTGTATCTCAAAAAGTTGAACAGAACTGCCCATACGAATTCCACTAGACCATATGGTTATAGTGGCGAACAGAAACTAGTATATACCTTTGGCACAAAAAGACAAAATAGCCTGCACAAGCGCTATGCGTATGCTCACCAAAATTCGTATGATTCTGAGATTGCAAACAGAGGAGTGTCGACGGCGCCCTAGATGAAGCGACGACCTGCTCTGATACCAATTGTTGGAGATAGACGTCTACAGAAGCACGCGAACAGCACAAGGAAGAAGAAGAAGCTTGGAGCACAACACACAATACTGAATGTATTACTAGAGAATGTACAAAGATAAGTAGCCCATTAGGGCAATAGGTGTATATACAAGTCGGGGGAAAAAAACCTCCTAAAGAGGAAAAAAAGTGCCCCGACGGTCCTAGTGTGTTCACACACATCACTACCTAAATATATCAACAAAATTCAATTGACTTTGATAGTTTAGTGTCCCCAAAAGTTATAGTCCCACCAATCTCAATTCAATTTGTTCCTCATGAACTAGAAAGTATATTACGCAGTAAAGATAAAAGTGGAAGAAGTCATTTGTCAACTATGCTTAGTAAAATGGAAAGATGGAAGAAAAGAAAGTGCCACATGGGAACAAGTTAGTTTCATTCAAATTAGTTTCCGCGTTTTTGAGGATGAATAAGAGGTGAACCCCATTAAAGAGATGAAAACATGTTCCATTTTGTTTGGATCATGGGCTCAGGGTGTACCTATAGCTATGTATAGATCTACTTTATTGTCAATATCATTCAAGCTTATGAACACCAACATATTGAGAGATGAATGAACACCCAATCAAGTAACTATATGTATAGATGTCTCTAAGGGAGGCAAATCCATGATATCCATCCATGTGTCAAGCATGTAACTAAATGAGCTCCAAGTGTCCAAGTTAACTCGAGTTGAGCCTTTTAGAACCTTTGGATTGGGCTAAAGTAAACTTCTCTTACTCCCTTGCCTCTTGCAAGGATTGAAACCCATGACCTCTTGCTAGAGACTCAGCCCTTGTATGCACTAGACCAAACCACAAGATTTGGTGTTTAGAGCACAAAAACTTATTCCTAAATCTAACTTATCACATTTAACCCCTCAAAATCATAGCTAAACACCTTACTTAATAACAAGGGCATGATATCATGCTCTTCTAGGCATACCAAAATTTTGAAATTACAAATGAGAAAAATGTGCTTGCCAAAGTTTTGCATTTGAAAGGACCTGAAAATCTTGTACTACACATGCACCATCATCAACAAGTTTATTCAAAATTTATGACCTTATATAGCCCATGACATAGTGTACTAGATGCAATAATCTTGGTGATAATAGAAAGATCATGAACTCTACACCTATCATCAACAAACTTTACCTCCAAGACAACATTGTCTAGTGTTGACAATGACAACAAATTCTTCTTGATCCCTCACACATTCAAGGCCTCTCACAATGTGGATTACTACCCTTAGCAGTAGTAACAATCTTGTTAGCTACATTGACATGAAACTCCTCATCATATGATATGATGAGATGTTAAACCAATTCCTTTTGGGGGGAATTTTTAGCCTTCGGGCACTCTCAATTCATAGTGTCAGTAGTGGCAAGGGCCATGCTTATTGTAGTAGATTTCACTTAAGTTCAAACAAGTCTTTCTCATTTGACCTTACAACCAAAACTTCCTAGTTCCTACCCCTAGCGAGCCTTCATATTCTATTCATCCTTAGTAGGAGCTAGGCATTCTACCCCTACTTGTGTGGGATTTGGGGGATCCCATCTATACTATGTTCACATTATACTTTCAATTAATTTCTTTCTTATTTGGGATTCGGAGGATCCCATGTATACTATGCCTTTCACACTGTAACTTTCAATTAATATCAACTATGAGAAAGAGTAGATTGTGAGATCGAACTTGCTTTAAGAAAAGATGATTGTGAGATCAAACTTCCTTTAGAAGAAAAAGAAATGTGAAATTTATAAATAAGAAGAACTTGATGTAATCCGTGCGTCCTCATACGTTAACTCTATGCCTTATTTCATTGAATATTGAGATGCATTTATTTGATGATGGAGTAACTCTTGCCACATGTAGGCAAAAATTTAATTATGTCACTAGCACTCTTCATTTCAACGCTATAAACCTTGCCTCTAAAAACTAGCTTTTTTAATCTTTTATGGACCCATATAATCTCTCTTTGATAGAACCACCCTTCAAAACAAATGAGATGCTCTCTCTCTCTCTCATTACAAGCTTACTATCCGAAAATATCATTAGGGAAAAATGTGAGCCTTTCATGGGCCTTGTAAGGATGCCTAATTTTTAGGGATTAAAAAGCTTAATATATGGGCTTAAGGAGCCACATGAAACCACTGGTGCTATTGTGAAATAAAATAATATAGATGATATTATTTATTTGGTTTCTCAACCATGAGCGTACGTGAGCCTTTGGATTGTTGAAATCAATGGTTTATATTAAATCTCATAAGATTCTAAAGAGAGAATGCATTCAAATTTGTGGGAGTGGGCAAAAGGGTGTGCACACTCTCTGCAAAAAGCTTGGCCATCAGATCATATGTGATCCAATGGATGCATGCGAATGGGAATGATTGCCTTTTCTGAATGCATACCCGTCCTAGGATGTCAAAAGAATCTGATGTATACCTTTAAAAGGCATCTTTGCCTTGTGTAGGATGAATCTAAGCCAATGGATGTTGGCTAGATCCAAAGGTTACAAATGTAGGCACCTATTCTCCTTGGAATTTGAACTCGATTGTTCGATTAAAGAGGAAATCCAATGCTCTATTGCGAAAGGCACTTTTTGTAATGATTGCTTTCTTCTTAGTCATTCGATCTCAAGACAATCTGATGGTCCACATTGATAAGCATCTTGACTTTTGGAATTGAACCTTGGCCCTTAGATCTTTGATCAATTCAATGGCTCTAAAAGATTTTCGCCTTTTTTTAATCCATTCTCTAAAGAAACCCACCAATTTTAGATGGTTTTTGGATCTTTGACCACATAAATACAAGGGAAGCATATGCCTATTTTATATGATTAAGGGACTAGACTTTGTCCACCACGCTCTTCTCATTAGTCCATGGATAATCACTCCTTAATCTAAAAGGCCCATCTAAGGTTCTTTTTTTCCCCTAATGTGGGCACCATGGACTCCATTGGAAAGTTATCCCTCATCCACATGTAGTGTTGAGAAGTGAAATCGTATCCCTTTAGGGATTACTAGACTTTCAAGCACTCTTGTTGAAAGCAGTCTTCTCATCTAGTCTTAGGCTCGTCCCTATCTAGTATTTACCTTTTTTGATCTAGCCTTAGGTTTGCCTTTATCTAATATTTACCTTTAGCATGCCTTGGGCTCTATTCATTCCTAGTAGGTGTTATGCATTCAACCCCATACTTGTGTAGGAATTGGGGGACTCAATGAGTGCTATGCCCTTCACTTTGGAATTTGTTCATTCTTAGTAAGTGCTACACATTCAACCCATATTTGTGTGGGATTCGGGGGGTACCATGGGTGCTATGCCTTTAATTCAAGCTATAGGAAGAGTATATCACAAGACCGAACTTCCTTGAAAAGAGAAGTAGAACAAAATGTGATTCATGTATTTATGATCTCCAAACATGGGCATACTTCTCATCCCATCCTTTGCAACGTGATCGTATCAATGCATCTAATATTTGTCGGATGGATGCCTTCTAAATCCATGCCAATTGTAGTTCAGCGAGTACACCAATAAATATATGCATAGCATTGGTACATTCTGATCCTTGACTATATGGTTCTATATGAATGAGTAAGAAAAGTTTTGAGTAATTGGTCGAGTTATCAAACCCCCAGGTAGGGGGTGAGAGTTCAATCCCATTACGTGCCACGAATGCTCCTTGGCCTTTGGACTAGGATGTATGCCTTTGGGCAATGTTGACTTCAGCCCATGCGCATCTTCCGATGTAATCAACCTTTGAGCCTATTGCTCAGGTATTGGCTTTCTGACCCAAAACAAGTATTGTCATTAGGTCTTATGGCCATCCCTTCTACCATAATAGACCTTTGGGGTTTGTATTCTCATTAGGCCTCATGGCCATCCCTTCTACCTTAATAGACCTCCGATGTTTGTATCCTGGTAGTGCCTTTCTAACCCGTAAAACAAGTTTTCTCGTTAGGCCTTAGGGCCATCCCTTCTACCTTAATAGACCTTTCGGCTTTGTATTATGACAATGCCATGCTTCTAAGCTCTACTTTTTGGGATATTGGGGATCCCATGGCATTGTGCCCGCCTTCATTTGTACCTTTCAATTAATTCAAGCATAATCCAGGGATTAGGTTACAAACCAAACTTCCTTTCTTACAAAAAGACGCAATCGGGACCTTCAAATTTTAGAAAGATCTAAGGAAAGTGAGACAACCACTAACGAAAATGGTATTTATCTCAGTGACACATACCACCTTGTGCGTGTGATCCTTTAAAGGAAGAGAAAGATAGCTTGCATGCTAATTTAGTTCAATACAACATATAGGCCAAGTCAAATAAAGCAGGTCTTGGTGCAAAAATGGTTGAAATTCAAGGGGGAACTTTGAATAGAGAGAAAAGAGCATGCATAATCGTACAAAAAATATATGTCTCACTACGTTTGGACTATGAAGATTGGATCTTATGGAGGTGCAAGATGGACCTATGGAACTGGAAGGTTTCAAACCTTTTAGAAACATGCAAACCTTTGACAATAGTTAATACATGAAAAGTGAAGATTCATCTTAGAAACTAAGTGTAAGTCTCCCAATGATAGAGCTCTCCTTGGACAAAGAGAGGCTTGAATGTGATGATGATGAATGGAAGAATTGGATATCAATCATGCATTTGTATACTCAAGGAGAACTACTCATACAAAAAAGGTTAAGTGTTCTGAATCCTACATCATTCATCCCTACATATGTACATAAAATTTAGCTGATGGTCAATTCTAATCCAGAAGTCATGGTAAGTATCTTTTAGTGTAAGTGGTTAACTACATGAAATAAATCACAAATATTCTATCTTTATTCATATCATTTCAACGGAGAGAAAGGACTCAACAAATCAATATGTAATAAGAACTGGAAATAATCCATGGGGCTCTAGAAAGTGGTAAGAAGGAAGGTCAATGGAGGATATAACCAAAAGCTAGAGATTTGTCAGTTAAAAATTCTTGTCATCACTCTAGAGCATCTCATGCCTCCTTCACAAGAAAATCGGCTACTATTGCAAATCTAAACCATTTTCGGCGATTCCCAATAGCATGTCCTGACAGACGAAGGTTGTTCTGAAGCTTGGAAATGAAACAAGTTCCAAAAAACTTTTGTAAATAGTACGAGTAAACTTTGATCTCTATAGTAAAATTCTAGCATGAATTAGGGTTTGTTCCAAATATAGAGTCAGCTATTTTTTTAATGTGTGTATTGTAATACCAAGTATCAATCAAAATCTTCATCTCTCTTGTCCAAGCCCGCATAGCCTAGTGGTTGATGCTTTAAATCTCTAGGAGGAAGTATTGGGTTCAAATCCTGGCTGGACATATCCATGAGTTCCCCAAAATGGGTGTCCATGAGTTCCTCAAGATGGATGCCTCTATCTTAGGAGGTCGGGTGTGTGTGTCTTTCCAATTCATTGTACTCTAAAAAAAAATCATCTCGTGTATTGATTAATTATTCACAATAATCTTTCAAAAGATGATATGCAAATAGCAAATATTTGACTTGATGTGGTATCATTCCTTGGACATAAATTTTGATTGATGGCCTTCCATATTAGATTTAGCCAAGCTCATTAATGAATGTGGTATCATTCCTTGGACATAAATTTTGATTGATGGCCTTCCATATTAGATTTAGCCAAGCTCATTAATGAATATGGTATCATTCCTTGGACATAAATTTTGATTGATGGCTTTCCATATTAGATTTAGTCAAGCTCATCAATGAAGGTTTCTCTTGTTGGTTTCTTTTGAATACAATGTGTTACTTATCTCTAGAAAGTATGGCAGAAGATTCAAGTGTTGTAAGAGTTAGTAGTCTCTTCACATCAATATTTGTTTAATTATTCATTTCACCTGGCAAGGATTTGACAATTTTACCAAAATTCAAGTAAAACAAAACTATTTCACAAAAGAAAAACATAAACTAAAACTATTTTTGTGAAAGCTCACATTTTCTCACAAATCTAATTATTTTTAGGATCCCTAACATTTCTAGCCTTCTACACATGTCAATATGTTTTGTGTATTTTGTTAGCTCGCCAGGTCTGTGTGTGTGTGTGTAAGTAAGCATGTATTTCGTAAATAGTACTTTCTAGCTTTATCAAAACATTGGGGATTAATAAAAGCACCATCAACCTATGGGACTATGAGGAACTCATCTTTCAAGAAACAAATTGACCAATGCACAGATGTCCAACTCATGGATGAGGGAATTTAATCCTTTTTACCAATGCCACATCATTGATCCTAAGCATGACTTTCAATAGATGGATGTCCAACTCATGGATGAGGGAATTTAATCCTTTTTACCAATGCCACATCATTGATCCTAAGCATGACTTTCAATAGATGGTTGTCCAACTCATGGATGAGGGAATTTAATCCTTTTTACCAATGCCACATCATTGATCCTAAGCATGACTTTCAATAATGGCCGCAATGCTGGGGCCTCTCATGAGGCCCAATTGAATGGATTTTGAAGTTAAAAAGGGAAGCATATTATTCACAGCATGCAAGTGTAGTAGAGAAAATCTACACTTTTGTTCTTTCTTGATGTGATGGAGAGAAAAATAGAATGTCTTGTGCTGAATGAGGAATCACTCTTTCCTGGAAAGAAGTTTGACTAGGAGAACCAACTAGATGCTCAACAGAGCTCTTTCAATGTTTTGCTCAACAAAGTTATACACAGTATAATTGTAACAAGAGAAGCCCTTCTTGAAGTACACACAAATTAATGCAATAACCTTCCGAATGAGAATAGGACTCCCTTGTTTAGGATTATGTTAGCTCTCATTAAAAAAAAAATGTACAATCTGTAAAATTAGTCCCGTGTTAGGAATCTGTAAGCATACATCTCGCCAATGTAGTAGGGAAAAGTTCATTTGTCTCCCTCACCGAAAGATCTAGAGATGTCCGAGCCTGCGTAACCTAGCGGCTTGATACCTCAAGTCTATGAGAGGAAGTCCTGAGTTCAAGTCTTGGCTAGACATAAGATGGGTGCCTCTACGTTACGAGGTCGGGTGTGTGTGTGTTTCCAATTCATTGTACTCTCAAAAAAATAAAAAGATCTAAAGACCTTGACATTTATGTCTACAACACCAAAATCTGCATCTGTTGAAATGTGTTTTTCACTCAATATGCAGAATTTTACTTCGCTGAATTGCACTGTAGAATATTTTTTTCTCTCATGCTTAATCTCTGATTTCTAATGTCAAGATGTCCTGCCTGTATCTTCGCTTTGTCAGTAAGTTCGCTTAATGTTTGATTTTCGCTGGGTATTGATCTGATCAATCTAGAAATATGATAAGAAAATTACAATTAGACAGATCCATCGCTGAAGCTTCCAGGCAGACGTATCGCGAATTCCCCAAGATTAAGATGGACATCAATGCCCAAGATGAAGATGGACATCAATGATTTGTAGGTTAAGCAGCTATTGCATCCGAGAACAAACATATTTCCCTCACTTTGCGCATAAAACACGTCGTAGACGAAGAAAACCTGGAGGGTAAAAACAGGAGGTATAACCATGTAGAGAATGGCTGTAGATGAAAAGGATATGGAATACTGTAGTGATTAGTTTGGTCGTCTGTAATATCTTCTTGCCTTGTGTAATCTTTGTCTGATGGAAGGAAGTTTGTTAGCGAGGCTCTTCCACACCATTTGTGTGGCGTCCCTTCCCTGGGAGGGAAACTGGTATTCATAGTGAACTTTCACTTCCTGGATCCTCTTCCACATCATCGTCCATTCATCCTTACCAATGCTGTTCAGAAATCTGATGAGAAACCCTCTCCTTGAAGCATCTGCATAGTTTACGAATAGGCAGAACTTGCTGTAATCCAGCGTGTCCTCGAACGGCAACTCAATATCCCTGCTGATTATTACGGGGATGCAGTGGCTTGATATCGCATCAAAAAGCCTATTTGATGACGGAGTATCTCCTGCAAGGTGCAGGCAGAACTTTGAGGATGCCATTCCTCTTGCAGCACTCCTCCTGCTTCCTTCGCTGTAAACGTCGTCTTTGAAAACTACAGCTTTCTCGTCTTTCAAGATATTATATAGCTTCTCTCTTATAAAACCACCCTGCAAAACAATCGGAGTAACCTCTCTCTCTCTCTCTCTCTCTCTCTCTCTCTCTCTCTCTCTCTCTCTCTCTCTCTCTCTCTCTCTCTCTCTCTCTCTCTCTCTCTCTCTCTCTCTCTCTCTCTCTGACCTATGCAATGGTATTGAAATAGGACATATCATAGTCTGCTATAACATGCAAAGTAGCATGCAATCCGAACCTTCTTGCAAGATCTGAAGAAGGTGACCTGTTGCATGCAATGTAGCATGCAATCGGAACCTTCCAGCAAGATCTACAGAAAGTGAAGCACTTTGAAACAAAAACGATGTGACATCAGGGAAGCATACCTCCTTCCTATGAATGGCCCCTTGAAAGAAGAGGAGGACAGTCCTAGATTCGAAGGTTGATCCATCTTCTTGTAAACTAGGTGTCATGTGCTTGTAAGGAGCCACAATATCCTTGGCCAGATGGGAAATATCCGGCGAAACTCTTCCGAAATCTGAGACAATAAAGGTTGCCATGCCAAGTAGCTCCCTTGCCATAGCCAAGCTGTTAGGATGATGCATCACTATCACATGATCTGTTCCACTTGACCTTTTCCAAGCCCTTTGACCCATGAGGTACCGCACCAATTTCATCTGTAACTCCATATCCTTTGCTTGCATCCTCATCTTACCATACTTGTTATAACTCAGAGATGCAAAGAAGGGAACAAAATACACATCTGCATCCTTTGGGTTCCTCACCCTTACAGCGCCACAGGTCTTTCGTTCCTCTGAATTGGGGATACTAAGTGTCTGCACATCCTCTATCGTAGAAGAACGGTTGCGCTGCTCCTTTAGATAGATAGTCTGTTCATCTTTAGATACAACCTCCTCATCACGTTCTTCCTCCTGATTATTCAAGAGATCCAACGTTAGCCAGTATTCTGGACTGTGTTGCTGATACAACCCCCCTGGGTAGCGCACTACATTTGATAGGTTCTTGGGCCAAATATCTCCCTTCTTGATGCTCAAAGGGTCAATCATTCCGAAGTGAAACTCTGATGGCATCTCATACATGAACACCTTCACCAAGGCCCTATCCTTCGTACATCGCTCCTTTTCCTTGAGCTCTCCCAGAAAAGAGCCAGAATCCAGAGGCTTCAGACCCGTCTGTGGATGTAGGAGATTGTCAATCCCGCCCTCGCAACCGGCATTGTCGTTCGGGCGTATGGCAGACAGAAGATCCTGTTTCTGTTGATGACCTTTTACCGATTCATGCTTGACTATCAGGTGAATCCCGAAAGGGTATTGATAAAGCACACAGACGTAGATAAACACAGGAGCGCACAGCAAAACAGGCAGACAGAGGGCGAGAAAGGCGCTCCTGAGGGGCGTATTGCTTACCCATATATTCATGGTTCTGACAGATGTACTCGCAGGAGGACCATCAGGATCGAAAGAACTTGCGGAATGGAACAGTCCCACTTAGGGAGAAGCAAAGGAATCAGACTTGCGTGAAGCTTTTGATCAGAAGACACGAAACGGGCCAAAGACGTTAACACGGGTGTGTCGCCACGTGCATCGTAATGGGAGTTCAGAAAATCCCAAGAACCGTGGGATCTTCAAACTCAAATCGCGATGGATCTGCACTAGCATCAACCCACGTCCAGACAGAGAATTCAAAAGCGTCATATTGTGATCTGACTAAGGAGAGAGATTATCGTATTTTCTGTGTGTGTGTATGAGAGAGAGAGTCATATTTTTGTGTGTGAGAGAGAGAGAGTCATATTTGTGTGTGTGTGAGAGAATTTTCAATAATCGTTTTATCATACAGAGTACCTTCTCGCGCGTCGTTGCCATGCCAGGAAAAACCTTGTGCTTTCTCAACAACGGTCCCCGACTCCCCGTCGAGGTCGCTCAAATTAAGTTCTGCAAGCTAGATAGATCTATCATCTGACTAAGGAGATTTCCACGTCCAGAGACAGAGAGAGATTATCGTATTTTGTGTGTGTGTCTGAGAGAGAGAAATGTATTAATGGTTTCATCATACAGGGTACTTTCTCGCGCATCGTTGTCAAGCCAAGAAAAACCTGTCAACAATGGTCCCGTCGAGGTAGAACCCATCGCCCAATCGCTCGGGATTTAAGTTCTGCAAGCTAAATAACTTGAACCAAAGATGGTGTAACCTTTGACCTATGGGCTGTCATTGATATGGATCTCGATCCCTTGCCGTGTATGTTTTTTTTTTTTAGAGTACAATGAATTGGAAGAACACACACCCGATCTTGTAAAGTAGAGGCATTCATCTTGGGAAACTCTGAAGCATCCAGCCTCGGGCGGGACTTGAACCCTGGCCATCTGCGTAGGAGTACAAGGTACATCCTCTAAACCACGCCCGCTAAATACCATGTATGTTTTGTTGGGAATGATGGATGGACACTCCAAGAGATTGAGTAGGTACTGCCAAACCTGCTTTGTACCAGCCCTCCGATGCTTCAGACTTGATAAGTGGACCTCCTTAGCTCTCCAATGACACCATAAAATGGCTTATGTACTTTGGAAATGATATGTGTAAAGATTGAATCAAAACAGATAACTTTGGAATTCAAGATCTCAAGAAAACCTTCTATTTATGTCTTGATGCCTGTTGGATCTTTTGCTCAGTATGACCAGCACAGTAGGACTTGGAAAAATTCCTTTTAGGGGTATCTAATTAGCTTAGCAAGATAACTATTCCAAGTTGAATGATGTAAAAAGATCAACTATGCTCAGAGAAATCAATTTAACAAATAAACATTTACCCTCGATTTTTTAGGACTGTTACAGACATCGACCAGTGATCACCTCGACGAGCTTTTCTCTGAAATGGCTGAATAGAATCTCTTCAAATTTCGATAGCGTATAGGCAACTTTGAGCTGATTCCAACAAGCTTTAGATCTTTAAATTTGGTGAAGAAATGACTGAGATATGCACTTCACAAGTTGACAGACTTTCAAGTAGTATGACAGAGAACTCAGAAATGAACAATGTGAATGTATATATTAATGAACACTTGTATACAATACCATTGGCATGAAGATCATTGCCTTATGGTGTAGATAGGTGTGGGCTAAAGTGTAGGCCTCACACACACTAAGAATTGACAGTAATGAGCTCGAGAATGATGAGTTTTAGCCGCGACTTTTTGATGATCTCTTTTATAATAATTGAGTAAAAATTTGAATTCAAATTCAAACTTTTGGCTCCCTATGATCAAGCTCCTATATCCTAGGAGATATTCCTTCAATCAGAGTTAAATTTTTTCCACAAATTCCTTTAGGTAGGTGTCTACAAAGATTCCAAGTCAAATGTGACTTTTACAAAGAGATAAAGTGGTAATTATCCACTAACATGAGTTCATATGCTTCTCCATATGTGTATGGAACTCAATGTATCCTTCAAGCCAAATGTGTAGGCTTGTGACTTGCACCAACAGCTCCCCCTCAAGCCAAACATTTTGGCTTGGTCTTCATCTTTAATCTTCATGTATATCCTGCAATCCAATCATTGCTTTGAACTTGCAAAGTTCGATTCCATCCAAAGCTTTTGTCAACAAATCTGCACACTACATGTTGGTTGATACATAGGTTAGTTGAATATCCTTGCTTAATAACTTCTCTCTCACATAATGGTAATGGATCTCTATGTGTTTGGTCCTAGTATGATAGATAGGATTAGCTGCAAGGTGAAGTGAGCTTGTATTATCTCCAAAGATCATTGGTGACCTAGTATATAAACCCAATTCTGTATACAATAGCTTGATCCATATGGCTTCTTGTGTGGCATTAGCCAATCCTCTATACTCTGCCTCTGTAGAGGATAAAGCAACAGTAGGTTGCTTCTTTGAAGACCATGATATTGGTTTATCACCTGCAAAAGAAATGTATCCAGAATTGCTCCTCCTATCATCCTTGCATCCTACCCAATCAGCATCTGAATAGATCTTGATATCAAGGTTTGAAGTATAAGGGGAATACAAACCATGATGTTGTGTACCCTTGAGGTACTTTAGAATTCTTTTGGCAGCTTCTAAGTGAGGTACTCTTGGCTTGTGCATAAATTGACTTAGCACACTAACTCCATATGCAATATCTATCCTTGTTAAGGTAGCATAGTTCAAGCTACCAACCATGCTTTGATAACCTGTAATGTCATTAATTTCATCACCTTCATGGGCACTTAGTTTTAGGTTTACCTCCATTGGAGTACTTGTAACTTTGGCATCCTACAAATGAAACTTCTTCAACATATCCTGTATGTACTTTTTCTGAGTAATGTATATTCCTGAGTTAGTATAGACTAAATCAAGCCCAAGAAAATACTTTAGTAGACCAAGATCATTGATCTTGAACTCCTTCATCATCTGGCTTTTGATTTGTCTGATTCCATTAACATCATTACCTGTAAGTATGATGTCATCAACATAAATACAAAGGTATATTACCTCTGAATTACTTCTCTTGATGAATAGAGAAGTATCTGCCTTGCTCATGACAAAACCTTGGTCTTGGAGGTATGTAGTTAACCTGTAATTCCATGCCCTAGGTGCCTGCTTTAATCCATATAAAGCCTTTTTCAGTTTGCAAACATATGTTACCTTCTTAGGGTCCTCATAGCCAGGAGGTTGCATGTTTTGTTTCAAAGAGTTGCCAACCCAAATCTACTCCAAATTCAGTGTTTGATAGCTCATTTGAAAGCTATAGGTGTCTAGTTTGAGTAACCAAAGTTTCAAGTTCATTGCATTTTTCAATTGGTACGAGTTTTCATTTGAAGGTTTAGCTATTGGCAAAGGTCTTGATCCTGAGAAGGTCTTCTACACTTTCCGCTGCGATTAGGAGAGGAATTCTCCAACAATTGGTATACGAGCATTGGATCTTGAAGAGGCAAAGCATTGGAGCTGAAGTGAAGCAAAGGAGAAGCTACAAATCAAGGGGGAGCTTCATAAAGTCAAGGAAGAGCGCCACACAATACTTGAGGTAAACTTCAATCTTGGAAGTTTTCAATGGTTGACTTAGGACAAGTTGAGAAGTTAGACAAAGATAATTTTCAGTCTTGGAGGTATAGAATGATAAATTACCTTAAAGGTAAAGGTTATGGAGTCTAGTTAGTGGAGATGATCCACAACGGGTGGACCTTGAAAATCCCAACATTGCTCCGGCACAAAGGAGACAATTTGCTGATTGGGAAGAGAGGAATCGAAGGGTGATGTTCCTCATCTCACAAGTTATTTCTAACACTATGATTGGTCATGTGAAAAGTTTAGAAACAGCCAAGGAAGTTTGGGAAGCATTGGAGAAGGTGTATGCTACCTCAACAAGGTCTCGAAGGATGCAACTCAAGAACGAGCTTAACAACATGAAGAAAAGCTCAAACCAAAGCATTAGTGAGTATACATTGAGGATCAAGGAGCTTCGAAATCAGCTAGCATCAGTTGGATGCAAGACAGAAGAGGAAGACATCGTCCAAACAGCCCTCAATGGCTTGAGGAGTGAAGAAAAGTGGAAGCCCTTCATCACAAACATTCTTTATAGAGATCCTCTACCAACATTCGACGAGATTATACCTAATCTTGTGGCGGAAGAGGTAGCTCAACAAGGAGAAGGCAACAAAGGTAAGGACAGCCATAGTCAAATGTTATATGCAGGAAGAGGTAGAGGAAGGAACTCAAGAGGAGGCTCGAGAGGAAGAGGAAGAAGCTACAACAACACCAATTTCAGCCAACACAACTCGGAGGACAACAAGGACAACTCAAATGACAACACACATGGAAGAGGTCGAGGAAGAAATAGAGGAAGAGGTCGAGGTTCATACAATCCTCATAAAGGTATAACATGTTATCATTGTGGTAAACTAGGACATTATGCAAATGATTGTTGGCAAAAGAATGGAAGGCTGAATGGAGGCAACCAAAGGAGCCAAAATAATTATGCGAGTACATCAAGTGAAGGAGACAAGCAAACCATGCTTGCCATGAAGCATGACTACAACAACTCGAGAAGTGATGACCAAAAATGGTTCATAGATTCAGGTTGCACCAACCATATGACATGCCAAGGAGATTTATTCACAAAGCTACAAGCTCCAAGTGGAAAAGGATGTGTGGAGACTGGCGATGAAACGCAACACGCAATTGAGCATGTTGGAGATATCAAGCTTGGAGATAGAAAGGTATTGGCTGATGTTCTTCATGTTCCTACTATTGCAAAGAATTTGATTTCAGTAGGACAAATGGTAGAGAAAGGATATCATGTTATCTTCAATGAATAAGGCTGCTTTATAAAGAATCCAAAAGAAGGATTCAAGGTCATTGCTCAAGGAAGGAAAGAAGGTAGGATGTTCACCTTGGACATTCAACAACCACATGGAAAGGTGATGTATATTCAGTTTGGAAACAAGAGGATTGCTGAAATCGACTTGTGGCACAAAAGGTTTGGACATATCAACATTCCCAAACTCAAGGACATGAGCAACCATGAAGTGGTAAGAGGTCTTCCAAGATTCAATGATGCTGGACTACATGAGTTTTGTGAAGCATGCCAACTAGGAAAGCAAACTCGACAATCATTCAAGAAGACCAACTATGTGGCAAGGAATGTCCTCGACTTGATACACACGGATGTATGGGGACCATCACAACAACCATCAGTTATTGGTAATAGATATTTTGTCACTTTTATCGATGATCATTCAAGAAAAGTATGGATGTTTTGCATAAAACAAAAATCAGATGTGTTCTCCATGTTCAAGACATTTAAAACACAAGTAGAAGGAAACAGGACGCTCTCGTAGAGATTCTCATCTCTACTCTCGCTTCTTCTTGCCTCAAATTAGATCATTTTTTGGAATAAAGGTTCACGATGTCAAGCTCAAGCAGAATCGTATCTTCTCTTGTACTGATGCATAGAGGTTCAGGCATTAAAGGGATTTTGAGTCACAACGAAGTGGATTCTTTCACCTTACAACATGTGGAGGTTCCAGGCATCATAGACATAGTTATTTCTACTCACCTTTTGGGCCAAACCCAATGAAGGGTGATACGATGATTGGTGTGATGATTGCAAAGGCAGTAATGTTATGAGAACTTTGTTATCCATATTTATTTATATTTTGTGCGTAATGCTTATGTCTTGCATTTCTATGAGGAGATAATTATTGTTGGAACGTTTGAGTGAACTCATGTTAACTTCAAAGGTGACTAGAGGTTAAGTGCATGCGCCTGATCATGCACAAAAAGGAGTTGAGTTGCACATGCAAGGGGAAGGAGGTTCTACCGCTGAAAGAAAAGGACGGCGATAGCACTTACAGCGCTCTCTTGGAGAGGGGGGAGACAACTCTTCTTAACTGATTCGATGCATGTCATGCAATAGGAGAGAGCGCACGTTTAAGGAGGCATGAGGGGCGGCAGAAGGGAGTTCACGATCTGAGAGGAGGGACGCACGTAGTCGAGGGAGCTGGTGTGCAAAATCTGGGAGAGGCCGATGACATGTTTGTTTGTGGCAATTCATAGAGGAAGGATATGCTGAATTGATGCACACAGGAGACAAGGGAATCGTCCGATGCATGCTGCAGAGAGGGCGTAGCCAATTCTGGCAAAGAGATCGAGACAGAGAAGAGCTGATTCTTTACGGCTGTCCCAAGTTATCTCCAAAGAGCTGATTCTTTACGGTTGTCCAAAGCTATCTCTGAAGGGCCAATTCTATGAGCTGATACATACCAAGAAGAGGCTAATGGAGTTGGAGGAGGGATCTACGTTTTTCTTCTGGTAATGAGAAGGAAGTGAGCTGCGCCCGATTGATTTAGCTGTGTTTTGCCTCTTATCAGACATAGGAGGTGCTGGTGGAGCATCAAACAAGTTTGAAGGAGGAGATTAACTTTAATGATCATGATCTGAGACGAGCGCACATGAGTTTAGAGTCCATTAAGGAGGCTTTTGGAGACATTTGTTCTGCTCTTGCACTAATCATCTTTAATCTAATTGATTGCATATTTTGCGTGCGTGAACTTGATCTGACAAGAGAGAGCTCGCGATTATCATCTGAAAAGCTCTGATGTACAACTGTTATCATCTTCGCTCTGAAGATTTCTCGAAGAGAAGCCTGATCTGACTAGGATTAACACATCCGATCTGTTGTTCTTCTTCTGCAATCATCTGTGTGACAAGTAACATTCAACAATGATGTGCGCTAAAATCGGATATCTGCGAATTGTGCTGAGGAGTGGCTAGCAAAGCTAAAGCATATATATGATTCAGATTTGTGGAGGCACGCTGATCGAGACGAACAAACAGAGGGAATAGATCAATTGAGGAGCCTCTAACAGACAATCATCTCTAAAGTTTGAACCTTCTTTTTGATAACGTAAGTGTATTGCTATTATTCTGTTGAATGTGTTACTTGCTATGCTGCTCAGAGCACACGTGCGCAAGGGGAAAATTTAATTGACACAGAAAATGGTCATCATAATTGAGCGCATACTGTGAGGATAGTTTTTTATTTCATCCATTAAAATCATTTTGGCAAGACGCCATATCCGACCATGATAAACTGTCGCTCTGTTTGATTTTAAAGATTGATCTGACGCTTCCCTGATGCTAACTAATATAGAGATATGCTCATAACTCTGATGCAGAGGATACATTATAATGATATGTGATCTTTAGATAAATTCAATTATTCTGCGCTGAATTTAAACATCAAATTTGCAAATAAACTAAATAAAATTATCTGCATATTCGTGCCCAATTCTAAACATAAAACGTTGATACAAATTATTTTATCTGCGCTACAGAATGGTTGATTGCATCATTTGTTTTGATAACCTAACTCCGAAAACTGGTGTGCGCTGATTGCAGAATCTATTAGTTTAACCTATCTACAGTGCGGTTGAAATGTTGTATGTTCTTTGAAGTGAAAAGTCTTGTTCTTGTCGATGATGTTAGTTATGAGGGGGTTATATCTTGTTTTTGTGCTATTTTAATAATACTTGGTGAACGCTGTCCTAAAGGTCTACTTCAAATTGCTATGGAACGATGATGACGTTAGACTTTGGAACGATGATGACGCTAGACCTTCGATTTAAGAAATTTAAAGTAACTATTGATGACTTACGTTCAGAGGTTTGAATGATTATTAATAAACAAACTTTTTTAAAATGTGACAATGCCATGTGAATAGAGCGGTTCTCATTTGCATTTGATATGTGACCTAGTGCGATATTCATAGAAAGGCCGATTGCTATATGAAGATTATGTTCACAATAGTCCTCCATCAACTACTCTTTTAATCATCAACCGTTTCTTTGATTTACGATGTAATTGAACTGTTGACCGTCCATGAAATAATCCTTACTTTTGAACTTGATCTTTGTAACAACGTTTTCTGATCTTTTAAACGAAATCCGGCATGATAAATAATGGCAATAATGAGTGACTACTAAGCATAGGAGTAAAGGACGAATTGCTTTCCCCAAATACACTCTTTACCTGAGTTTGCTCTAAGCACCCGGTGTGTGCCGTATTTTCTGGCGGTCGCCCTGATCCACCGACCGTCGCTTTTCGCTCCGACAATGTGAACCCGACGTGAACAAACGGCCTTGCAGCTCAGGTATATGTTTCTGGACTTTTTTCTCAAATTAATGCCCAGTAATGTATGTATAACCTCATAGCTTGTTTTTCGTTTATGTGGTGCTTCTTTGATATTCAAGTGTGAGTTATGGGCAAAAAGCAGCGTACAACCATGAAAAATATACATCAATGTAAAGAATCTGTTGAAATTAATTTACAAGAGCATAATTCAACGAGTATTGTTATTGACGAAGCATATGTGAACGCATTGATAGATCAACATTTGAGAAAATAAGAAGATAAATGCATAGAAAGGGAAAACAAGGCCAATGAAGCTCTACAAAAGACATTTAGCATGATTTTGACTTTAAATGATACGTTTAAAGCTATGCCAGAGACTTTACAAGTATTAAGAACTAGTCTTAGAACTTGGAAAGAGGAAATGAATGCTGAGTTTCAAGAAATGAACCAGAAGTATGAAATATTATCTAAACAAATGCAAGGATTGAAACTTAATCAAGAACATGAAGTAAGAGTCCATAATTTGTCTACATATATGCTTGATCAAACACCTTCATGTGATCTTACAAAACCTATTCCTAGGATAATACCAAAAAAATCAAATAAGATGCAAAAATGCATTATTCGATGTTTTTGGTGTGACCAAATCGATCATACCTATGATAATTGTATTGCCTTTGAACATGCATGCAAACATCAAATAGTTTGTCAACTTGGGAAGAAAATATGTGATGTCCATACTCATGTTCCTTTACGCTTAAACTTAAGTCGAGGGGGAATGGAAAAACTTTTTGAACAAACAAAATCAAAACCAAGAGAACTAAGAATGACACAAACATATCAATGGCGACCAAAGAAACATATGGATGATAAAATTGTTAATCAAGAAATTAAGAGATCAATTAATAATCAAGAGCAAACAGTTGATGAATCAAAATCTTGGGAAACCCAAAAACTTATAGAAACGAATGAGCAAAAAGATGGGCAAGTAATATTAATGACGAAGAAAGATGATAACTATTATATCACATGTGATCTAGAGCTTTTAGAGAATGATGCATTATTTGATCAAGATAAAGTGAATAAATGGAAAACTAAATTGGGGTATGAGATTAAGAATCAAGAAACTAGTCAGAGTAAACCTAAAGAACTTGATAAAGAGAAGAGTATAAACAAAGAACAAAAGAAGATGATTGATGAAATTATTAAACAAATTGAACAAAATATGCAAAGGTCACCAATACCTTATAAATCCGGGAGTTTAGTAAGTGTTCTCCCTAAAAATAAAAAAACACACATGAGCCGGGAGTTGTATCTCTCCCTCATCAAAAGATATGAGCCGAGGAGTTGTATCTCTCCCTTATCAAAAGATACAAGCATGGGAGTTATAACCTACTTCCTTAGCAAAAAGGTATTTATATTAATTTGTTTTACTTTCTTTCTTTATAAAAGAAAATTATGAATTTCATTAATGAATCAAATATTGTTTTTTTTTCAATGTTTTGAGTGATTTAATGCAGGTCAAGCAAGAAAAGACAAATTGATGGAAGCTACAAAATTTAACTTAATGTTACTTTGGGAGTTTTACAGATGAACCATCTAGAAGTTTTGAATTGAAAAATTTGGTTTAAATGTGCTAATACTTATGTGTTTTCAAGATAGTTTTCAGGTTCAAGATGAAGAATGGGAATTTATGGACAACCAAGATTTTGCTTCAAGAGTAGAATAAGAAAACCTTTTACTTCCAGTTTTGCACCATTTATTTAAGTGTGCATTTCAAGTATGCATTAAATTATGTATGAACACATATTGAGTTTTGCCCTTAGGTGCACGTTCATTTGCACCATTATCAAATTGTAACAATGCATTATGAAATCTGTGAAACAGTTCTAAGTATAGGAGATAGAAAGCCTCTACGTCGACAACCAGTTACCCTATTTATGCACCATTTGTTTTTCTAATGCATCAAAAGTATGCATAGTAGGGTCACACTACATGACCATGCATCTAGTCACGATCAGATCTATGCCCATGCACATATGAGAGACTGTAAGGATGAATGTATAATCACATTGTTATGTATGTGAGTGAGTGTACAAGCCTCACCATCAGAAGCCATTCTCTTTATTGATTGCACCATTAATTTTATACATGCATTTTCAAAGTGTGCATATAAATAGGGCTAATTACGCAGCCGTGCATAAGGCACTTTGACTTTAAAACCCATGCACATATTCTGCTATGAAATTGATTTTATTATTAAACAGAAAGCAGGTTCTCAGGTTGGCGCATCCGGAGGATGCACAGGTTTGGTGGGGGTGAGTGTCGTAGAGATTCTCATCTCTACTCTCGCTTCTTCTTGCCTCAAATTAGATCATTTTTTGGAATAAAGGTTCATGATGTCAAGCTCAAGCAGAATCGTATCTTCTCTTGTACTGATGCATAGAGGTTCAGGCATTAAAGGGATTTTGAGTCACAACGAAGTGGATTCTTTCACCTTACAACATGTGGAGGTTCGAGGCATCATAGACATAGTTATTTCTACTCACCTTTTGGGCCAAAACCAATGAAGGGTGATACGATGATTGGTGTGATGATTGCAAAGGCAGTAATGTTATGAGAACTTTGTTATCCATATTTATTTATATTTTGTGCGTAATGCTTATGTCTTGCATTTCTATGAGGAGATAATTATTGTTGGAACGTTTGAGTGAACTCATGTTAACTTCAAAGGTGACTAGAGGTTAAGTGCATGCGCCTGATCATGCACAAAAAGGAGTTGAGTTGCACATGCAAGGGGAAGGAGGTTCTACCGCTGAAAGAAAAGGACGGCGATAGCACTTACAGCGATCTCTTGGAGAGGGGGGAGACAACTCTTCTTAACTGATTCGATGCATGTCATGCAATAGGAGAGAGCGCACGTTTAAGGAGGCATGAGGGGCGGCAGAAGGGAGTTCACGATCTGAGAGGAGGGACGCACGTAGTCGAGGGAGCTGGTGTGCAAAATCTGGGAGAGGCCGATGACATGTTTGTTTGTGGCAATTCATAGAGGAAGGATATGCTGAATTGATGCACACAGGAGACAAGGGAATCGTCCGATGCATGCTGCAGAGAGGGCGTAGCCAATTCTGGCAAAGAGATCGAGACAGAGAAGAGCTGATTCTTTACGGCTGTCCCAAGTTATCTCCAAAGAGCTGATTCTTTACGGCTGTCCAAAGCTATCTCTGAAGGGCCAATTCTATGAGCTGATACATACCAAGAAGAGGCTAATGGAGTTGGAGGAGGGATCTACGTTTTTCTTCTGGTAATGAGAAGGAAGTGAGCTGCGCCCGATTGATTTAGCTGTGTTTTGCCTCTTATCAGACATAGGAGGTGCTGGTGGAGCATCAAACGAGTTTGAAGGAGGAGATTAACTTTAATGATCATGATCTGAGACGAGCGCACATGAGTTTAGAGTCCATTAAGGAGGCTTTTGGAGACATTTGTTCTGCTCTTGCACTAAT
The DNA here is from genome assembly GCA_020310875.1 of Ceratopteris richardii. NCBI lineage: Eukaryota > Viridiplantae > Streptophyta > Polypodiopsida > Polypodiales > Pteridaceae > Ceratopteris > Ceratopteris richardii. The sequence continues at coordinate 134,805,043 of CM035418.1, read as the reverse complement.
CATCTTTAATCTAATTGATTGCATATTTTGCGTGCGTGAACTTGATTTGACAAGAGAGAGCTCGCGATTATCATCTGAAAAGCTCTGATGTACAACTGTTATCATCTTCGCTCTGAAGATTTCTCGAAGAGAAGCCTGATCTGACTAGGATTAACACATCCGATCTGTTGTTCTTCTTCTACAATCATCTGTGTGACAAGTAACATTCAACAATGATGTGCGCTAAAATCGGATATCTGCGAATTGTGCTGAGGAGTGGCTAGCAAAGCTAAAGCATATATATGATTCAGATTTGTGGAGGCACGCTGATCGAGACGAACAAACAGAGGGAATAGATCAATTGAGGAGCCTCTAACAGACAATCATCTCTAAAGTTTGAACCTTCTTTTTGATAACGTAAGTGTATTGCTATTATTCTGTTGAATGTGTTACTTGCTATGCTGCTCAGAGCACACGTGCGCAAGGGGAAAATTTAATTGACACAGAAAATGGTCATCATAATTGAGCGCATACTGTGAGGATAGTTTTTTATTTCATCCATTAAAATCATTTTGGCAAGACGCCATATCCGACCATGATAAACTGTCGCTCTGTTTGAATTTAAAGATTGATCTGACGCTTCCCTGATGCTAACTAATATAGAGATATGCTCATAACTCTGATGCAGAGGATACATTATAATGATATGTGATCTTTAGATAAATTCAATTATTCTGCGCTGAATTTAAACATCAAATTTGCAAATAAACTAAATAAAATTATCTGCATATTCGTGCCCAGTTCTAAACATAAAACGTTGATACATATTATTTTATCTGCGCTACAGAATGGTTGATTGCATCATTTGTTTTGATAACCTAACTCCGAAAACTGGTGTGCGCTGATTGCAGAATCTATTAGTTTAACCTATCTACAGTGCGGTTGAAATGTTGTATGTTCTTTGAAGTGAAAAGTCTTGTTCTTGTCGATGATGTTAGTTATGAGGGGGTTATATCTTGTTTTTGTGCTATTTTAATAATACTTGGTGAACGCTGTCCTAAAGGTCTACTTCAAATTGCTATGGAACGATGATGACGTTAGACTTTGGAACGATGATGACGCTAGACCTTCGATTTAAGAAATTTAAAGTAACTATTGATGACTTACGTTCAGAGGTTTGAATGATTATTAATAAACAAACTTTTTTAAAATGTGACAATGCCATGTGAATAGGGCGGTTCTCATTTGCATTTGATATGTGACCTAGTGCGATATTCATAGAAAGGCCGATTGCTATATGAAGATTATGTTCACAATAGTCCTCCATCAACTACTCTTTTAATCATCAACCGTTTCTTTGATTTACGATGTAATTGAACTGTTGACCGTCCATGAAATAATCCTTACTTTTGAACTTGATCTTTGTAACAACGTTTTCTGATCTTTTAAACGAAATCCGGCATGATAAATAATGGCAATAATGAGTGACTACTAAGCATAGGAGTAAAGGACGAATTGCTTTCCCCAAATACACTCTTTACCTGAGTTTGCTCTAAGCACCCGGTGTGTGCCGTATTTTCTGGCGGTCGCCCTGATCCACCGACCGTCGCTTTTCGCTCCGACAACGCTACATAAAGACCTTGAGGTCCGATGGAGGAGGAGAATATTTCTCCAAAGAAGTCTCAGATTTTCTTTATGAAAATGGCATCAAGAGACAATTTACATGTAGGTACACGCCTCAACAAAATGGAATAGCTGAAAGGAAAAATCGACATATCACAGAAGTTGCAAGATGCATGCTCAACGAGATGAAGATGCCACTAAACTATTGGGCTGAAGCAACTAGTACGGCCATTTATTTGATGAACAAGTGCACAACGGCTGGAGTGCATAATCTAACTCCCGAGGAGGTTTATTCCGGTAAGAAACCTGACCTTACACATCTCAAAGTTTTTGGATGTGTGTTTTATGTTCACATCCCTCAAGAACTAAGGACAAAGATGGAGGCAAAGTCAGAAAAATGTATTTTCACTGGTTATTATCGGAGCAAAAGGGATATAGGTGCTACAATCCAGTGACAAAGGAGCTACGAGTCTCACGAGATATGGTATTTGATGAGCTAAGACCATGGTTTGGAGACAAAGGGAAAGAGAAGATTCTTGAAGAAGATTGCGAAGATGATGGAGGTGCTGTCCAAGAAGAATTTCAGCAAACAAGCACTCAAATGTCAGGTCCAGAAGCTTCTACATCACTTGGAGAAAGCTCAACATGGAAGGGGAGACTAAGGAGTCATTCCTCATCACCAACATCATGTTATGAAAGATCTAAAGCTGAAAGTGCTGCCCAAAATAGTGATTCAAATGCAAGTGAAGAAGAGTATGAAGAGGTGATCACACCAAAGGTAAAGTTGAACCGGTTGAAGAAGCAATATTCAGAAAATGAAAGGAGGTCTTCGAGGGCAAGCTATCCAATTCAAAGGTTGAGCTATGATAGTTTTATTGCAAAGCATTTTGCATATATGACACAAGTGGTCAAAGACAAAGAACCGGATGCATATGAAGAAGCTTGTACACAAAAAGAATGGCAAGAAGCTATGCAAGAAGAGATGAAAGCTCTCAAGGACAATCACACATGGGAGCTAGTTCCAAAGGCTGAAGGTATGAAGAATTTTCCAAATAAATGGGTGTTTAAAATAAAGAGAAATAGTGATGGTTCTCTAGCAAGGCATAAAGCTAGACTAGTAGCAAAAGGATTCAAGCAAACTCACGGCATCGACTATGAAGAGACTTTCAGCCTGGTTGCAAAGATGGGAACAATTAGAACCTTGATTGTAGTGAGTGCAGCAAGGAGATGGCCATTGTACCAACTTGACATAAAAAATGCGTTTCTCAATGGTGAACTTCAAGAAGAGGTATACATCTCAACCGATTGGATTTGAGACAAAAAGCATCCAAATTTAGTTTGTAGATTGAAGAAAGCTTTGTATGGGCTGAAGCAAGCACCACGTGCTTGGAATCAAAGATTGGTCGAGTACCTCACAAGGTGTGGATATAGTCCAAGTAATGCAGATCCCTCTCTCTACATGAAGAAAGAAGAAGGCAAGCAGGTATATATTTGCATAAACGTTGATGATCTCATCATATTAGGAAGTAAGGTTACAGGAATACAAGAGATCAAAAGAAAACTCGATAAGGAGTTTAAAATTTCAGATCTTGGTGAGCTGAAATACTTTTTAGGCATTGAGATAGTCTATGGGAAAGATGGCATCTACTTGATGCAAAGAAAGTACTTGTTGGATGTTCTTTTTAGATTTGGAATGAGTGAATGCAAACCACTCACTCAACCTATGGACACAAATGTGAAGCTATGCTCAAATGATGGAGAGAAGTTACATGATGTAACTACATACAGGAGTATTATAGGTTCCTTGATCTATGTTACGATCACAAGACCAGATTTGTGTTATATTGTTGGAGTTCTTTCTCAATTTATGCAAGCTCCTACAAGTGAACATTTAAATTCAGCCAAACGAGTGCTAATATATGTGAAGCACATTGTCAATCATGCATTGTTTTATAGATATGATGAAGAATTGCAGGTAAAGGGATTCAGTGATGCTGATTGGGCTGGTTCGAAGGAAGATAGAAGATCCACTTCAGGTTATGTGTTTATGATAGGTAGCAAACCTATCACATGGAGCTCAAAGAAGCAACCTACTGTTGCACTATCATCTACAGAAGCTGAATATAGAGGTTTAGCCTTTGGAACTTGTGAAGCTATGTGGATTAAGAAGCTCTTGGCTGATCTTGATGTGCAGGTGGAGACCATTCCAATTTATGGTGACAACATGTCAAGCATTCACTTGACAAACAATCCAATGTTTCATGCACGAAGCAAGCACATAGAAGTGCATTATCATTATATTCGAGAAAAAGTTTTGAGCAAGGATGTGGATATAAAGTTCATTCGAACTAATGACCAGGTTCCAGACATGTTTACAAAGTCCTTAGATGCTTCTAAGCTAAAGAGGTTCAAGGATGACATCAACTTGCAGGATATGGCTGAAGGTGCAAGCTCACATGTGAGCTTGAGGGGGAGTGTTAAAAATAAAGAAGTAAGCTCGTATATATTTTTGGAAAAAGGATTTTCTTCAAGTAGAAGGAAAATACAAAAATGAAAAATAGAAGCATTTACTTCAGCAAGTAGTGGAGGCCAAAAGAGAATCATTCAAAAGAGAATCAAATCCAAAAACTGAACTGTAAGAGGAGTGGTTGTCCAAAGTAGTCGAGAAATGATGGAGAAGAGCTCTCAAACTCATCATGAGAGTTTTTGGTCACTTGGCTATAAAAGAGGCAAGGAAGCCCCCTTGTAGCTACTCCATGTGTTTTGAGTCATTTCGTTCAGTTCACTCTCATAGAGTATGTCCAACCGCACACCCATTTTTGAGTAGTCTACTTGTGAGAGTCATATCTCTCAATATATGTATCCAATTTTAAAGTTTAAACATTCGTTGGAAAGCTTATCTTAAGTACGTCCTCTTTCTAAAACAGTTTTATGAAATTCTTTATGCTCTATGAGTTATTCAGTTTCTAGTGAAGTCCAGTTTTCAACCTAATTGAGTGGACAGGTAGCCTGTTTTGTATCAAAGAGTTGCCAACCCAAATCTACTCCAAATTGAGTGTTTGATAGCTCATTTGAAAGCTATAGGTGTCTAGTTTGAGTAACCAAAGTTTCAAGTTTCAGTTGGTACCAGTTTTCATTTGAAGGTTCAGCTGTTGGCAAAGGTCTTGATCCTGAGAACGTCTTCTACACTTTCCGCTGCGATTAGGAGAGGAATTCTCTAACAAGAATGTCTCTTCATAATCAATGCCTTGGGTTTGTGCAAAACCCTTGGCTACCAATCAGGCTTTGTACCTGTTAATTGACCCATCAGAAGCTCTTTTGAGTTTATAGATCCATCTGGATCCTATTACCTTCATGGATTCCTTCCTTGGTACTAGCTCCCATGTGTCACTTTCCTTGAGTGCTTCAATCTCCTCATTCATAGCCTCTTTCCATTCTGTCTTGGTCATGGCTTCTTCATATGATCCTAGTTCTTCAATTGATAAATCTTTGGCAAGATAAATAGAGTATTTAGTAACAAGAGATGTATCATATCCATATCTGATAGGTTTTTTGCTCTCTCTTTGTGACCTTCTGATTGATTGAGTTGAAGATTCAGGTATGTCTTCAAGTTTCTTCATCTTCATTTTGCCCTTGGCTTCCATGCCTTGAACTCTTCAAGGTTGATAACATCTTCATCATCTGAATTTGAATCTTCATTTTGAGTAGGTTCCTCCTTTGCAAGAATTGGAAACTCCTCTTCCAAATCATAGGGTAGTTTAACCTTCCTGCATTTATTCTCATACCAAGAATCATTTTCATCAAAGAAAACATCTCTACTCGCCATGAATCCCTTATTTGAAGGGTTATAGAACCTGTATCCTTTTTTATTCAAATCATATCCAATAAAGATGCATTTCTCAGCCTTACGATTTAGCTTACCTCTTATCTGAGAGGGAATGTGTACATATGCTACACATCCAAATATCCTGCAATGGTCTAGTGAGGTTCTCTTACCATGCCATGCTTCATAGGGTGTCATCCCATCAAGGGACTTAGATGGTAACTTGTTTATGAGATAAGTGGCAGTAGAAACACTTTCTGTGCATAGATAGTTAGGTAACTTTTTTTCATTCAACATAGACCTAGCTGTCTCAACAATCAACCTATTTCTTCTCTCAGCTACCCCATTCTGTTCAGGAGTATACCTTGTGGTGATTTCTCTTTTAATACCCCTGTCCTACAAGACGTTTTCAAACTCATTGGAGAACTACTCACCTCCTCCATCTGACCTTAGCCTCTTCAAATTCTTTCCTGTCTTATTTTCAACAAGTGCAAGATATTTTTTAAAGCAATTAAACACCTCATCCTTGTGCTTCATGAAGTACAATACAGTCCACCTGCTATAATCATCAATAAAAGATACATAGTACCTTGATCGTGAGATTGAGGGATCTTTGCTTGGTCCCCATACATCTGTGTGAACAAGTTCTAGGTAGTCTTCATGCATGTAGCCTTTCCTTGAGAAGGGTAACTTGTGAGACTTCCCAAATTGACAAGCACTGCATTTATATATCATGTGTTGTTTGGAGACATTGGGTATTCCAATTACACATTGATCCCTGCATATCTGCTTCAAGGTTCTTTCTCCTACATGCCCTAATCTTTTGTGCCAAATCTCAAGTTCTGAAAGTGTTTGATCCTTATAGCTATATAGTGCAATATTCTTTGTATCTTCTAGCTCAAAAGTGAAAAGTCTACCTGATTTTTCTCCTTTAGCAATCCTCTTGAACCCATGCCTTCGATCCTCCACAAATGCTCCAAATTGATTGAATCTAACATGCATACCTTTCTTCACAATCTGTCCAACACTCATCAAATTTTTGGTAATGGTGGGTACATAAAGTACCCTACTCAACAAGTTCTGATTTCCATCACAAGTCTTAAAGTTCTTAGTGTCATCACCTGTTTGAACTTGATGCTTACCTTTTGGTTCCTCAAGATCAGAGAGTAGTGCTACATTGCCAGCTACATGATTTGAGCAGCTTGAGTCAATGTAGAATAAGTGGTCATCATTTGTACCTGGTTTTGAAGTCATGTTCATGATCAGAAGAGAATCATCCTGCTCTTCTGTATAGTTGTTGTAGTCCTTTCTAGATTTGAATCCTCCTTGGTAATTGCCATTGTAGTTATTTTTGTAATTGTTGTTGTAGTTGTTGTAGCCTTGGTGATGGTTGAATCTACCTCTTGACTGTGAGTATCCACCTCTTTGGTATCCTCTTCCTCTCTGATTCTTGTAGTTCTTGAAACACTCATCTATAGTATGATTTGATAAACCACAAATGTTGCATGGTGAGGAGTTATAGGATCTCCCCCTACCTTGCTTACCTCCTCTGCCCTTTCCTCTTGATGATCTACCTCTCCCTGCATAGTTGGCTTGGGAGGTAGTGCCTTCATCTTCCACCTTCTTGTTCTTGCCTTTATCTTTAGACTTCTTATCAGTGTACAGGGCAAAAGAGTTATTACCTTTGGATGTATCTCCATTCTTGTTGAGCTTGGCTTCATGAGTGAATAATTGCCCCATGAGAGTTGTAAGATCTGGAATTTGCATGTCCATGTAAAGGTCCATGGCAGTGGTGAAGCTTTCCCATTTGTCATCAGCCTTGATCCCATTGATCACTTGCCTTACAATCTGCTCTTCTTCAATCTCTTCTCCTATGCTTGCTAACTGATCTGCTACATCTTTAATCTTGGTCAAAAGCTCTGAAACAACTTGCTTAGGTTGCTTCCTTAATGTGGTGAATTCAATCCACAACTGATTTTTTCTAGCCCTTGTGTTGGAGGAGAAATAAGATGACAAGGTCTCCCAAGTCTCTTGGGATGTCTTATAGTTCCTAATATGTGGCAAAAGAAAATCAGAGATGGAGTTGAGTAAATAAGACCTTGCTAATTGTGAAGAGAGATGGTGGATGCAATCCAAAGATGAGTAGGTGCCGCTACAACCAGCTTCACACCAGCCAACTGAGACTTCAGAGTTGATTAGTAGACCCTTTGAGCTTCCTAAATCCACCAAAATATCAGTCAAGTACTTTGGAACATGTATCCCAAAAGTTTAAGTCAAGACAGACTAGTTGCGAAATGACTAGCTCCCAAAACTTGCTATTTTTGGACATACACCTGCTAGAAAAAATGAAGAGTGCTCTCAACCTGGTGGGAATTAGAAAAATTCCTTTTGGGCATAGCAAATAGACTTAGCAAGCTTCCCAATCCAAGTTAAAACACTTCAAATGATGGACTGAGCACTGAGAACAAGTTTCAACAATTTCTGGAACCTCCCCACAATTCTCGGGGCTCTGCAGAGATAGACTAGTAAGCAGTAAAATGCAGATATCTCCAAAAGTATTAATTCAATGACCTTGAAAATTTATATGCGAAACGTAGACAGTAAGAGCTATCCAACACACTTTAAAACACTGAAAATGGATCCATAGAACTCGAGATATGACCTTCTGAAGGTACTGCTCTGAGTGAGTATAGCAGAGAACAAAACTGAGAAGTAGATGATGATAAATGTATAGATTCACATATAATTACAACCACATTCGCAATGAAACTTTGCACAATGGGAGTAGAATGATAGAGCTATGGAGTAAGCTCTTCAATCTCTACAAAATGACATGAAGTGGTCATGTACAAGGCTTGCTAATCGCCTCTTCCTTCTTGCTCCTTTTATAGCTATTCTTGGAGGGAGTTTTGAATTCGAATTCGAATTGGCTCCACCTAAAAGTGATCCCCAAAGTTAGGAGATATTCCCTCAGCTCAAAAAGTCATGGGTTTTGGTAGTTAGAGCCACGAAATTGCTTTTACATCATGCATGAGGTAAGCCATCCTTTTCCTTTTTCTTTTTTCAATTACAAGAGATAAAAATGAACTCTTTTACAAGAGGTGTTCACATGACTACTCATGTGACTTACAAATGAGGATGATATCAAATATATCAAGCATGTAGGCTTGGGTAAAATGCACCAACAGCTCCCCCTCAAGCCTAACATGCTTGGCCTTCAAATAAGTCTTCAATTGTCCTTGATTTCCTGCAAGCCAATCATCAACTTGAATCTACTTAATTTTGTACCATCAAGAGCTTTAGTCAACATGTCGGCACATTGCATATCTGTAGAGACATAGGATAGTTGAATATCCTTGCTCATTAGCTTCTCCCTTACATAATGGTAGTGGACTTCAATATGCTTGGTTCTAGCATGGTATACCGGATTAGCTGCTAGATGTAATGAGCTTGTGTTGTCACCAAAAATGTGAGGTGTTGAAGAATGAAGTCCAAGATCTGTGTACAAAGACTTTAACCACATGATTTCTTGAGTTGCGTTAGCCAAACCTCTATATTCAGCTTCAGTAGAAGATAATGCCACGGTTGGTTGCTTCTTCGATGACCAAGAAATGATTTTTGAACCTGCAAATGATATATACCCGGATGTGCTTCTTCTATCATCTTTAGATCCGGGCCAATCTGCATCTGAGTAGACCTTTAGCTCAATATCTGAAGTAAATGAATAGAACAAACCTTCATTCATGGTCCCCTTTAGGTACTTGAGGACTCGCTTGGCCGCTTCCATATGTGGTCTTCTCGGCTTATGCATAAACTGACTCAATATGCTAACACTATAGCATATATCCACCCTTGTGAGTGTTGCATAGTTCAAACTTCCAACCAAGCTTTGATAGCTTGTGATGTCTTCAATTGGCTCTCCTTCATAAGCACTAAGCTTATGATTTTGCTCCATAGGTGTACCTGCACACTTGGTATTTTCCATCTTGAACTTGACGAGCATGTCGTGGACATACTTCCTTTGTGTGATGTATATACCTGAATCTGTGTAGATCAACTCCAATCCAAGAAAATAAGTGAGTGGTCCGAGGTCACTTATTTTGAACTCCTCCTTCATTTGACTCTTTACCTGTTTGATTCCTTCAAGATCATTGCCTGTGATAATAATATCATCAACATACACACATAAATAGATCACTTCAGATCCATTCCTCTTTATGAACAAAGAGGTATCCGCCTTGCTAGCTTTGAATCCTTGGTCCTGCAAATAAGTCACCAATCTGAAATTCCAAGCTCTTGGAGCTTGCTTCAATCCATACAAAGCTTTCTTTAGTTTGCATACATAGTTAGGATGATGTGCATCCTCATATCCAGGAGGTTGTGCCATATACACTTCCTCAGAAATCCATCCATTCAAGAAAGCATTCTTTACATCAAGTTGATAAAGATTCCAATTTCTAGATGCAGCAAGACTAATGAGAACCCTAATTGTAGGCATTTTTGCAACAGAAGAGAAAGTCTCCTCATAATCAATACCATGGGTTTGAGCAAACCCTTTAGCAACTAACCTTGCTTTGTGTCTATTTATACTTCCATCTGGATTCCTCTTGATTTTGTATATCCATCGAGATCCGATTATCTTCATAGATGGCTTGTTAGGTACAAGCTCCCAAGTGTCATTCTCCTTCAAGGCTTCCATTTCTTCATCCATTGCATCTCTCCAAGCTTTCTTGCTTTGTGCTTCTTCAAATGTGGTAGGTTCTTCATTGGTTGAATCCTTTGCAATGTAGATTGAGTGCTTGGTGACCAAAGAAGTATCATAACCAAACCTCTCTGGTTTCTTCTTCTCCCTTGAAGACCTTCTAAGTGGTTGATGTGAGCTCTTGGGTCCATATGTAGAATCCTGCATCTTTGCTTTACCTTTGTTCTTCCATAGCTTTAGTCTTTCCAAGTCTTCTAGGTCAATCTCCGAATCACTTTCTTCAATCTGCTTTGGCTCCTTTGGTTGAAGTGATGGAAAATCTTCATCCAAGTCATATGGCAGCTTCACTTTCCTGTCATCATCAAACCATGATTTGTTTTCATCAAAAATTACATATCTACTCACAGAAAATCCTTTATTGGTTGGATTGTACAATCTATATCCTTTTTGGTTTTGATCATAACCAATGAATACACACTTCTCTGCCTTGGGATCCAATTTCCCTCTTACTTGAGAAGGAATGTGAGCATAGGCTAAGCATCCAAAGATTTTGCAATGCTCTAGACTAAGTCTTCTTCCATTCCACACTTCATATGGAGTGGTTCCATCTAGTGACTTAGATGGAAGTCTATTTATGAGATATGTGGCTGTCGACACAGCCTCTGCCCATAGGTAGTTTGGCAATCCCTTTTCGTTGAGCATGGACCTTGCAGCTTCGACAATAGCTCTGTTCCTCCTCTCTGCTACACCATTGAGTTCGGGTGTATACCTTGTAGTGACTTCCCTTTTAATGCCTCTTTCATGCAAGAAGGCATCAAATTCAGAAGAGAAGTATTCTCCTCCACCATCTGATCTGAGTCTTTTCAAAGTCCTACCTGTTTGATTTTCAACAAGAGCAATATACTTCTTAAAGCAATTAAACACTTCATCCTTGTGCTTCATGAAAAACAGAATGGTCCACCTGCTACAATCATCTATGAAAGACACATAATATCTTGAGCCTGATATAGATGGCTCCTTACTTGGACCCCACACATCCGTGTGCACTAGATCCAAAGGATTTTGATACATATATCCTTTCTTATTGAAAGGTTGTCTATGAGCCTTGCCGAGTTGACAAGCTTCACACTTATAAATCATGTGTTGTCTTGTGATATTAGGCAAACCAAGTACACTTTGGTCCCTGCAAATCTGTTTGAGTGTCCTCTCACCAATGTGAGCAAGCCTTTTGTGCCATATCTCAAACTCTGTTAGAGTTTGAGATCCATAGCTAAACAAAGCTATGTTCTTTGTATCTTCCACTTCAAAAGTGAAAAGCCTTCCTATCTTTTCTCCTTTGGCAATCTTTCGAAAGCCTTGCCTTGGGTCTTCAACATATGCTCCAAATCGATTGAATCTAACCTGCAATCCTTTTTCAACAATCTGTCCAACACTTATTAAATTTTTGGTAATTGTAGGGACATACAAGACTTTGCTTAAGAGGTTCATATTCCCATCTGATGTCTTCACATTACCTATCTTCTCCACTGAGTGCTTTGTGTCATCTCCTGTCTGCACTTCGTGCTTGTTATGAGGATCTTCCAAATCAGAAAGTAAAGCCACATTTCCTGCTACATGGTTCGAGCATCCTGAATCAATGTAAAATATGTGATCATCATCCTTACCCTTCTTCGCTGATAGATTCATAATCAATAATGAATCTTCTTGACTTTGGTCCTCTGCATAGTTATTGTAGTCTCTTCTTCCTCTATGGCCACTTTGATAGTTGTTGTTGTTGTTGTAATTGTTGTTGTAGTAGTTGTTGTTGTAGCCTCCATTGTATCTACCTCTATTTGATCCATAGCCACCTCTATTGAATCCTCTTCCTCTTGAGTTCCTTGGATTCCTGAAACATTATTCAGTAGTATGGTTAGATAAGCCACATATGTTGCAAGGTTGAGATGATTGGAATCTCCCCCTGCCTTGCTTTCCACCTCTGCCTCTTCCTCTAGCTCTTCCTCTACCTGCAAAGTTTGCTTGGAAAGAGCTTCCTTCATCTTCATTCTTCCTATTCTTTGACTTGTCCTTGACCTTAGCTTTATCAGAATATAAGGCAGAAGTTTGATTACCTCTTGAGGACTCACCACCTTTGCTAATCTTTGCTTCATGAGTGAAGAGTTGGCCCATGAGTGTGTTGAGGTCGGGTACATGCATATCCATGTATAAATCCATGGCTGTTGTGAATGACTCCCACTTGTCGTCTGCTTTGATTCCATTCATGATTTGTCTTATGATTTGCTCCTCTTCAATTACCTCTCCAATGCTTCCAAGTTGGTCGGAAATCTCCTTCATCTTTGTGACATAATCAGTCACATTTTGCTTCAGGCTTTTCTTCATTGTTGTGAACTCCATCCACAATTGGTTCTTCCTTGCTCGAGTGTTGGAACAGAAGAAAGAAGCAAGTGCATTCCAGGTTTCTCTTCATGTCTTGCATCCCTTGACATGAGGTAAAAGAAAATCAGAGATTGAGTTTAGAATATAGGACCTTGCAAGTGCATCCTTCGAACACCAATTTGAAAGTCCTTCCACTTCTTCATGTGATGGTTGCCCTTTGTTCCTCATGGTTGGCATCGCTTCATCTCCAGATATGAATCCATATAGATTCCTCCCTTGAAGGTAAGCCTCCATCCTTAGAGACCATGCCGGGTAGTTGTTTCGATCCAATTTGTCAATTGTTGATGGAAATCCATCTCCCATGTTGCTTGACTATGCTCTGATACCACTGTGAAGAGAGATGGTGGATGCAATCCAAAGATGAGTAGGTGCCGCTACAACCAGCTTCACACCAGCCAACTGAGACTTCAGAGTTGATTAGTAGACCCTTTGAGCTTCCTAAATCCACCAAAATATCATTCAAGTACTTTGGAACATGTATCCCAAAAGTTTAAGTCAAGACAGACTAGTTGCGAAATGACTAGCTCCCAAAACTTGCTATTTTTGGACATACACTTGCAAGAAAAAATGAACAGTGCTCTCAACCTGGTGGGAATTAGAAAAATTCCTTTTGGGCATAGAAAATAGACTTAGCAAGCTTCCCAATCCAAGTTAAAACACTTCAAATGATGGACTGAGCACTGAGAACAAGTTTCAACAATTTCTGGAACCTCCCCACAATTCTCGGGGCTCTGCAGAGATAGACCAGTAAGCAGTAAAATGCAGATATATCCAAAAGTATTAATTCAATGACCTTGAAAATTTATATGCGAAAAGTATACAGTAAGAGCTATCCAACGCACTTTAAAACACTGAAAATAAATCAGTAGAACTCGAGATATGACCTTCTGAAGGTACTGCTCTGAGTGAGTATAGCAGAGAACAAAACTGAGAAGTAGATGATGATAAATGTATAGATTCACATATGATTACAACCACATTGGCAATGAATCTTTGCACAATGGGAGTAGAATGATAGAGCTATGGAGTAAGCTCTTCAATCTCTACAAAATGACATGAAGTGGTCATGTACAAGGCTTGCTAATCGCCTCTTCCTTCTTGCTCCTTTTATAGCTATTCTTGGAGGGAGTTTTGAATTCGAATTCGAATGGCTCCACCTAAAAGTGATCCCCAAAGTTAGGAGATATTCCCTCAGCTCAAAAATTCGTGGGTTTTGGTAGTTAGAGCCACGAAATTGCTTTTACATCATGCATGAGGTAAGCCATCCTTTTCCTTTTTCTTTTTTCAATTACAAGAGATAAAAATGAACTCTTTTACAAGAGGTGTTCACATGACTACTCATGTGACTTACAAATGAGGATGATATCAAATATATCAAGCATGTAGGCTTGGGTAAAATGCACCAACACTAATGCATCCTTTGCACACCATGTGTTGAGCTTTTCATGTTCTTCCTTTGTTGGTAATCCTCTTGTTTTGAATGAGGGCAATTCCTCATCTCCTAAGATGTATCCATAGAGACTCCTTCCTTGTAGGTAGGTCTTCATCCTTAGAGACCATGCCTGATAGTTTTTCTTGTCTAATTTATCAATAAATGAAGGAAAACCATCTCCCAATTTACCTTAGTTTGCTCTGATACCAGTGCTGGGAATGATGGATGGACACTCCAAGAGATTGAGTAGGTATTGCCAAACCTGCTTTGTACCAGCCCTCTGATGCTTCAGACTTGATAAGTGGACCTCCTTAGCTCTCCAATGACACCATAAAATGGCCTATGTACTTTGGAAATGATGTGTGTAAAGATTGAATAAAAAAAGATAACTTTGGACTTCAAGATCTCAAGAAAACTTTTATGTCTTGACACCTGCTGGATCTTTTGCTTAGTATGACCAGCACAGTAGGGATTGGAAAAATTCCTTTTAGGTGTATCTAATTATCTTAGCAAGCTAACTATTCCAAGTGGAATGATGTAAAAATATCAACTATGCTCATAGAAATCAATTTAGCAAATAAACATTTACCCTCGATTTTTTAGGACTGTTGCAGACATTGACCAGTGATCACCTCGAGGATCGTTTCTCTTAAATGGCTGAATAGAATCTCTTCAACTTTTAGTAGCATGTAGACAACTTTGAGCTGATTCCAACAAGCTTTAGAGCTTTAAATTTGGTGAAGAAATGACTGAGATATGCACTTCACAAGTTGACAGACTTTCAGGTAGTATGACAGAGAACTCAAAAATGAACAATGTGAATGTATATATTAATGAACACTTGTATACAATACCATTGGCATGGAGATCATTGTCTAATGGTGTAAATAGGTGTGGGTTAAAGTGTAGGCCTCACACACACTCAGAACTGACAGTAATGAGCTCAGGAATGATGAGTCTTAGCCGCGACTTTTTGATGATCTCTTTTATAATGATTGAGTAAAAATTCAAACTTTTGGCTCCCTATGATCAAGCTCCTATATCCTAGGAGATATTCCTTCTATCAGAGTTAACCTTTTTCCACGAATTCCTTTAGGTAGGTGTCTACAAAGATTCAAAGTCAAATGTGACTTTTACAAAGAGATAAAGTGGTAATTATCCACTAAGATGAGTTCCTATGCTTCTCCATATGTGTATGGATCTCAATGTATCCTTCAATCCAAACGTGTAGGCTTGTGACTTGCACCAACATGTTTTTCAGCATATACAATTGGTTACGAATACACAATGTCAGAAGATTTATACTTCAGATGTTCACAAGTAGACCATCTTTGTTAGGCCAATCACATATTCTTGAGACAATTGATTTCATGGGCTCTCTATTCGCAAACCATTCAAGTCGTTGAGGATCATTGTGCATTTTGCCTGACTTATTGTTTGTTCATTGTACGCATGAGGAAAAGATGGAGTGTATCTCCAACAATTTGAGAGATAAAGGATAGCTCTACATGGATCAAGAGAAGGATGAAGCTTGAAACTAAATAAGTAGTAAGTTTTTGTTTTGCAACGCATACGAGGAGGCAACATGTTATGAGTATGTGGGTTAGAGAATGCACACAGAATGGTGCATGGGCATCAAGCATCACATTTACAAGAAAGAAAAAGCCCTTAAGACCACATTGAATTTCATGCTTTTATGGTGTAAGTTTGCATAGAAAAGAGGTACTTTTACGATTCTATTGGGTTATGTATGCAGTAGGAAAATATGCATGTGTTTTAGGGTGCATTGGACTATGAATGCAATTGCAGTGCACAACGAAAAGAGCACATGCACAACGAAAAGAGCACATGCACTCTCTTTATTTCTCATATTTGTGTGTAAAAAAAGGTGAATGTTTGTGCATGAGAAGGAGATAGAATGCATGATCATTTGGATTCATGGGGCACAAAAGAAAAAAATGATATTTGCATCACATTCTCATGGAATGGTGTTAGAAAGGATTCATGATAAATTATTTACTTGAAAAAATCGTTGTTTATAAACATGGAAAGTAAGAGGAAAACATTAACATGATGAATTGAAGTTTAATTGTTTTTCTCACACTTAAGTTGTACATCGAAAATGTTAAGTTTAGGTCTTGAAAGTCTTACACATCACAAGAAGCACTCTCTTCTTCTCAAACATGTTTCCATCTCAGTAGGAAATGGGATATTGTTTGAGATATTTGCTAAAGGCATGTCCAATCCTTTATTAACTGTGTGAATAAGTGTCCTAAGATTGTTATATCTAAACAAATAATTTTTTTCTCTTCTCTTCTATATAAGAGACTTCAAGGAAAAGATCCTAAAAGTGTTTGCAACCAAGTAGAGTTATCTCTTTGCAAAACAAAATGGTGTAAAGTACTGGGGAGCCAAATTTTAAACATAGGATCACTTCAATTCACTTGAAGTATGCATTGCTTGTGTTTAGGATACCAAGCATTGCATTAATGTACTTCTTGTAGCTTTTTTAGAAGTACAAACATACCAAAGGGCCAACTTTCGAGCATTGGAGATGTTGGTTGCTTAAGAAAAGAAAAAAATATTTGAATTCCTTCTCCAAGAAGTTGTTAGATACCATTTCAACGTAAAGATTTAACTCTTTACAATGCAATTGCATCTCAAGAATATAAAATTGAAATGCTAGAACCCCAAGATGAATTCAAAGTTTCATGACTACTTTAATATATGTTTTTCATTAGATTCCATGCAAGAGAATGATGGAAGCATGAGAAGAGAATTTGAACTTAAATACAAAATCGAGTTTCATATCCAATAAATGTGTATTGAGTTCACTTTGCACTAACAAAAAAGGTGCATAGTGCTCAATATTGAGTAAGATGAGGCACACTCATGAAACTTTGCCTTTACATTCTTCTTACAAAGTTTCAATTGAGTTCCTGCTTGATTCTACATTAAAAAGCTTTGCATCTCAAGATGAAATCTTAGAAGTGCTACATCTAGGAGCAACAAAAGATCCAAATGAAAGAGAATTGATGTTCTCAATGCTCTTTCAAAGGGGAATGAAAAAAGTCGAACTACTCATCAATTAAAGAAAATTGATGCAACTCATTCCACGAACATAGAATCATGGATCAAAAGGTAGATAAAAACATGTCAAAGTGCACACTTCTTTGAAGAGGAGTGAGAGAGATAAAACTTCCAAGGATGTAGTCTACAACCGTGGTAGAGTTAATTAAGTTTGTAGAAGGTAAAACCTATGTTTGCCTATCCTTACAAGGAATTCTTAGAGATGAAATTCAAATATTATTCATGGATGCTTACCCCCAAATACTAACTTGGTCTTTTTCAATGCACCATGTGCATAGAATTAGTAAAATAGATGGCGATACTAACTATTCAAGACTTTTGATAGTTCTCATGAATTTCACTTGAGCTTTCTTTGGATAAATGAAGTTATAATAAAGTTGACCAAAATATATGGTCCACTTCCAACCAACATCCACTCACCTATTACCTGACTAGAAGACTACTATGTCTAATTGGGATTAAAGATCCTTGTAGAATGTCAAAAAGAAGCGTTCCCTCATCCTATTCAACCCAACTTCAAGTAGACCAAAACAAATCCTAAATGATTTTAACAATTTTTGAACTGAGGGCATTCAAAGTCTTAGTCTGGATCTTTGAAAGCTTGAGATTGGGCATCCATCACTTTGAAATACAATGTCCCATACCATCATACTAACTCTCATGTTCATGCAACACTTAATGTTCGAGACCATCAAAGCCTACATCCACCATCATGTAGTGACTTTTGCTTTAACTCAACTTTCCTTAAGTTCCAAACTTTGTACTAGAAATTAATCATTGAACCAATTCCTAATAAGCTGAGCCTATGTCTATCTTAACACCTTGCTTTAAGGTTTGAATCATTTTCTTCTCATGCTTTAACTATAAGCATAACAGATAGCTTCTTTGATCTACAAACTTAAGATCCTTCAAGCAACAAAACTAGAATTAATTTAACTCTTAAATCCTTGGGTATGCCTTGATCCATTTTCCCCTCTAGGGTATCTCTAGATCCTTTTCTTGACCAGATCTTGTAGACACATGTATGCAGACATAGTACAAAAAACAAAATCTCACAAAAGTTCTCTCAAAATAGAGAGAGAGATAAGAGACTGAACACAAGATTGGGTACAATCGCTCCCCACATACTCTGATGGAAGCGTCTATCAGAGTATGTGTATTTATAGGTATTTCTCATTACGTCCGCGTGCATTTATGAAGATCTAATTGATTTACAAAACCATCGCTTTCGAAGCGATCTATAATTTTTACAAAAACGTCGCTTTCTAAGCGATCTACTATTTTTACAAAAAAGATCTAAAATACTATTTTTTAACTATCTTCAAAAATATCTAAATAAGTCCACCTGTATGCACGCCCTCATGATTCTTCACTTGCTAAATTAAAACATAGTCACGTTAAAAACCTTAAGACATTAAAATCCATATAACATACCATTATTCCATAAAGTATAAGATGCCTCTAGTTGACAAGCAACTGACCTCAGTTGATAAGAATAAAATAGACATGGATGGCCAGTCACATGTCCCATCACTGAACAATCATGAGCATGTTTCATGTAAAAATGCATGCATGGAAATGGAAAACTAGAATTTAATGTGATTGTGAATGATATACTGAAATCAAATGATCATAATGTAGAGTTAGTGATGTCTTATGAATCCATCGAGATTCTTCAAGTGAGTTATTTTTATATTTTAACTAAATATCTATGATATTGCTTATCAATGCATGTAATAGTAACATCATAATCAAGTATTTTCTCTGGAACTAAAATTTTAGCATCCTCTTCAAGTAAAGGAGGATCATCTAAAATAGGAGTGAGTGGTGAAGTTCCTTTAAAGGATTTCAATAAACTAATATGAAAAGAATTATGTATATTCCAATGAGAAGGTATGTCTAGTCTAAAAGCATTCTTGTTAATTTTTTTAATAATACGAAAAGTTCCAAATGTGGTGCAAGTTTAACCTTAGGATGTTGTGAAATTTTTTTCAAACCTCTTTTAATTATTCGTAACCATACAAAATCATTTTCATTAAACTGTTTAACTACTTGTTTCTTACTAACATTATGCATGTAATGTTCTTGACTCTTTTTAATGTGATCATGAACCTCATAAAGTGTAGAAATATGATCTTGTGCAAAATAATGAACCATAGGAATATCAAATTGAGTGGTAGACATGGGGGTGGGAAGCTTTTTACCATACAGAATTTCATATGGTGCATGTCGAGTAGTGGTATGTGTTGTGTTATTATATGCAAATTGATCCAAATTACTTGGATTATCTAAAGAATAACAACGTAATAAATCTAAAATAATACTATTTGTAGCTTCATTTTGCCCATTACTTTTAGGATGAAATGCAGATATAAAGTCTATTTTTGAACCCAAATTTTGAAATAATGCAACCAAAAAGTGATTACAAAAACGAATATCTCAATCTAAAAAAATAACTTTTGGAAAACCATGATGTGGAAAAATACATTTAACAATTAAAGCAGCATCTTGAGGTGCAAAAAGAGCATTTTTTACAAGGAATTAAATATGCTTGTTTACTAAATCTATCAACAATTGTCCAAATCATATCATTATGAGATGAAGTTGTAGGAAGACCAGTAATAAAATCCATAGAAATTTGTTTCGATAGTCCATTAGGTATGGCAAGTGGCATTAATAATCCAAATGCTTCACCATGATGTCGTTTTGCACGCTGACACAAAATGCAATGGGAAAAATACTGTGCAATATCCTTTTCCATATTTGGCCAAAAGAAAAATTCTTTACACATAGAAATAGTTTTTTGTATGCCCCTATGACCCATTTATAGTGGTTCATGCATCTCTTTCATAAAAAATTCTTTAAAAACTTGTGTGATGCATAACTTGCGTTGAAAATACAAGAATCCACTATGAAAAGTGTAATGATCCTCATTAGCTGGTGTAGAATTATTGAAAGCAGTCCATGTTTGCGAAAAATACAAATCAGATACATAAGTAGGAATCATGGCATGAAATGAATGAATGTGAACAACAAAAATATTATTGATTGAAATTTTTTTTGTTTATGGGGATCGGAAACGAATAAGGGCATCAGTTACAACATTAGCTTTGTTAGGTTGATATTGAACTAGAGGCTGAAAACTTTGTATGAATGAAGCCCATTTAATGTATCTTTTGGAAATCAATGGTTGATTTAATAAATGTTTAATAGCATGTTGTCCTATTTTTATTAGAACTTCAGAACCCATAAGGTAATGTTTCCAAATATTTAAAGCATGCAAAATAGCTAAGAGTTCTTTATCATATGTATAGTAATTCTTTTTAGAAGGTTTAAGTTTCCTACTTTCAAATGCAATGGGATGATCATTTTGCATTAATAAAATACCTATACCTAAACCACTATCATGTGTAACTACATTGAAAGGTTGTGCAAAATCTGGTAATTGTGAAATAGGTGCATGAGAAAGTGAATTTTTGAGTTTTTCAAAAGATTTTTGTCGTGCTAATCCCTGTGCAAATTTTCACTTTTTCTTCAATAATAATGTGAGTGGAAGTGCTAAATAAGAAAATCCTTTTACAAACTTTCTATAAAAACTAGCTAACCCTAAAAAAGAGCATAGATCATTTAGAGATTGAGGTACATGCCATTCTTCAATTACTTTAATTTTCTTTGGATCTACATAAACGCCTTGATTAGAAACAATATATCTTAAATACTCTAATGCTTTTTGGAAAAAAGAACTCTTTTTAGGATTGGCATAAAGTTTATTTTTGCATAACAAATTGAAGATTATTGCTAAATGATTTTCATGGTCATCATCATTCTCACTATAGAAAAGTATATCACCAAAGGAAACAAGAACAAAAGCTATGTAATCAATAAAAATGTTATGCATCATACGTGCAAATGTAGCAGGTGCATTGGTGAGTCCAAAAGGCATTACCATGAATTCAAAGTGACCAGTTTGAGTTCTACAAGTAGTCTTATAAACGTCATTTTGTGTCATTCATATCTAATTATACCTAGATTTCAGATCAATTTTGTTAAAAACACATGCTCCATGAAGTTTATCTAGAAAATCATATATCCTAGGAATAGGATATCTGTTTTTAATTGTGATCTTATTGAGTGCTCTGTAGTCAATGCACATCATATAATTCTTGTTCTTCTTCTCCACTAAGAGAACAAGTGCTCCAAAGGGAGAAGAACTAGGCCTTATAAGTTCTTTCTGGAGTAGATCCTCAACTTGATTAGCTATTTCTTTTTTATATAAAGGTCCATGCCTATAAGGTGCTTTATGTGGAGGAGAACTCATGGAGAGTCTTAATCTCCAAAAGAACAAGCTATCCTTGAAGTTAAAGCACCTCTATATCAAGAATAACTTAAAGCCTTTACCAATTTAGAGGATCAATGCTCAATTACCAAAATCTTGAACAAATTGTGAAGAGAGTAACTACTTAGAAAGTCTGTTGCACATAACTCACTCATTAACTGATCAAATGTGTAAAGTTTTTTATAAAACTTTGTACAAGGTGTTGAATATAGATTGCACACCTTCTCCAAGTTAAATCATTCCAAAAGATTAAGTATATCTTGAGAAATGAATCAAACAGTTCACCTATGTCTGAAACTGTTCTTCTGTAAAGTCGATTCTAACACCTGCAACTTCTAACACATGGTTCTCCCAAATTAGAAACCGTTTAAGCAAATGCTTTTAGCCATAGATGGCTCAACTTCCAACTTAAATTTTGACTCCTCATTTCTGCAAAACTTTACACTATGCACTGAGAACTAATCAGTTCTTTGACCATTGAGATTGCGCGTGTTTCAGAAGACACTCAACACTTTCTCACATACAAATGTTCCTACACATAATTCTCTCAACCTGTTTACAATTAGGCTCTCAAGCTTTAACCATAGACTCATTAACTATGGAATTAGACACCTATGAAAGGATTCTTGAAATGATCAAGCACAGAAGTAGAACTCAGAGAAATATCGGGTGCAACGTTTCTTCTATTCTAGAAAATTTTACATCAGTTGATGAGAGATATCTTCCTTACTTCTAAAGTGCCTAATGACTCCTAATTCTTCTAATCTCTTACTCTCTCATGCTCCCTCATACTTACCTCCATATTTTACTTGTATATATAGGCATATATGTATAAGCTCATGACCATACAAAAGGTATAAGTGAGCTATCTCTAAATTAATGTACATATGTATACAAGTCTTCATCTTCTGAACATGTACTTTCTTCATGCTTCATAAATTTATATTTTCTTCAATCCTTGACTGCAATCCTTCATCAAAACTTCAATTGTTGATTGTCTTGCACCAACAGCTCCCCCGCAATCATCAATTGAGGTTTTCTCTATCTTCTTTATACCTGCCATGTCTTTGAATCTCTGTAGCTTTGGTCCATCCAAGCTTTTTGTTAACATATCAGCTATTTGATCTTTTGTTGAAGTATGTATGAATTCAATCTCCTTATCCATCACCTTCTCGCTTAGAAAGTGATACTGAATCTCAACGTGTTTAGTCGTGGCATGAAAAACAGGGTTAGCAGCTAGATATAATGAACTCATGTTATCTCCATGAATAGTGGGTGTACTCTGAATGATGTCAAAACTCTTCATAAGAGTCTTTAGCCATATGACTTCCTTTGCAGCTTCCACCACACCTTTATACTCTGCTTTTGTAGATGATAAAGCAACTGTATGTTGCTTTTTAGAACACCAAAAGTTTGGCTTATCTCCCACATAACACAACTATCCATATGTTGATCTCCTATCATCAGGATTACCTACCCAATCTGTATCACTATATATCTTGATGTTTGTATCTGATGTAAAACCATAATACAAACCTTCTTTGTGTGTACCCTTAATGTACGTCAACACCCTTTGTCCTACAACCCAATGTTCTTTCCTAGGGCAATGCATGAATTGAGATAACACTCCAACTGCATATGACAAATCAGGTCTAGTTAATGTAGCATAGATAAGACTGCTAACCAGACTTTGATACATCTTCATATCCTTGAATTCTTCTCCTCCATATCTGCTTAATTTGTGATTCACGTCCATTGGAGTAGGTGCTACCTTGCAATCTTCCATTTTAAACTTGATAAAAAAATTCTTCAAATACCTTTCTTGAGTTACATACACTCCATGTTGAGTGTATAAGATCTCCATGCCCAAGAAATATGACAAGTCTCCCAAGTCACTAATCTTGAACTCTTTCTCCATCTGTTTCTTTAGGTTTTAAATGCCTTTTTCAGCTGTACCTGTAAGGATTATATCATCAACATATTGCACATGTAAATGAACCCATCATCACTAGTTGGACAAGCAAGCTACTATCTGCTTTAGATACTTGAAAACCAAGTTTCTTCAAGAACTTCACAAGTCTATAATTCCATGCCCTTGGGGCGTGCTTCAAACCATACAAAGCTCTCTTGAGCTTACATACATGATCTGGATACCTTTTATCTCTGAATCCTTGTGGTTGCTCCATGCAAACATCATCTGAAATATAACCATTAAGAAAAGCATTTTTCACATCTAATTGACATAGTTTCCAACCTTTGCATGCAGCAATGGCTATGAGTGTCCTGATGGTTGTCATCTTTGCCACAGGACTATAGGTCTCATCATAATCTATACCATATGTCTAAGCAAACCCTTTCACAACAAGTCTAGATTTATACCTAGATACACTTCCATCTGCATACCTCTTGGTTTTGTAGACCCATTTGCATCCAATGATCTTCTAACTATTTGGTTTAGGAACCAAATCCCACGTCTCATTCTCCATCAATGCATCATACTCTTCTTGCATAGCTTTCTCCCAATTTTCCTTACCTTTTGCCTCTTCATATGTAGAAGGGTCTTCATCTACCTTTACCATATAAGCATAATCTTTAGTAGCCAAAAAAGAAGTGTCATAGCTATACCTTGTAGGTTTCCATTTATGTCTTGATGATCTTCTGAGTTCTCCACTTCTTGAAGTTTCTGGTTCATCACATTCTGGATCAAACCTTGGTACTTCTTCAACTTCAACCTATACTTCATTATTCTCTTCTTCATCAAATATTTAAACCTTTGATTTACCTTTCTTCTGATTCACAACTTCTTCATCACCTGCATAGATATTGATTGTACCTGCATACCAAGTACCTTGCTCATCAAATGTAACATCATTTGACACAAGGATTTGTTTTGTGCATGGACTCCACAACCTATAATCCATCTGCTTATCATCATATCCAATAAACACATATTTTTCAGCTTTAGGTTCCAATTTATGCCTCAACTGAGATGGAACATATGCATAAGCCAAACATCCAAATATTTTGCAATGATCTAAGGTAGGTCTCTTACCCCACCATGCCTCATATGGTATCATACCCTGCAAAGCTTTACATGGTAATCTATTGACCAAATATGTAGCTGTATTTACAGCCTTAGCCCACAAATAATTTGGGCATTTTTTCTCCTTCATCATGGATCTTGCAAACTCAACAAGAGTTCTATTCCTCCTCTCTACTACACCATTTTTTTGAGGAGAGTACTTGCAAGTAACTTCTCTTTTTATACATACATTCCATAAGTAATCACTGAAATCATTAGAGAAATACTCTCCCCCTCCATCTGACCTTAGTCTCATCAATTTTTGACATGTGATTCTTTCTACATACACATGATAATGTTTGAATGTATTAAACACCTCTGATTTATCTTTGATCACATAGATAACATAAAACCATGCTTAGAATATGATTGCTTATGAGCCTTACCTAATTGAGATGCTTCACGTATGTATCTCATATGTTGACCTGCAACATTAGGCAATCCAAGCACTGAACCATTGTTAACCATATCCTTAATACCTCTTTCATTGAAATGTCCAAGCGTTTTATGCCAAAGGTCTAACTCAGAGATCTTATGTCCTCCATAAGTAAACAAGGCATGACCAACATTACCTTGAATCTTCAATGTGAAGAGTCTTCCTTCTTTCTTCCCTAAAAAAATTTGTTTATACCCATTGGGAGGGTCTTCCACAAAAACTCCTTCATTAGTGAACCTTACTTCATAACCTTTTTCAACAATTTGCCTTACACTTATCAAATTCTTTGGAATTGTAGGAACATACAAAACCTTACTCAAGAGAGTACTTCCATAGGCTTGGCCTTCACTGATCCAATTGACTTCACATTATGCTTTGTATTGTCACCTATTTGAACTACATGATTAATTACCTTATTCTCCAAATCAGTCATCAAGGCTATGTTACCACTCAGATGATTGCTACACCTTGAGTCAATATAGAAGACTCTTTGGTCTTCACTTTGCCTTTCACAAGTTGCATTCATGATAAAGGTTGAATCCTCCTTCTGACCTGAAGCATAATTGTAGTAGTATTGTTGTTGTAGGATTGGATTTGGAATCCTCTACCTGCATTTCTTCCAAAGTAACCTCTACTACCTCTACCTCTGAAATTACCTCTTTGATTTCTGCCACCTCTTCCTCTTGAATTAAAGTTCTGATTATATCCACCATTGTTCTGATTATTATGCCAACAATCATGAACTAAGTGATTTGTCTTACCACAAATCTAGGAAGCTTTGACTCCATCTTTATTACTTATGTCTCTTCCTCTACCTTTGCCACCTCCTCTTCCTCTTAGGAAGTTAGCTTGGCTAGTTGTACCTTCATCTTCATTTGCTTGTTGCTTCCCTTTGCTATTCTTCTTCTTATCCTTTGAATACATTGCTTGACCTACACTCTTATCACTTTCACCTTTGACATCCTGCTCAAAGGTTAGCATGTGTCCTAGCAACTGATTTAAATCAGGGGTAAAATGATCTAGTGTCAATTCAGTAGACAAAATGAATGGCTTCCATTTCTCATCACCTCTCAAGCCTGTGAGGATTTGCCTTACCAATTTATCCTCCTCAATATCTTCATCAACTGCTCCTAATGCATCTGCAATGTCCTTCATTTTTGTTACATAATCAGAGATGGATTGAGAAGCCTTCTTCTTGAATGTGGTAAACTCTACCCACAAAGATGCCTTCCTTGACTTTGTAGTATTTTGGAAATGCTCCTCCAAAGCATTCCATATATCACTTGCACTTTCAAGACCTCTAATGTGAGGTAGCAAGTAGTCATTGACTCCCATGTAGATAATGCTCCTTGCTTGAGCATCTCTCTTCATCCAATTCTTCAAATCTGATAGTTCATCCCTAGTTGGAACACTAGGATTTCTGAATTGAGGCTTTTCTTCTTCACCTGTAATGTAACCTATTTATCTTTGCTCATAAGATGAGCTTCCATCCTCATTGACCATGCTGGATAGTTTTCTCTATTCAATGTCTCTATCTGAACAGAATCTCCCATCTTTTCTTCACCTGTGTATTAAATTCTTCAACCTTTATGAGGAATAAGTGTACCTTTACTTCGAATGAAGTTCCTTTTGAACTTCTTGATAGCTTTTGAACTCCTTCTCAGGCTTTCACTTCAAACTTTCACCTTTTGAACCTTCAAGTGTTGATTTTTGTATGTCTGCAGCAGTCAGGGGGTCCTCCTTTCATGACTCAAAAGGTTAGATGTTTTTGGTGGAGACATTCAAGATAACTTGGAAGTAATTTGTATGGCAGAAATCTGCAACCTTTTGGACGTTTTGGAGACATGCCCATGTGTATTTTGTTTTGGAGGCCATGAAGGTTCTATGCATAAAAAGAATGAGTTTCTTTTTCATGTTAAAGATCTTCATTACATGTTGATGCTCTTTGTTTTGAAAAGAAACTTGAAGGTTAATCATTTTTACTCTAAAAAGCCATATGAGGAGGATTACACAATGGAAAGCTTCGGTGGTCATATTGAGCTAAAGGAGGAAAGAAGGCAATGTGGCAGGTCGGCATTTGTTTTCGAGGGGAAAATCTTCGAGAGAGGTCAGGTGAGATTGGGGTGAGAGGCACTTACAAAGCCAGGAAATGCCACATGAGATATGAGCTGGAGAGCGGCCATATCTTTGGAAAAAAAATCATTCGCAGGTGCAAGTAGTGGAAGAAAATTAATGCTATTCTGCAGATTTTAGAGAAAGGCACTTGTCCTTGGCAGTCTTAAGGAAGGTTAGGAGTTACGGAGGCATCCGCTTTTGAAATGGGGGAACAGAAGCTCATTGCTACGGAGGACAAGTTTGTACAACTGCTGTGTCAGCCTTTGCTTCATTTGGGGGGAATTAAAGTCCGCACATAGTGAGAATTCGAGGGGCAGAGGATTATCTTGGAATAGTTCATGAGTGAAAGGGAGGTTGGGTGCAGCACAAGGAGACAACACTCCAAATGAGATAACCAATTTATCAGCTACAACCGACACGATGAAACTGGCGCCGATGGAGACTTATGTGTGCGGTGGATCACGATCATGTTTCAAAGAGTCTGTGAAGCAGCTATGCGTTATGATAATATTTTTTGGTTTTGTCCTTTTGAAAGGTTGGAGCTTAAGAGGCATGCCACTGCTCATAAACTGAACCCATATGCAGGATGTTCTGGTGATGTTAATGAGCTGGAGAATATGCAAATGAGTTGCAGGGAACAGCACACTTTGTTTAAAGAAAGAAAAGAGCATTCATGAAGTCCACAAACGCAGGAGGAGAGAGAGAACATTCTGATGAATTATAATATTCTTCTGCTTGAGGAACAACCAAAAAGCTGTTGGAAGTTTTGACCATATTGACATCATTTGCCCCAGCGAAAGGGATGGATTCTTGCCCTCTACAAGTAAGCAGGGTTCTGGCTAGCTGAATGTAAGTTGTGCATAAGAAATACCACTGTGAACTCATTAAAGGTTTACCATAGTTACATGTGTGGTAATTGAGTCACACAAGTGCCATCATAAATTTGTGATTTCAATCTACACTTATCACTCCACTCCATGTATTTGTGTTACGCAATTACTCTTAAGGAATTGTATTTGCCACTTGAACGATGTATGAGGATTTCTTTAGTTCGGATTGCGTAAATAAAACATAAAAATGAATTCATTGTAGTACTGTGTGGAATTGTACTACAGAGGGAGTGATAAATCAGCTTACTCTCCTATTAATTAATGAGTTGCGCTTGACTCGTGAATGTTGGATAGACTTTGGACAAAGTATGCATCAATTTAGAATTAAAACTTATTGTGAGGTTATAATGATGCAAAGAAGTCTGCAAATTATATAATCATTTGTTCTGAGTATAAGGTCCACATAAGGAGTTAAATCATCGGTATTTTTTTTTCTATAAGCACACTAAAACATAATGGTGTACACGATTCTCACTATGCATTCCGAAATAGATCTGCATAAAACTTAAAGTGACCTGATATGTCACTGAATGTAAACTTTCAAAACAGAATTGCTCTACATCTAATTGATACCTTCAAGGGCTTCATCTGTGTCCCTAGTAGTAAAAATTGCATCAATCTTAGTTGCATATTGCTATATGGTCATACACCCACTTTTTGCACTCCTCACAAACAACGTGTTAACTGCAATCCTATCGTGCTACCGCCAGTTCATCCTAAAAGGGTGATGAAAACTTTGAGTTGTCTTTCAAAGTTTAGCATTTAAGTCTCAACCATAGTTCTTGGTAAAGATGGATGAGTATGCTAAAAACGATGCTTGACTTCTCTAAAGAATTGAAATTGAAAGGGAATGTTTTCTCATAGTAAAGGGATTCTTTTGGTTTCGTTATCTTTTACTTAGCATTACATGAACTTATAAGACGTTTCGATTTTCAATTGATTATTGTGCCCTTTTTATGTTGAACGAAAGTCCTTGTCTTCGAATTCAACCAAACCTTAAGAGAACTATGAGAAATGTTGAACGAGGATAAGTTATTGATCTAATCACCTCTTTGAAGTTATTATCCCTCACTTGATCCATCCAACCCAACCTTCATGACAACATTGGTGGGCTACAAACAACTAGAGTAGAATGAGTAGTCCTCGTAGATTTTTGTAGTTCAATTTTAAAATTGTGTTAGGATCACATTTTCTTGGCACCTCATGTGCACCCCTAAGCGCACAATTTCCCGACGACAATGCTTGGGCACTCTATCATGTGAAAGGGTAGGAATTGGGGAGGCGGCGCTTTGAGAATTGGACCCAACAAAGAATCAAGTGTATCTCTCAATCCGTAGGTCAAATTGAGACATATAAGATACCCTTGGAACGCTCTCCGAATGAACTTTCCAAATCTAATGAGGTAGTTTGGAAGTGTGAAGTCCTTGGAGAACCATAGGTGGAACTGGTTGAGTGTTCAAGATACCGAACATGGGTGAGAACAAGGTTCAAGATACTAAGGTTGAGAACAAGCTTCAAGACAGCAAGGTTGTGAACAAGGTTCAAGAAACTATGGGAGGTTGAGGACATCAATTCAAGGGTACCAAGGGAGTTCAAGAATGAATCAATAAACTGAATATTTGGCCGAGTAATGCATAAGTAAATCAAGCATCCAACAGCCTACTGATAGAGAACAACATCAAATGCATGTCTAGCATCATGAAGACTCAATCATAAACATGTCTCCATAGGAGTGGCAATAGCCTTACAGTCTTCAAGGCCAAAACACTGCAATAATGTGTCAATATATTTCGTTTGACACAAAGCCATTCCACCATCAACTTGCATAAACTGAATGCCCAAATAGTGATGCAAATGCCCCAAATCAAACATCTCAAATGAGGCTTTAAACCATTCTGGTTTTCATTCCATTTCTGCACAAAGCCACGGGGCTGAAATACATACACTTCTTCATGCAAATCACCATTTAGAATTGTTGTTTTAATGTCCAACTGATGTACATTCCAACCATGATGAGATGCAAGTGCAGAGATGCTATGAAGAGTAGTCATCCGGCAAGTAGGAGCAAAGGTTTCATCAAAATCAATGCCTATTTCTAGTGCATAACCCTTTGCAAGAAGCTTAGCCTTATATCTGTCAACTATTCCATTAGGTTTAGGCTTCACCTTGTATACCCACTTAGTGCTAATGGCCTTCTTGCTAGAAGGCAAGTCACATAAAGACCACGTACCATTTTTCATGATAGCATCATATTTAGATTGCATTGTAGCCATCCAATGTTTAGAATTTTATGCTTCATCAAATGAAACAGGTTCAGTCTGATCATAGAGACCAGAGGTAGTCATAGGATAGCAATCTAATGCAAAAGAGGCACTATGAGAGCCTGACCGAGTATGATATGACATAGATGCATCTAATTTATTATCACACAGAGTCTAAACCAGTCATTTTGGCATAGTTTTTGCCTGCTCAATATCAGCTCTCTCATCAATAAGTGCATCACCTGAATCTGCATCAAAAATGGAATGATCTGCATCATCACATGAAACTTGCAAAGGCTGAGAAGTTGCCTCACTAGGACCAGCACTAGACTGTCCACCTGTAAAAGCAGGCAGCAAATTATCATACATCTCTTTGGAGCTAACAAATGTCTCCTTAGTACATGAAAGTAACGGCTGAATAGCATCTTCCATAAAAACAACACCACGGCTAACCAAAATGCGTTTAGTCTATGGATGATACAGACGATAGCCTTTACTTTCAGAACTATATCCAACAAAAATACATTTTACTCCTTTATCATCCAATTTTCTACGATGTTTTTCAGGCACTAATGCATATGCCAAACAACCAAAAACATGCAGATGAGCGAGAGATGGCTTGCGACCATGCCAAGATCATATGGAGTGATAGACTGCAGTGCTTTAGTGGGATACCTATTAAGTACATATGTTGCACACATGACAACCTCAAGCAAGAAACTATGTGGTAAAGCCTGACTCTTGACCATACACCTCGCCATCTCCTTGAGTGACATGTTCTTCTATTTAGCAACTCCATTCTCTTGAGGTTTATACGACACTGTACACTGATGTTTTATCCCACATTCATCCAGAAATGCATTAAAGTCAGAAGACATATATTCCCCCCCTCGATCCGAATGGAGGGTGCCCATTTTACATGCTGATAAATTTTTAGCCAAAATCGGAAACTGTTTGAAGCACATAAAAACTTCTGACTTTGCCTTCAATGGATATACCCATGCACGCCTGGAAAAATCATCGATGAAAGTCATGAAGTAAAGATAGTTCCCAAAAGAAGGTGTCTGCATAGGACCACAGACATCACTATGTACAAGCTGCAATTTCTAAGTAGCCTGAAATGAACCATCTTTTGGAAAGGAAGAATGTTGCATTTTGCCCAAAATACAGCCTTCACAAACATGTTTTCCGGGTGTCTCAAGTTTGGGCAAAGAGGACACCATTTTAGATTTATGTAGCTATAGCAAAATTCAGATGTGCAAAGCATGCATGCCAAAGCTTTGCATCTGACATAGCCTAAGAATCATGTACTGCACATGCCGAATCATTTACAAATCTTTCATAGTCTATCAACTTATACATCCCATGACCTGTCACAAAATGCCAGAAGCAATAATGACGCCGCCATTTGACAGATAATGAATTGTATATCTGTCATTAACAAATTTCACAACCAAGCCAATCTTGGCTAATGTAGAAACTAATAACATATTTTTCTTGATCCTTGGCACAAACAAAGCATCTAACAAAGTGAAAGAACTACCATCAATAGTAGTCAAAATGATCTTACAACTCCCATAATAGGATAAGAGGAGTTTTCGGCACATGTAACAGTATTCCCTATAGGGGCAGGCTCGAGTGACGAGAAGAAATTGCACTGCGAGGTAATATGTTTGGTCACCCCACTATCAAAGTACCAAAAATTTGAGTCTACTGCAGACATGCAGTGCTCATGAGAAGATGGGAAAAAACTGCAAACAGTAGTAACCGCCCATTCTTCTTCCTGCACAAGATTAGCAGACTCTGTTTTCAGTGTAGAGGCCTCTGTAATAACCATTCTGGCCTCTTTCTTCTTTGCCTCTTTAGCAGCCAGTTTTGGATAGCTCTTAATGACATTATCATTTGCTTTACAGTATTTGCAAAACAATTTCTGCTTTTTTGGTTTCTTCTCATGTTTTTCTTCCTTCTTCAAATGTGTAGCATTTGCAGATTTATGCTTACTAGTAGAAGAGCTCCATTTTCCTTTGCCCTTCTGACTAGCCAAGAAAATGTTCCACAATCCTTTTGCAACCAATACATGTCGCATCATATAAGCCCATAACGGGTATTTGGTACCATCCAACTTATCCTCAATAGCCAACATATGGAATACATCATTGCTTTCAGCCATGGCCGATGACTAAAATACCTTGATGCAGAAAATTGATTGTATCTCAAAAAGTTGAATAGAACTACCCAGACAAATTTTTCTAAACTTGTATCAGACTTCAAGACATTTATACTGGTGAACCAAAATTGGTATATACCTTTGGCACAAAAAGACGAAATAGCCTACACAAGCACTACGATAGTGCATTCTCAGATCACGATTTTGGCACCACAATGTAAAGCTATTTTGATCTCTGAAACACCCTGAGTATGCTCACCAAATTTCGTGCGATTCTGAGACTACAACCGAAAAGGTGTTGACGATGCCCTAGATGAAGCGACAACCTGCTCTGATACCATTGTTGGAGTTAGACGTCTATGGAAGCATGCAAACAACACAACGAAGAAGAAGATGCTTCAAGCACACAGCACAATATTGAATGTATTACCACTAGAATGTACAAAGATAAGTAGCCCATGAGGGCAATAGGCGTATATACAAGCCGGGGGAAAAAACCTCCTAAAGAGGAAAAATAGTGCCCAGTGGTCCTAGAGTGTTCACACACATCACTACCTAAATATATCAACAATTGCAAGTCATGCAATGCAGACAAAGAAATATATTGATTGTTATACTTAAAACTCATTGTGTGTGCATGATAATCAATGCATGGATTATAATGATGACAAAAATGCATGCAAGTATAACATCATAAGACTGCAGAATGTGCATTCATCTGTGTATGAACCTATACAAATGTGAATGTTATGCACTTCACTTGTAATAGTATACCTATTTCCTTGAAATGCAACCTTAACTTTATATATAGAAGGAAATGGGTGTAATTGGAGATCTTGTACTAATGTATAAGAAATAAAATCATGCAAACTACCATCATCATGTAAAATGTTAACAACTTTACCATTAATAGTACCTTGCATGCAAAGTAAAGAATGAATAGAAATCTCATCACCCAAGGTACTTAGATCTTTTTCCAATGCTTCTTCGGTCCAATCAGGTTGAATGTCTTCATGAAGTACCTCCGTGTTGTGTACTTGAGCTCCAACAAGTTCCATATTGTTAGTTCGAAACCTACATTTAGCTTTAGTATGAACAAACTACCATAATGCCAACAAGTGATAGAGGGCTATTTTTGTTGAACATCCATCATTGTAGTTTGAAGGGTTGGAGGTTTGGTAGGTTGTGATGGGGCGGTCTTGTGTACTGGTGAGAAATTAGATTGACAAGGGTGTCATTGACATGGTGACTTGGTGATGGATTGAAACTCCTTTTCATCATCATGTGCAAAAGAAATAGATTCATGCTTGGCTTGGATTCCCATCTCCAAACCATCTTCATACTTTCGTTACAAGGTATCTTCAAGAATTGTCTCAAGCAAAGTTGTCCATGATTGATGAGCATGTAAGTGGAACTAGGGAGGAAGGAGGGACTCCTTAATCTTTTCTTGAAATGCGATCCATGTGGTCGAGCGATCGATGCTATGCCACAAAACACTCATCATAACTGGGCCTTACTCACCAAATAATTAGTAACAAATTTCACTTTTTCAATTTCAAAATAAAAGTCATCAAATTGGGATAGACATGAAAGAACAAATTGGCCATCCTTTTGCCCATCGAATCGAGAAAATTGAAAATTTTTAGCACCAATTTTGGAATGTGTGCCTTTTTCTTGAGTAATCAAAATAGCCTTCACCACTCTAACTATGTTATTGTCATCACTCTGCATTTGTTGGAGTGCAACATTGTGTTCTTTTGTCTCATTTTGAGCATGTTGGAGTTCATGCTACAAAGCTCCAAACTGTTGCTCAATCAGAACCCCGAGTAGGGCTGATGTATCAAAAATCCTCAATCTTATGGGTAGGCTCCATGGCCTTATACAGAAACAGAACCTAGGATGGAACGAATGCCCAATCACAATCGGATGTCGCGAATCATGATCGGATGTCGAGAAGTATATTTTTGCAGACACGCACAAGGTCTGATACCATTGTTGAGTGGATCCTGCAGATGCACGTATGTAGAGATGGTATAGAAATGAAATCTCATAAAAATACTCACGAAATTGAGAGAGATAAGAGACTGAACACAAGATTGGGTGCAATCTCCCCCACATACTCTAATGGATGAGTCTATTAGAGTATGTGTATTTATAGGTATTTCTCATTACATCTTGAATAGAAGATACATGAGGGTGGCACTTCAAAAAGATTTCATTTATGAAAATCTACTTTATTTACAAAATCTTTGCTTTCTAAGCGATCTACTATTTTTACAAAAATGTCACTTTCTAAGCGATCTACTAATTTTTACAGAAAATATCTAAAATATTATCTTTTAACTATCTTCAAAAATACCTAAATAAGTTCATGCGCATTCATGCCCAAGTCATTGAAGTCACCATTGGTGTCGTTGGCTACGCGCGAGGGAGGAACTCAAGGATCAAGGAATATAGAGGTTCACGATACTTCCTAGGAGGTCACCCATCCCAGTATTGTTCCCCCCAGAGCTCGCTTAACCATGGAAATCTCTTGCCACTAAGCTACACTCTTATGGTTTCTGAAGAAGGGGAAAGACTAAGGTTGACATTACCTTGAACAAGTTTTGGTCCCTCAAAGATTCATTCTTTGCTTTCAAAGCCTATTTCTGAAGCAATTTTGGGTGTCTTTTGGAGCTAGTTTGGAGTACTTTTGCACATAGTTCTCTTCACATAGGTCCGGGAACATAAAGAAGGGTGTTCTTTGTACTTCTCTGACAATAAATATCAACCTTTGGGGCTCTACTTTCAGCCACACTCGTAAAACTATAGGTTTCTCGAGAGGTTTTCAGTTTTGGTGGGAGCAACCGCTGCAAATTTATGCAGGTTTTTGAGCCTAAAACATCAGAGTTGACAAAAACTTGCAGGTGTTATTGGCTAGTTTTTGGGTTGTGCATTCAGCCGTTTATTGTCATTTTACTGCATATATTGAGCACATACACACCATGTACGCTTCTATGGATACCCCTTATGTACGTCCATGTGGTCATTGATATAGCAATAAGTTTTTGCATAAAGCCTTTTACGTTTGATAAAGAGGGTCGTGGTGAGGTTTACCTAACTTGGAGACACCCAGATGTTGGGTCTCTTCAGTGATGCAGGTGGAAGACTTATCCAACTTCGCCATAGGAGATGTATGATAGTTGTTCATAGGTGCTCGATAAGGCTAGTTGGCTTCTATTGGGTAATTGATTATATGCAATGGAGTTAGTGATTCACTATGCAGGAAAAGCATGTCAGTACTTGAAGTTTTATGATATTTTGACACTGGTCATATGCTCATTTTGAAGAGGATACTCTGGCAAAATTTTTCCAGATCTCTATTTTTATCAACTATACAGTGGTCGATTCACTCCTTGATACATTTATTCGTTGGTGTTCGGACTCTTCTAGCTCCATCATCATTCTATTTAGTTCTCTACCATCATGGCATCAGAGGTCTCAGGCACATCCGGTGGATCAGGGTCTAGGGCTAGTGTTCCAAGGAGGAGCTATAACTTGCAGGGCAAAGACCATTTTGAGATTTGAAAATTTGATGGCACAAACTTTTCTCTATGGAAGAATCAGATTAAAGATGTGTTGATTCAAAGGAGACAATGGAAGTCAATAAATGGAATTTCAAAGAAGCCTGCTGACATGGATGAAGATGATTGGGATGAGTTAGATGAAATGTCCAGGTCTACCATTCGCTGGCACCTAGCAGATAATGTTTACTTTACAGTATTAGAGTGTGAAAGTGCAGAGGAGCTCTGGAAGAAGTTATGCAATACATATGAAAAAGAGACAGCATCAAATAAAGTCTATTTGATGAGAAAATTATATGACCTTTGTATGAAGGACACAAATAGTGTTGTTGCTCATCTAAATGAGTTTGATGCTATATTCTCTTAGTTATAGGCTCAGAAAATGGACATGGATAATGAAATGAAAGCAATATTGTTGTTATGCACCTTGCCATCATCATGGGATACATTTTGCACAGCTATTAGCAATAGCGCACTTGGTGCTAAACTCGTATATGATGACATATGTGGAGCACTCTTGAGTGAGGAGATTCGCAAAAAATCTATGGTTGGCACTGAGAGTGGAGATGCATATAATGTTCGTGGTTCTTACCAAGGAAAGAATCAACAACGTGGCACGAGCAAGAACAAGGAAAAGAATGGTCAATGGAATAAGAGTAGAAGTAAATCAAGGAAGATGGATATCGAATGCCATTATTGTCATAAGAAAGGACACATGAAGAAAGACTGTTATGCATTAAAGAATGCTAAAGGTAAATGACCGAATGTTGATGGGCATGTTAAACAGTTACCTGCACCATCTACTTCGATTGTGAAGATTGAAGAAATTAATGCTATTTCTGATGATGCTAATGTGTTGACACTTGATAGTACTGTGCCAACTGAGGCTCTTATGGCTGATTCTCTTTCCCACACCTAGCTGCTAGATTCTGGTGCTTATTTCCATGTGACACCACATAGAGAATGGTTCTCTAATTATGCAGCAAAGTCTCTTGGTACAGTGAGACTTGGTGACTCTTACCAGTGTGATGTTGTGGGGATTGGAGATGTGGTTGTCCAGTTCATCGATGGTTCAAAACTTACTATGCATAATGTATGCCATGTACCTTAGTTATCACATGTTTGATGTCAGTTGGTCAACTTGATGAACTTGGTTACAAGGTAGTCTTCTATGCTCAGTCCTTTTGCATATCAAAGGGCAATATGGTTATTGCAAAAGGAAGAAAAGTTGGCTCACCTTATCCTTTATTTATATCACAGAAAGAACACTTGTTAGCTCTGGCATGGTCATTTGGGCCATATATCTCGTAGTGGAGTGGAAAATCCTTCTCGTTCTAGCTACTTACTTGTGTTATCTTTCTCCGATTTTTCATTTTGTGAGCATTGTCAAAATGGAAAGCAAACCAAAAATGTGCATAGAACACACATTGACTCTTCAATTCAGCCTTTAGATCTAGTTAATATAGACGTGTGTGGTCCTATGCTGACTAGGTCCTTAGGTGGTTCTCTTTACTTTATCACTTTCATAGATGATGCTACTAGAAAATTTTGGGTATATCCTATCAAATCGAAGGATGAGGTATTCCCTACTTTCAGAAAATGGCTTGCTTTAGTTGAGACTAAAAAAGGAACTAAGCTTTGTTGGAGTTAGACGTCTGCGGAAGCACGCGAACAACACAAGGAAGAAGAAGAAGCTTGGAGCACAACACACAAGACTGAATGTATTACTAGAGAATGTACAAAGATAAGTAGCCCATTAGGGCAATAGGCGTATATACAAGCCGGGGGAAAAAAACCTCCTAAAGAGGGAAAAAAGTGCCCCGGCGGTCCTAGCGTGTTCACACACATCACTACCTAAATATATCAACAAATCCCCCCTGGGAGTGATGCGGTGAACAAGGAGCTGGCACTCATGTATAAGGAAGTGCCGAGCTATGTGGAAATCACTCCACAAAAGGAAGTAAGCCCAAAGCTTTGCGGAAAGCTTCAAACTTCTCCCTAGGCAGAGCCTTCGTGAAAAGGTCTGCAATGTTCTCCTGCGTGGGCACATATGCCAAGCTGATCTCCCCAACAGAGAACCTCTCCCTGACATAGTGATAATGCACCTCAATGTGCTTAGTGCGAGCATGGAACACAGGGTTCCTCGCAACTGCCAATGCGCTCTGACTGTCAGTGAAGATGGTGGTGGTAGAAGACTGGCCAACACCCAAATCAGCCATAAGGCGTCTGAGCCACACACACTCAACAGTCGCTGTGAAAGCTGCCCTATACTCACCCTCACAACTGGAAGTGGCCACAGTAGGCTACTTCTTGCTCAACCAAGATATACATGAGCTACCAAGCATGAAGCAAAAACCACTGGTGGACACACGAGTGTCATAGCAACCAGCCCAATCTGAGTCAGAAAAAGCATGCAAATCTGGCGGTAGTGATCCCCCCTTGGGATAAAACAAACCAAGTAGCCGAGTACCACTCAAGTAGCGAAAGATGCGCTTAACCGCTTTCCAATGTGTGACTCCTGGGCAATGCATAAACCTGCTCATCTGTGAGACAGCAAACTGAATATCTGGCCGAGTAATGCATAAGTAAATCAAGCATCCAACAGCCTGCTGATAGAGAGCAGCATCAAATGCATCTCCAACATCATGAAGACTCAATCGTAAACGTGTCTCCATAGGAGTGGCAATAGGCTTACAGTCTTCAAGGCCAAAACGCTGCAATAATGTGTCAATATATTTCGTTTGACACAAAGCCATTCCACCATCAACTTGCATAAACTGAATGCCCAAATAGTGATGCAAATGCCCCAAATCAGACATCTCAAATGAGGCATGCAAATCAGCCTTGAAATCAGCAATATGCTTCTCAAGAGCACCAGTGAGCAGCATGTCGTCTACATAGACAACAATGATCAAAAGCACATCATTAGCACGCTTAACATATAAGGTGCTTTCAGTTGGACTGTTCTCAAAACCATGTGCAATCAGATAGGCATGTATTTTCTCATACCAAGCACGTGGTGCTTGCTTTAAACCATATAACGCCTTCTTTAACCTGCACACCTGGTTTTCATGCCCTTTCTGCACAAAGCCACGGGGCTGAAAAACATACACTTCTTCATGCAAGTCACCATTCAGAAATGCTGTTTTAATGTCCAACTGATGTACATTCCAACCATGATGGGCTGCAAGTGCACAAATGCTCTGAATAGTAGTCATACGGCATGTAGGTGCAAAGGTCTCATCAAAATCAATGCCTCTTTCCTGCGCATAACCCTTTGCAACAAGCCTAGCCTTATACCTGTCAACTGTACCATCAGGTTTACGCTTCAGCTTGTATACCCACTTAGTGCCAATGGCCTTCTTGCCAGGAGGCAAGTCACATAAAGACCATGTACCATTCTTCATTATAGCATCATATTCAGATTGCATAGCAGCCATCCAATTTTCTGAATTTTGTGCTTCATCAAAAGAAACAGGCTCATTCTCATCACAGAGACTAGATGCAGCCATAGCATGGCAATCTGATGCAAAGGAGGTACTATGAGAGCCTGAACGAGTACGATATGACAAAGGTGCATCTAATTTGCTGTCATGCAAAGTCTGCACCAGCCATTTTGGCATAGTTTTTGCGTGTTCAA
Source organism: Ceratopteris richardii (assembly GCA_020310875.1). Lineage (NCBI taxonomy): Eukaryota > Viridiplantae > Streptophyta > Polypodiopsida > Polypodiales > Pteridaceae > Ceratopteris > Ceratopteris richardii. The sequence goes on along the minus strand of CM035418.1, from coordinate 134,765,471 downwards.
TATCAGCTCTCTCATCAACAAGTGCATCATGTAAATCGGCATCATCATATGAAACCTGCAAAGGCTGAGAAGTTGCCTCATTAGGACCAGCGCTAGCCTGTCCACCTGTAAAAAGAGGCATCAAAGTATCATACATGTCTTTGGAGCTAACAGATGTCTCCTTAGTACATGAAAGCAATGGCTGAATAGCATCTTCCACAAAGACAACATCACGGCTAACCAGAATGTGTTTAGTCTGTGGATGATACAGACGATAGCCTTTACTTTCAGAACTGTACCCAACAAAAATACATTTTACTGCCTTATCATCCAATTTTCTGCGATGTTGTTCAGGCACTAATGCATATGCCAAACAACCAAAAACACGTAGATGAGCAACAAATGGCTTGCGGTCATGCCAAGCCTCATATGGAGTGATAGACTGCAACGCTTTGGTGGGACACCTGTTCAGTACATATGCTGCACACATGACAGCCTCAAGCCAGAAACTATGTGGTAAAGCCTGACTTTTGACCATGCACCTCGCCATCTCCATGAGTGACCTGTTCTTTCGTTCAGCAACTCCATTCTGTTGAGGTGTATATGGCACTGTACACTGGTGTTTTATCCCACGTTCAGCCAGAAATGCATTAAAATCTGAAGACATATATTCCCCCCCTTGATCAGAACGGAGGGTGCCCATTTTACATGCTGACAGATTTTCAGCCAAAACCAAAAACTGTTTGAAGCACATGAACACTTCGGACTTTGCTTTGAGTGGATATACCCATGCATGCCTGGGAAAATCATCAATGAAAGTCACGAAGTAAAGGTAATTTCCAAAAGAGGGTGTCTGCATAGGACCACAGACATCACTATGTACAAGCTGCAATTTCTGCATAGCCCGAACTGAACCATCTTTTGGAAAGGAAGAACGCTGCATTTTGCCCAAAATACAGCCTTCACAAACATGTTTTCCAGGTGCCTCAAGTTTGGGCAAAGAGGACACCATTTCAGATTTCTACAGGCGTAACAAACTAGCAAAATTCAGATGACCAAAGCGTGCATGCCAAAGCTTTGCATCTGACATAGCCTGAGAATCATGAACTGCACATGCCGAATCATTCACAGATCTTTCATAGTCTATGAGCTTATACAGCCCACGACATAAAATGCCAGAAGCAATAATCACATCGCCATTTGAGAGATCATGGACTGTACACCTGTCATCAACGAATTTCACAACCAAGCCAATCTTGGCTAATGCAAAAACTGATAACAGGTTCTTTTTGATCCTTGGCACAAATAAAGCATCTGACAAAGTGAAAGAACTACCATCAGCAGTAGTCAGAATGATCTTACCAACTCCCATAACAGGATAAGAGGAGTTATTGGCGCATGCGACAGTATTCCCTGTAGGGGCAGGCTCGAGTGAAGAGAAGAAACTGCGCTGCGAGGTAATATGTTTGGTCGCCCCACTGTCAAAGTACCAAACATCTGAGTCTACTGCAGACATGCATTGATCATGAGAAGATGGGTCAAAACTGCAGACAGTAGTAAACGCCCATTCTTCTTCCTGCACAAGATTTGCAGACTCTGTTTTTGGTGTAGAGGCCTCTGCAACAACCATTCCAGCCTCTTTCTTCTTTGCCTCTTTAGCAGCCAGTTTTGGACAATAATATGATCATTTCCTTTACAGTACTTGCAGAACAATTTTTGCTTTTCTGATTTCTTCTCATCTTTATCCTGGTTCTTTGATTGTGCAGCATTTGCAGATTTCTGCTTACTAGTAGAAGAGCTCCATTTTCCTTTGCCCTTCTGACTAGCCAAGAAAGCTTGATCTGCAACACGCATAATGGACCTGTTCTGCCTGGATTGATCTTCCTGCAATAGAACAGAGACTAATTCCTCAAATGACAAGGCATTCGGATTGCCTTTCATCATCAATCGAAGAGTAGAGGCAAAACTCTGATATGAATCAGGAAGGCCATTCAGAACGGTCTGCACAAGTGAGCTATCTGGTATAACCTCATCAGCAGAAATCAATTGTTCCTTCAGGTCTTTGATCTTTGTAAGAAAACTGTCCATCGAATCACCTTCATTCATGTGCTCACTCTCCAACTGTTTTTGGAGGTAAGCAACACGAGCCTCATTCCTAGCCTGGTACAAAGTGGTAAGTGTATCCCAAGCATCCTTTGCTGTTCTGCAAGAGCGAATGTGAGGAATAATGGCACGTTTGACAGACAAAGCTATCTATGCATGTGCCTGGGCATCTCTGCCATCCCAACGAATCTGCTCTGCAGTAGGTGCAACAGAAACAGCAGCACGAATAGGAATCTGCGGAATATCATCTTCGACACCATCTTCATCAGCTCCAACACCTGTATTTGCAGTACCTGTCGTTACAGGTGTAACAAGACGTCTTTCAACACCCTGCACAATGTTCCACAATCCTTTTGCAACCAGTACATGTCGCATCATATAAGCCCATAATGGGTAGTTGGTACCATCCAACTTATCCTCAACAGCCAACATACGGAATACATCACTGCTTTCAGCCATGGCCGGTGACTAAAATACCTTGATGCAGAAAATTGACTGTATCTCAAAAAGTTGAACAGAACTGCCCAGACGAGTTCTGCTAGACCTGTAGCAGACTTCGAGACGCTTAAACTGGCAAACAGAAATTGGTATATACCTTTGGCACAAAAGGACGAAATAGCCTACACAAGCATTGCGATAGTGCGTTCGGAGGCCGAAACGAGCTCAGATCGCGATTTCGGCACCACAGAGCGAAGCCGTTTTGATCTCGGAAACACCCTGAGTATGCTCACCAAATTTTGTGCGAATCTGAGACTGCAAACGGAGGAGTGTCGACGGCGCCCTAGAAGAAGCAACGACCTGCTCTGATACCAATTGTTGGAGTTAGACGTTTGCGGAAGCACGCGAACAGCACAAGGAAGAAGAAGAAGCTTGGAGCACAACACACAAGACTGAATGTATTACTAGAGAATGTACAAAGATAAGTAGCCCATTAGGGCAATAGGCGTATATACAAGCCGGGGGAAAAAAACCTCCTAAAGAGGGAAAAAAGTGCCCCGGCGGTCCTAGAGTGTTCACACACATCACTACCTAAATATATCAACAAGCTTAAGGCTTTACATTCAGATAATGGGGGGGGAATATATCTCACATGAATTTAGCCTTTTCTGTCATTCTAGAGGGATTTGTAGAGAGTTTACAGCTCCTTATACCCCAGTACAGAATGGTGTAGCTGAGAGCATGAATAGAAGTATTCAAGATAGAGTAGCCTGTATGTTGCATCATGCAAACCTTTCACAAGGTTTTTGGGCAGAAGCAGTATTGACTGTAGTTCATGTGATTAAGCTTTTACCTAGTACTGCCAAAGGTCTGAAAGTGGCACAAGAGTTGTGGAGAGGGAAGCCACCATATTATGATCATCTTCGATTTCTTGGGTGTGAAGCATATGTTCATATATCCAAGAATCTTAGACAAAATTTGGATCATAAGTCAAAGAAATGCATTTTCCTTGGATATGGTGGAGAAGGACAATTTGGATATCGCTTATGGGATCCTGAAATACTGATAGTGATCAAAAGTAGTGATGTCATTTTCAATGAGTCTAAGATGCATAAACAGCCCATTAAGGAGGTTGAAGTTAGAAGAGTGGTGTTTGAGGATACTAGTCCTCCAGTTAGCATGCATAAAAATGCTGCACATCGGGATGTTCAAGAGAATGTCCATTCAGATTAGTCTGCACATATTCATGTTTAGTAACCATTGAGACGTTCTGCACGTGTCTCACATCCACTTGATAGATATGTTCTAGGTGTAGATTTTGTTATGCTAAGAGATGCCGGTGAGCCCACTTGCTACAAAGAGGCTATGCAGACAGAGGATCATGTCAAGTGGGAGCATGCCATGAAGGGTGAGTTGGATTCTATTCACAAGAATGGTACTTGGGATTTATTACCTTTGCCAAAAGGTAGGAAAGCTTTACCATGTAGATGGGTATATAAGCTAAAATTCACATCAGATAGTGCTTCTCCAAAGTATAAAGCATGACTTGTTGCAAAGGGTTTTAAGCAACAACATGGTGTTGATTTCGAGGAAATCTTTGCTCCAGTGGTCAAGATGACTATCTTGCGCATGTTGCTTGGCTTCGTTGCAATGGAGGATTTAGAGCTAGTCCAAATGGAAGTAAAAATTGCTTCTTGCATGGAGATCTTACAGATGAGATCTATATGGAACAACTAGAGGGTTATGTAGTTCCTGGAAAGGAAAGTCTAGTTCATAAGATTAAGAAGAGCTTGTATGGACTTAAATAGTCCCCTAGACAATGGTACCAAAAGTTTGATGCTTTTATGAAGTCTCAAGGCTATTCTCGAAGCAATGAGGATCATTGTCTCTACACAAAGAGATGCTCATATGGTAGCTTGATATGCTTGACACTTTATGTCGATGATATGTTGACTGCTGGGAAGTCCTCTTATGATTTCTCAATTCTCAAAAAGAAGTTGAGTCAGACATTTGATATGAAGGATTTGGGGGAACCCAAACATATTCTTGGCATGCGCATTACTCGTGATAGGAGAAAATGATGCATATACTTGTCTCAAAGTGAGTACATATCCAAAGTACTTCACAGGTTCAATATGCAGGGTGCAAAGGCATTGAGTACACCTTCAACCACATATGTGAAATTGAGCAAGGATGATTGCCCCAAATCAGATGAGGAAAAGGAATTCATGACCAAAATTCCCTATCAATCTGTTGCTGGTAGTCTCATGTATGCTATGGTAGCTACGAGACCAGACATTGCATTTGCAGTGGGAGTTGTGAGCAGATATATGTCTAATCCTGGTAAGAAACATTGGGAAGCGTTCAAGATGATTTTAAGATATCTGAGTGGCACTAAGGACAAGTGTCTATGCTTAGGTAGAGGAAAAGCATCCATTATTGGTTACACAGATTCTGAATATGATGGTTGTGTAGACAATTGTAAGCCTACATCAGGGTACATTTTTCATTTTGCTCGAGGTGCTATCTCTTGGAGATCTCATCTTCAAGAATGTGCAGTTGTTTCCACCACAGAAGCAGAGTATGTTGCAGCAAGTGAGGCATGTAAGGAAGCATTGTGGCTTTCTCGTCTTGCTTGTGACATGGGTTTACCTCAACATGTACCTCGTTTGCTTAGTGGTAGTCAGAGTGCCATCGCTTTGGCTAAGAATCTCGTCTAACATGCAAAGGCCAAGCACATTGAGAAGAGGTATCACTTCATTAGAGATTTCTTAGCTACTGAGCACATTATTCTTGAGAAGGTTCACACTTGAGATAATACTGCAGATGCTTTGACTAAAACTCTACCATAGGATAGCTTTTGACACTATTGTCCCTTGATGGGGGTTACTTGATTCATGATCTTACACAATCACTTGTATACTATGTAACATGCCCATCAGGTGGGAGGTATAGTTTGTATACTTAGACTCAGGTATTCTTTATCATTCTTTATTCTTCTCCCATAGTTACTTTGACCATATTGGCCTTTAGTGGGAGATTGTTACCGTTAGTGTCCATGTGAAAGGCCAAATGGCCACCAGACACTTCTTTATATATGTTCTTTAATAAAACATAAAGTGGTCTGGTTAGTCACAGATTGTAAGTTCGACCGTATTTGTAAGACCTAAGAAGTCTATCTTCGTGCTACCTGTGTACTATGTTTTTTTGCGTATTTAGCAGCGTCTGCGAAGTACTATGTGTGGCCTTAGGAGCTTGGTTTTCTACCCCAAGGATATCGTCGTGGAGCGCTTGAGAAGGAGCATGCAATTTGGTGCATCGCCATCAAAATACTTCAAACAGTAGCTGTGAAAGTTTCCTTATGCTCAAACTCACAACTAGAAGTGGCCATAATAGGTTTCTTCTTGCTCAACCAAGATATGCATGAGCTACCTGACACCTAGGCAATGCATAAACATGCTCATGTGAGAGACATTAAACTAAATATCAAGCCACGTTTTGCATAAGTGAATCAAGCATCGAATAGCCTACTGATAGAGAAAAGCATTAAATGCATCTCCAACATCATGAAGACTTAACCATAAACCTATTTCCAGAGGATTGGCAATAGATTTGCAAACTTCTAGGCCAAAATGTTGCAAGAATGTGTCAATATATTTTGTTTGACATGAAGCTATTCCCCCACCAACTTGTATAAGTTGAATGCCCAAATAATGATGCAAATGCAACAAATCTGACATCTCAAAAGAAGCACGCAAGTCATTCTTAAATTGAGCAATGTGCTTTTCATTAGGACCATTGAGCAGCATGTCATCAACATACACAACAATGATCAGAAGTACATCATCTTCACGCCTAACATATAAGGTGCTCTCAATTGGATTGTTTTTAAAACCATGTTCAATCAAGTATGCATGTATCGTTTCAAACCAATTTGGTGCTTGCTTCAAAGTATATAATGCCCTTTTCAGCATGCAAACTTTTTTTCATGCCCTTTTTGTACAAAACCATGGGGCTGAAATACATACACTTCTCCATGTAAGTCACCTTTCAAAAATGCAGTTTTAATGTCAAACTGATGTACATTCCAACCATGACAAGCTGCAAGTGTACAGATGCTACAGATGGTGGTCATTCGGCAAGTGGATGCAAAGGTCTCATAAAAATTAGTGTCTTTCTCTTGAGCATAACCTTTTGCAACAAGCCTAGCTTTATATCTATCAATTGTGCCATCTTGAAGTTTATGCTTCAACTTGTATACCCATATAGACTTTTTTCCTAGGGCAAATCACATAAAGACCAAGTACCATTCTTCACAATAGTATCATATTTTGATTGCATAGCAGCCAACCAATTTTTTGAATTTTGTGCTTCATCAAAAGAAATAGGATCATTCTCATCACAAAGGCTAGAGGTAGCCATTTCATTGAAATCTGATGCAAAAGAAGCACCATGAGATCCTAAACAACTACAATGGGATAGAGGTGCATCTAATTTGCTATCTCATAAAGTCTGCACTAGCCATTTAGGCATAGTTTTTGCCTCCTCTATATCAGCCCTCTCATCAATAAGTCCATCATGTAAATCTGCATCAGGAATGGAATGATCTACATCAGCATGTGGAACCTCTAAAGGCTAATAAATTGCCTCACTTGGACTAGCACTTGACTCTCCACTTGTGAAAAGAGGCAGCACAGTGCCATAAATAACTTTCGAGCTAACAAAAGTCTCCTTACTATATGAAACTAATGGTTGTATTGCACACATAATAGCCTCAAGCCAAAAGCTATGTGGTAAAGCCTGACTTTTGACCATACAACTTTCCATCTCCATTAGAAACTTATTCTTTTTTCTATGAATCCATTTTGTTGAGGTGTATAGAGTAGTGTACACCAATGTTTTATCCCATGCTTAGCCAGAAATGCATTAAAATCAAAAGAAATGTATTCCCCGCTCGATCTGAATGGAGGGTGCCCAATTCACATGCTAACAGGTTTTTAGCCATAACCAGAAACTATTTGAAGCACATAAAAACTTTAGACTTTGTTTTGAATGGATGAATGCATGTGTGCCTAGAAAAATCACCAGTGAAAGTCACAAAGTAAACGTAGTTCCCAAAATAATGTGTTTGCATAGGACCACAAAGATCACTATGAACAAGTTGCAATTTATAAGTAGATCTAATTGAACCATCTTTAGGGAAGGAAGAACGTTCCATTTTTCCCAAAATACAGCCTTCACATACGTGTTTACAAGGTGCCTCAAGTTTTGGCACACAAAAGAGCATTTTAGATTTCTATATGTTAGCAAAATAGCATAATTTAGATGAACAAAGTGTGCATGCCAAAGCTTTTCATTTGAGATAGCTTGAGAATCTTGAATTGATGTTGAATCATTCACAGATGTTTGCATAGTCTATGAGCTTATACAACCCATTGTTGAGATATCAAGCTCAACATGTGATGATCTAGGATGTCATGTATCACTTTTTCATTTCTGTGACATGTATAGTGGTCACACCAGTGTCAAAGAGATCCTCTCTCCATATTTTGAAAATAAAACAATAAAATTTATCATCAAGGGACTATGAGAATTTTTTTTTTTTTAGATAATCATTATTTAAGATTTTTTCATGATGTCTCTATCCTTCCAAGTAGTACTTGGATGAGAAGAGTGAGAATAACAAATTAACTTTGTGAAAAGAATATTGAACTTGTATAATGATGTGATTTGAAGCACCACTATGAAAGAACCAATCCGAATCAACCTCACTCACAAGCATAGATTTAGAATGCAAAGATGCATCATAATGACATGTAACAACACCTGCCCAAAAATCTTGAGCCATGTTAGCTTCATCATTCTTTGCAATTGCTAAATTTTCAGCAATAGACATGTTGGATCTCTTCTTCTTTTCATTGCACTCTTTCTACACTCATCAATAGTATGAAAAGCCTTCTGAAAATATTTGCATCTCTTCTTTTTTTTTTCAAATCAGCATCATCAAAGGAATGAGTGGAAGAGGAAGGTTGAGGATTTGGTTTTGATGTACCCAAAGCTAAACCATACTTGCTTTTCCCTTTTTGTGAGATAGCACGTGCTTGTGTTTCCTCAATCAACCACTCCTATTTACTCTAGATTGCTCTTCTTGCAAAAGAAGAGACACAACCTCATCAAATGCATACATATTGGGATTATCTTTTGCAACCAAAAGGATTGTAGTGGCAAAGTTTTGAAAAGATTCTAACAATCCTTTCAACAATCTAGAGATGAGTGATGCATCCGAAATAATCTCATCTATGTTTGTGAATTGTTCTTTCAAGTCCTTGATGCATGTCACATACACATCCACAGACTCATTTTCAGCCACACATACATCCTCAAGTTGCTTCCTCAATTATGCAACATGTGCTTCATTACGCACGACATACAAAGAAGCAAGAGTGTCCCATGCCTATCTTGATGTAGAACACGACCGAATGTATGGAACTATATGATGCTTCAGAGAAAGCATAATCAATGCATGAGCTAGAGCATCTTTTCCATCCCATCTAACCTGCTCCTATGTAGGTGGAGAAGGAGTAACCACTGTACTTGAAGAAGAAGCTCCATCTGGGACAGTAGACTATGAAGCAAAAGAACCTCGAGGTCTTTGATCTACATCCGCCACTATCTTCCAAAGTTGTTTTGCAACAAGAACATACTTCCTCACATAAGAACACATTGGATAGTTGGTCCCATCAAGCTTATCTTCAACTTGAAGCATGAAAAACAAGTCATTGCTGCTCGCCATTCCACTAAAGAACAAGAATGTGATAAAATCTTTACTTCGACAAAAGCTGAAATGAATGTTGAAATTTTAACTCACAAACCATCACTCTAATGGTGATTTTGACTGCAAGAATGGCTTAAAAATGGGGAATGAAACCCTACTACAACTAGTGGAAATGTTTCTTGGCTGCTAAAATTCATTGTTCTATGCTCCAAAGTCGATTTGCATTGTTAAAAGTGTGCATGCACCATGACGCGAAAAACCAAAACTCAACAAGGAGCTGAACTTGCTCTGATACTACTGTTGGGTGTGTGCAGAAGTTCAAGAGACACATGAGAAGCACGAACAAGGAGCACAAAAATAGCAAGACACAAGAAGAAGATGGATGGCTGGAGTTTCCATGTATAGGGAGAAGGTTCACATTAAAGATACTCAAGAAACACATAAGTGTAACATTTTTCAAGAACTTGGTAAAGATGAATTGAAAATGGCCATATTGGAAACTAAAGTGGACTCAATGGCTAAACATATTGAGACTTTAGTAATCGAGAAGACATCCTTGAGAAGTATGCATGAAGCTAGACCAAGAGAACAAGAGAGGCCAAGAGAGTTGGAGCAAGGCCCTAGGACTCAAATGCCAGGCAGGAGAGTGTTTAATCAACCCTATAGATGCTTTTGGTGTGATAAGATTGATCACCCACATTGTACATGTAATCTATTCAAGGAAGCTAAAGCTAGAAACTGGGTCACTGAGATTGATTGACAAATATGTGGTTATGTGACTAAACGACCTTTGGGAAGGAACCTTCGTAAAGGGGGTATGAAGAAATTCTATGAGGCCTCTACAAGTCGAAACACATATGCATGTAGGCTTGATAGTGACAATTCAAATTTTGAATTTCGGAACCATGTATGTGATGTTGCTAGTAGAGTAAAACTATCAGTTGAGTCTTTATATGCCATAAGCTCCGATATCCATACAAAGACATGTTGAAATGAACTAGTTGACATGTTCTCTGTCTATGCTCATGAGATAAATATAGATGAAAAGAGAAAGCGAGATGAAGAGAATGAAGGTCATTCCAAACCTACTACTAGGTCTAGAAAGGAGAGTGAATCTAATGAACCAAATGATGAGCCATCTAGATCAAAGCCTAGTCAGACTAAAAAACAAGAGCAAGATAACAAAACTCCAAACAAAGGAAAAGTTAAGCAAGTGGCTGAAATTTTTGAAAAGAAAGTTGTAAATGAAGATAAAGCTCAAGATAAAACTAATGAAAATCAACCTATGCAAGAGGAAGTTGTTAAAGAACAGAAAGCTATAAAGAAACCACCTAGTTTTTGTCACAAGGAAGGAGATAAGGAAGAGAGCTCACACACATACACACTCTCACAATCAAAGAGAAGCACACACTTAGATTGAGGCAAGGAAGAAATGGTCTTCTTCTTATTCTATTACATAAAAAGGAATGTACAAGAATGACCTGAAAACAAGAATACAACAAGTGCAATATATAAAGATCAGTACATAAGGAAAAAACTAATGTTTGCAAATGAGTGAGTTGGCAAGGAACAAATGTGCCATCACTCTCAGTAGATAAATCTAATAAAGCTCAATGAAGTATCCCTGACATATATCGGCGTGACCACTATACATGTCAGAGAAACGAAAACTAATATGTGTCATCCTAGATCATCACATGTTGAGCTTGATATCTCAACACTCCCCCTCAAGCTCAATGCCATGTCCTCTAAGCCAAGCATCTTCCGAGACTTCTTCAGCTTCTCTGCTCCAAGTGCCTTAGTGAAAATATCAGCAATCAGCTCATCTGTTCTCACATAAACAGGATCAATATCACCTCCTCATATCTTCTCTCTGATGAAGTGATAATGTACCTCGATATGCTTTGTTCTAGCATGAAAAATAGGATTTTGTGCTGACTGTATATTGCTAAGATTGTCATAATAGATAGTGATAAGCTTTTGCACTTCCATACCTAAATGTACAAGTAGCATCTCCAACCATGATGCCTCACATGCTGCCATTGCAGCACCTCTATACTCAGCCTTTCTACTTGACAAAGCAACAGCAGGTTGCTTCTTGCTGCTCCATGTAATAGCTGCACCTCTAAGTGAGAATAGAAAGCCACTAGTAGAACTTCTATCTGGAGTACTACCAGCCCAATCTCCATCGGTGTATCCATGAACCTACAAATCTACACCAGCTTCATAAAACAATGCATAATCCAAAGTAGCACTCACATAACGTAGAGTGCACCTCAGAGTATCCAAATGTGGCTTCCTCAAAACCTGCATAAACTGACTTTCAAGTCCAACGGTATAGCTTGGATCAAGCCTTGTAATTGTGAGATATATAAGACTTCCCACAATTTTCCTGTACATAGTATCATTTTCCAATGCTTCACCTGATGTAGTATCCAGCTTCAAATTCTGATCTAATGTCATAGAAATTGGCTTACAATCAGCCATACCATTCTTTTGCAACATATTCAAGGCATATCGCCTTTGAGACATCCATATACCTGTTTCTGTATGTATAAACTCAATGCCCAAGAAGTAGCGCAACACACCAAGATCTTTCATGTCAATTCTTGCAAAAGAAGTTGCTTTACCTCTTTGATGCTTTCTTCATTATCACCACCTACAATCAAGTCATCAACATAGATAGCCACAATTGTGATGCCATCATCACCCTTCCTTGCATATAGTGAATGATCTGCATCACACATAGGAAACCCAATGCTGGTTAAGTAATCAGCAATTCTTTCATGCCATGCACGAGGCGCATGCTTTAGCCCATACAAAGCCTTTTGCAACCTGCAAACATATTCTGGATGCTTTGAATCTTCATATCCTTGTGGCTGGTCCATGTATACTTCTTCGTGTAACTCATCATGTAGAAAAGCATTCTTCACATCCATCTGATGCAAAGTCCATCCTTTTGATGTAGCTAATGCAACAAGTGTTTTGACAGTAGACATTTTAGCTACAGGGTTGAATGTTTCCTCATAATCAATGCCATAAGTTTGTGCATATCCTTTTGCTACCAATCATGCTTTGTACCTTCTTATGCTACCATCAGCATTGTGCTTTACCTTGTAAACCCACTTGTAGCCTATGGATTTCTTTCCTTGTGGCAATGGCACCAGCTTCCATGTATGGTTTCCATAAAGTGCAGCCATCTTCCATCCATATATTTTACCCAATTTGCATTACCGATTGCATCTTCAAAACAAGAAGGTTCAACATCTTGTATTACCTTTGTCATGTAGGCACAATGACCAGCCATGTAACTATCATATGTCAATCGTTGCACTGAATTACGCATCCTCCCAGATCTTCTTGGTCTTGGTTCACTTCTCCTTGTATCATCTGCATGTGCCTTTATTACTCCCAGAGTCTTCACAGAGGGAAATCCAAGTTCCTCATCAAGACTCTTTTCTGAACCGCTTGAATCTCCATCAACATCTTCAAAACCTGCACATGTTTTATGACCAACAAAAAGCTTTTCTTACCTTTCTTAGATGTATTTGATGAATTTCCTGGACTAAAATTTCCACACAATCTTCCACTCCATGGATTTGAGTTGGACTATTGCTTGGTGATGCATCTGGTCCACTCAAAACTTGAGATTTTGCACCTAAGTTTTAAGCATTTTCTTTGTCATTTCGTTCAAGAATCAGTCCTTCTTTGGCATCTGCATAGAAGCTTGACATTTCATCAAATACAAGCTTGACATTTCATCAAATACCACATCTCTGCTCACCTTCACCTGTCGTGTGAGTGGGTTATAACATTGTATCCCTTTTGCCCAAGGGAGTATCCAATGACGACACACTTTTCTACTTTTGGATCAAGCTTCATCCTCAATTCATCTCGAACATGTACATATGCATACAAACAAAAACTTTGAGATGTGATAAGTTTGGCTTTTTTCCTGTAAACTTCTCTTCAGGTGTAACTTGATGTACAACAGTAGTCGGAGTTCTATTCATGATGTATACAACAGTATGCACAACTTCTGCCCAATAACAATGAGGCATATTCTTCTCATCCATCAAGGCTCTTGCTATTTGTGCAATACATCTATGTTTGCATTCAGCAATGCCATTCTGTTGTGGTGTGTACCTGCATGAAAACTGATGCCGAATTCCATGGTTTTTCAAAAATTGTTGAACTCATTTGACATGTATTCACCTCCTCCATCATATCTTAATGTCTGAATGTACTTCCTTGTCTGTTTTTCCACCATAGCTTTAAAATTATGGAAGTGAGTGAACACCTCACTCTTCTCTTTCATGAAATATACCCATAGTTTGCGTATATGGTCATCAATTAAAGTAACATAAAACCTACAACCACCCATAGATGTGGTCTTTGCTGGACCCCAAACATCTGTATGTACTATTTCTAGTACATTATCACTAACATGCTTGTCATGTGGAAATGATGCTCTTGACTGTTTACCAAATTGACATGCTGCACATACCTTTGGCATTTCTGCAACTTTGAAATTTGGTAGTCCATGGTTAATCTCCTTTGACTGCATTAATTTCAACCTTTGCAAGTTTGCATGTCCAATACGTTTGTGCCATATCTCTATATCTGCAATAACTCCTACACCTTTTGCAAACATGGTTGCATTCATTTGTTTCCTTTGGTAACCAATCGTCCATCCTACTTGTACTCTTCTACATATAATCCATCAACATTGAACCTAACTTGTAATTCCTGGTCAACCATTTGTCCAACAGAAACCAGATTCTTTGTTATATTTGGAACATGTTACACATCAGCAAGATGTTTTACCTTTCCATCCTCCATAGATAGTGCTATGTTTCATGTATGCTCAATAGGATATGATGTGTCATCACGTGTTTCAACATATCCAAGAACTAGCAATTTCCGCAAAGTACTAAACCATTCTGCATGATTGGTCATGTGATTTGAAGCACTTGACTCAACATACTAGACATTATCATTCAATTTTGAAACACTAACAAACATCGTATTCATCATGTGATGTTGAACCATGAACAGCTTCTTAGAATCATCTACACTTGTGGATGCATAGTTTTTGCTGCCTTTTGTTATTTTGATTCTTCAACCTGTAATCACGTTCAAAGTGTCCAAGTTTACCACAATTCTAGCATCCTTTATTGTCATTACCTGAATCATTTCTTTGGAAATTTCTACGACCTCTTTGGCTCCCCCTACCTCGAAACTATCCTCTTCCTCCTGCATGATTTTGTTATTGACCTTGTTCTTGGTTACCTTTTCCTCTTCCACTTCCGAAACCTCTATCTCTACCTCTTCCTCTACGAGAGTAGAATACTTGCTCAGAACTAGGCTTCCCTTGGGATTTTGAATCCTCACCAAGATTCTTTTCTTCAATGATCAGCATGGATACCAAATCAGCAAAATTCAGAATATTTTCCCTGGTCTATATAGAAGTTCTGAACTGCTCATATGCAGCTCCTAAACCACGAAGGCACACTTCCACCTTATCATCATCATCATCATCATCATCATCATCTACATTCACGCCAATAGATGCAAGTGACTCACATATGCTTTTGATTTTCAGAGTTTAGTCACTTACCGACATGCCCTTCTTCTCCAATGTATGTAGCTCATTCTTGAATTGCAATTTTTGTCCCTTTGTATTGGTCTCATACAATGTGACCAAAGTGTTCCAAGCCTCTTTCGGAGTCTTGGCATCCTATATGTGCCCAATCATGCTATCATGTATGCTAACAGATAGCCAATATATTATCTTTCATGCTCCTTGATTCCATTCCTCATATGCTCTTAACTGGTCTGCAGTGTGACTTCTTTCTGGTAACTACGGAGCATTTTTGTTCTCTCCTTCGATGTACTTCCAGTATCCTTTTCCCATCAGGAAATTCGTCGTTTTAAATCTCGAAGCATGGAAGTTGTTCTTGTCCAGCTTATCGCTCATAAGCTGACTCGTTCCATCTACGTTTGCCATTTCTATAGCAATTCACAACACTGCAAAACACTACAAGCAGCACTTCTACTTGAACACTATCATACTATGATGTGACAGTTTGATCTCAGAAAAACACAGTTTTCGTGTATCAACAGTACACAAAATTGCTTGAAATTCTAGACTTGGAATATATGAGAGTGTTTCTGAACATGGCACAAGTTATAGTTTTTGAAACTGACCTGGTTTTTCTGTGGGCCCCACCTTGCAAGCTCAAAACGGAGGTCGAGATGGCTCTAAAACTTCAATCTGACAAAAACAAGTGATCCTTAAGGGATAACTTTTGAAAATATTTTGAGGTCTTCTACCTTCACGCCAATTTTTGTTGCAATCTGAGGTCATTTGTGAATCGTGCTTTTTCCATGCGTCTCGCATACTCTTCATCGTCGGCCTTCTCAACGAGCTCTCAGCAGCCAGACTAGCTCTGATACCATGTCACGAGGAAGGAGATAAGGAAGGGAGCTCACACACACACTCTCACAATCAAAGAGAAGCACACACTCAGATTGAGGCAAGGAAGAAATGATCTTCTTCTTCTTCTTGTTCTTGTATTACATAAAAAGGAATGTGCAAGAATGAGCTGAAAACAAGAATACAACAAGTGCAATTTATAAAGATTAGTAAATAAGGAAAAACCCAATGTCCGCAAATGAGTGAGCTGGCAAGGAACAAATGTGCCATCACTCTCTGTAGATAAATCTAATAAAGCTCAATGAAGTATCCCTGACATATACCGACGTGACCACTATACATGTCAGAGAAACAAAAAACTAATACGTGTCATTCTGGATCATCACATGTTGAGCTTGATATCTCAACAGTTTTGACTCATGTATCAATTAGAAAATAAAATAGACATTCAAAAAGTAGTGGATGAAAAGATTATGAAAGATGAAGTAACTTTGACATTAGAAGCAGTGCTAGCTTTATCATGCACGGATGCTAAGGAAGAATTTATGAATACAATAAAAAGATGTAGAGAACCAATTGAACATAAAACTGAAGATATTGAAACGAAAGAGAGAAAAGAACGTGATGATCCTAAAGTTACTACCATTCAACTCAATGAATCATGATAATATGATCCATTTGTACAAAAGAATTATTTGGGACCAGTGATTGGACATGTAGAGAAAGTAAATGGATTCCCAAATAGTCACTTTACTCAAAAACATTGGGCTAGAGGTTCTATTGAAACTATTGTTACAATTGGAAATAACAATAAACAACAAATAGCTTTAATAGATTCAAGATATGAAATACATGTTGTTTCAAGGGAGTTATACAACGAGGGAAAATGGCCTATAGATATATACCATGGTTGGAAGATGAAGGCAGCTAATAATGCTTTTGGTTATTTACTTGGTGTATGTGGAAATGTATTGATTGCTATTGGAGATCTTACAGAGGAGCACAACTTCTTTCTGAAGTATTTTTATGGTGAGACACCATAGTGTGCTCTCCTTCTCGAGAGCTCCACGATGATATCCTCAGAGTAGAAAATCGAGCTCTTAAGGCTACACACAGTACTCCACACAGAGGCTATGGAATATGCAGAAAACATAGTACACATGGAGCACGAAGATAGACTTCTTAGGTCTTACAAATGCGGACAAAATTATAGTCTGTGATTGACCAGACCACTATATATTTGATTAAAGAGCATATACAAAGAAGTGTTCGATGGCCATTTGGCCTTTCACATGGACACTAACGATAATAATCTCCCACTAAAGGTCAATATGCCCAAAGTAACTATGGGAGAAAAATAAAGAATGATAAGGAATACCTGAGTGTAAGTATACAAACTATACCTCCCACTTGATGGGCATGTTACATAGTATACAAAGTGACTATGTAAGATCATGAATCAAGTAACCCCCATCAAGTGACAACAATGTCAAAAGCTATCCTCTGGTAGAGCTTTAGTCAAAGCATCTACAACATTATCTTGAGTGTGAACCTTCTCAAGAATAATGTGCTCAATGGCTAAGCTATCTCTAATAAACTGATACCTTGCCTCATTGTGCTTGGTCTTTGCATGATCGGCCGGATTCTTAGCTAAAGCAATGGCACTCTAACTATCACTGAGCAAACAAGGTACATGCTAAGGTAAACCCATATCACAAGCAAGATGAGAAAGCCACAATGCTTCCTTACATGCCTCAATTGCTGCAACATACCATGCTTCTGTGGTGGAAACATCTGTACATTCTTGAAGACGAGATCTCCAAGAGATAACACCTCCAACAAAATGAAAACTGTACCATGATGTAGACTTACAATTGTCTACACATTCAGATATCGTAAAATCATCATGACGGCTTCCCAATGTTTCTTGCCAAGATTAGAGATATATCTGCTCACAACTCCCACTACAAATGCAATGTCTGGTCTCCTAGCTACCAAAGCATACATGAGACTACCAAGAGCAGACTGATAGGGAATCTTGGTCATAAATTCCTTTTCCTCATGTGATTTGCAGCACTATTGTCTAGGGGACTGTTTAAGTCCATACAAGTGTCATGAGGAAGGAGATAAGGAAGAGAGCTCACACACACACTCTCACTCTCAAGGAGAAGCACACACACAGATTGAGGCAAGGAAGAATGATCTTCTTCTTCTTCTTCTATTACATAAAAGGAATGTACAAGAATGACCTAAAAATCAAGAATACAACCAGTGCAATATATAAAGACCAGTAGATAAGGAAAAACCTAATATCCGTGAATGAGTGAGCTGGCAAGAAACAAATGTGCCATCACTCTCGGTAGATAAATCTAAGAAAGCTCAATGAAGTATCCCTGACATTTACCGGTGTGACCACTATACATGTCAGAGAAACAAAAAACTGGTATGTGTCATCCTGGATCATCACATGTTGAGCTTGATATCTCAACACTCCCCCTCAAGCTCAACGCCATATCCTGTAATCCAAGCATCTTCCGAAACTTCTTCAGCTTCTCAGCTCCAAGTGCTTTGGTGAAAATATCAGCAACCTGCTCATCTGTTCTCACATAAACAAGATCAATATCACCTGCTAATACCTTCTCTCTAATGAAGTGATAATGTACCTCGATATGCTTTGTTCTAGCATGGAAAATAGGGTTCCGTGCTAACTGTATGCTACTAAGATTATCACTATAGATAGTGATAGGCTTTTGCACTTCCACACCTAAATCTGCAAGTAACATCTCCAGCGATGATGCCTCACATGCTGCCATTGCAGCATCTCTATACTCAGCCTCTGTACTTGACAAAGCAACAGTGGGTTGCTTCTTACTGCTCCATGTAATAGCTGCACCTCCAAGTGAGAAAAGAAAGCCACTAGTAGATCTTCTATCTGAAGTACTACCAGCCCAATTTGCATCGGTGTATCCATGAACCTGCAAGTCTACACCAGCTTCATAAAACAATGCATAATCCAAAGTAGCACTCACATAACGTAGAGTGCGCCTCAGAGCATCCAAATGTGGCTTCTTGGGAACCTGCATAAACTGACTTTCAAGTCCAACAATGTAGCTTAAATCAGGCCTTGTAATTGTAAGATATATAAGACTTCCCACAATTTTCCTGTACATAGTAGCATTTTCCAATGCTTCACCTGATGTAGTATCCAATTTCAAATTCTGATCTAAAGGCATAGAAATCGGCTTACAATCAGCCATACCATACTTTTGCAGCATATTCAAGGCATATTGCCTTTGCGACATCCATATACCTATTTTTGTATGTATAAACTCAATGCCCAAGAAATAGCGCAGCACACCAAGATCTTTCATGTCAAATTCCTGCATAAGAAGTTTCTTTACCTCTTTGATGCTTTCTTCATTATCACCACCTACAATCAGATCATCAACATAAATAGCCACAATAGTGATGCCATCATCAACCTTCCTTGCATATAGTGAGTGATCTACATCACACATAGAAAACCCAATGCTGGTTAAGTAATCAGCAATCCTTGCATGCCATGCACGCGGAGCCTGCTTCAGCCCATACAAAGCCTTTTGCAACCTACAAACATATTCTGGATGTTTTGAATCTTCATATCCTTGTGGCTGGTCCATATATACTTCTTCCTGTAACTCACCATGTAGGAAAGCATTCTTCACATCCATCTGATGCAAAGTCCATCCTTTTGTTGTAGCTAATGCAACAAGTGTTATGACAATAGACATTTTAGCTACAGGGCTGAATGTTTCCTCATAATCAATGCCATATGTCTGTGCATAACCTTTAGCTACCAATCGTGCTTTATACCTGCTTATGCTACCATCAACATTATGCTTTACCTTGTAAACCCATTTGCAGCCTATGGATTTCTTTCCTTGCGGCAATGGAACCAGCTTCCATGTATCATTTCCATAAAGTGCAGCCATCTCCTCATCCATAGCTTTTTCCCAATCTGCATTACCAATTGCATCTTCAAAACAAGAAGGTTCAGCATCTTGTATTACCTTTGTCATGTAGGCACAATGGCGAGCCATGTAACTATCATATGTCAATCGTTGCACTGAATTATGCATCCTCCCAGATCTTCTTGGTCCTGGGTCACTTCTTCTTGTATCATCTGCATGTGCCCTTCTTACTCCTGGAGTCTTCACAGACGGCAATCCAAGTTCCTCATCAATACTCTTTTCTGAACCACTTGAATTTCCATCAACATCTTCAAAACATGCACCTGTTTTACTACCAGCAGAAAGCTTTTCTTTACCTTTCTTGGATGTATTTGATGAATTTGCTGGACTGAAATTCCCATGCAATCTTCCACTCCATGGATTTGAGTTGGAACTATTGCTTGGTGATGCATCCGGTCCACTCTAAACTTGAGATTCTGCACTAGATTTTTCAGCATTTTCTTTGTCATTTGGTTCAAGATTCAGTCCTTCATTGGCATCTGCATAGAAGCTTGACATTTCATCAAATACCACATCTCTGCTCACCTTCACCTGTCGTGTGAGTTGGTTATAACATTTGTATCCCTTTTGCTCAAGGGAATATCCAATGAAGACACATTTTTCTGCTTTCGGATCAAGCTTCGTCCTCAACTCATCTGGAATATGTACATATGCAATACAGCCAAAAACTTTCAGATGTGATAAGTTTGGCTTTTTACCTGTAAACTTCTCTTCAGGTGTAACTTGATGTACAGCAGCAGTCGGAGTTCTATTCATGATGTATACAGCAATATGCACAGCTTTTGCCCAATAACAAGGAGGCATATTCTTCTCAGCCATCAAGGCTCTTGCTATTTCTGCAATATGTCTATTTTTGCGTTCAGCAACACCATTCTATCGTGGTGTGTACCTGCATGAAAATTGACGCCGAATTCCATGATTTTTTAGAAAACTACTGAACTCATTTGACATGTATTCACCTCCTCCATCAGATCTTAATGTTTGAATGTACTTCCCTGTCTGCTTTTCCACCATAGCTTTAAAATTCTGGAAGTGAGTGAACACCTCGCTCTTCTCTTTTATGAAATATACCCATACTTTGCGTGTATGATCATCAATGAAGGTAACATAAAACCTGCAACCGCCCATAGATGTGGTCTTTGCTGGACCCCAAACATCTGTATGTACTACTTCTAGTACATTCTCACTAACATGCTTGTCATGTGGAAATGATGCTCTTGATTGTTTACCAATTTGACATGCTGCACATACCTTTTGCATTTCTGCAACTTTGAAATTTGGTAGTCCATGGACAATCTCCTTTGACTGCATCATTTTCAGCCTTTGCAAGTTTGCATGTCCAAACCGTTTGTGCCATATCTCTATATCTGCAATAACTCCTGCACCTTTTGCAAACATGGCTGCATTCATTTCAGGAATCTTCACATTTAAGGTGAACATCCTACCCACTTTGTTTCCTTTGGCAACCAATCGTCCATCCTGCTTGTACTCTTCTACATATAATCCATCAGCATTGAACCTAACTTGTAATCCTTGGTCAACCATTTGTCCAACAGAAACCAGATTCTTTGTTATATTTGGAACATGCAACACATCAGCAAGATGTTTTACCTTCCCGTCCTCCATAGACAATGCTATGTTTCCTGTATGCTCAATAGGATGCGATGTATCATCACCTGTTTCAACATATCCAGGAACTGGCATTTTCTGCAAACTACTGAACCATTTTGCATGACTGGTCATGTGATTTGAAGCACCTGAATCAACATACCAGACATTATCATTCGATTTTGAAACACCAGCAGACATCGTATTCATCATGTGATGTTGAACCATAAACAGCTTCTCAGAATCATCTGCACTTGTGGATGCATAGTTGTTTTGCTGCCCCTCTGTTATTTTGATTCTTTAACCTGCAATCACGTTCAAAGTGTCCAGGTTTACCACAATTCCAGCATCCTTTATTATCATTACCTGAATCATTTCTTTGGAAATTTCTGCGACCTCTTTGGCTCCCCCTGCCTCGAAACTGTCCTCTTCCTCCTGCATGATTGTGTTGTTGACCTTGGTCTTGGTTACTGTTTCCTCTTCCACTTCCGAAACCTCTGCCTCTTCCTCTGGCAGAGTAGAATACCTGCTCAGAACTGGGCTTTCCTTGGGAGTTTGAATCCTCACCAAGATTCTTTTCTTCAATGATCAGCATAGAGACCAAATCAGCAAAATTCGGATATTTTCCCTGGTCTGTATAGAAGTTCTGAACTGCTTATATGTAGCTCCTAAACCACGAAAGCACGCTTCCACCTTATCATCATCATCTATATTTATGCCAATAGATGCAAGTGACTCACATATGCTTTTGATTTTTAGAGTGTAGTCACTTACCGACATGCTCTTTTTCTCCAATGTATGCAGCTCGTTCTTGACTTGCAATTTCCGTGCCTTTGTATTCGTCTCGTACAAAGTGACCAAACTGTTCCAAGCCTCTTTTGGAGTCTTGGCATCCTGTATGTGTCCAATCATGCTATCCTGAATGCTAACAGATAGCCAATACATTACCTTTCGTGCTCCTTGATTCCATTCCTCATATGCTCTTAATTGTTCTGCAGTCCGATTCCTTTCTAGTAACTACAGAGCATTTTCATTCTCTCCTTCGATGTACTTCCAGTAGCCTTTTCCCATCAGGAAATTCGTCATTCTGAATCTCCAAGCATGGAAGTTGTTCTTGTCCAACTTATTGCTCATAAGCTGACTCATTCCATCTGCATTTGCCATTTCTGCAACAATTCACAACACCGCAACACACTACAAGCAGCACTTCTGCTTGAACACTGTCGCACTATGACGTGACAGTTCAATCTCAGAAAAACACAGTTTTCGTGTATCAACAGTACACGGAATCGCTTGAAATTCTGAATCTGGAATATATGAGTGTCGCCGAACACAACGCAAGCTACAGTTTCTGAAACTGACCTGGTTTTTCTATGGGCCCTACCTTGCGGGCTCGAAACGGAGGTCGAGATGGCTCCGAAACTTCGATCTGACAAAAACAAGTGACCCTAAAGGGATAACTCTCGAAAATATTTTGAGGTCTTCTACCTTCACGGCGATTTTCGTAGCAAACGGAGGCCGTTTGTGAAATCACGTTTTCTCCACGCCTTGCCGCGTAGTCTTCACCGTCGCCTTCTCCACGAGCTCTCTACAGCCACGCTGGCTCTGATACCATGTCACGAGGAAGGAGATAAGGAAAGAGCTCACACACACACTCTCACTCTCAAGGAGAAGCACACACACAGATTGAGGCAAGGAAGAATGATCTTCTTCTTCTTCTTCTATTACATAAAATGAATGTACAAGAATGACCTAAAAATCAAGAATACAACCAGTGCAATATATAAAGACCAGTACATAAGGAAAAACCTAATGTCCGTGAATGAGTGAGCTGGCAAGAAACAAATGTGCCATCACTCTCGGTAGATAAATCTAATAAAGCTCAATGAAGTATCTCTGACATATACCGGCGTGACCACTATACATGTCAGAGAAACGAAAAACTGGTATGTGTCATCCTGGATCATCACATGTTGAGCTTGATATCTCAACAACAAGCTCTTCTTAAGCTTACAAAATATACTTTCCTTGCCAGGAACTACATAACCCTCTAGTCCTTCCATATAGATCTCATATGTAAGGTCTCCATGCAAGAAAGCAGTTTTCACATCCATTTGGACTAGCTCTAAGTCCTCCATTGCAACGAATCGAAGCAACATGTGCAGGCTAGTCATCTTTACCACTAGAGGGAAAGCTTTCCTGCCTTTTGGCAAAGGTACTAAAGCCCAAGTATCATTCTTGTGAATAGAATCCAACTCACTCTTCATGGCACGCTCCCACTTGACATGATCCTTTGTCTGCACAGTTTCTTTGTAGCAAGAAGGCTCACCGGCATCTGTTAAAATAACAAAATCTAAACATGGAACATATCTATCAGGTGGATATGAGACATGTGCAGAATGTCTCAATGGTTGTTGAATAGGAACATGTGAAGACTGATTTGAATGGACATTCTCTTGAACATCCCTATGTGTAGCATTTTTATGCATGCTAACCAGAGGACTAGTATCCTCAAACACCACTCTTCTCACTTCAACCTCCTTAATGGGTTGTTTATGCATCTTGGACTCATTGAAAATGACATCACTACTTCTGATCACTGATCTTGTTTCAGGATCCCATAATCGATATCCAAATTGTCCTTCTCGACCATATCCAAGAAAAATGCATTTCTTTGACTTATAATCCAAGTTTTGTCTAAGATTCTTGGGTATATGAACATATGGTTCACACCCAAAAACTTGAAGATGATCATAATATGGTGGCTTCCCTGTCCACAACTCTTGTGCCACTTTCAGACCTTTGGCAGTACTAGGTGAAAGGTTAATCACATGAACTGTAGTCAATACTGCTTCTGCCCAAAAACCTTGTGAGAGGTTTGCATGATGCAACATAGAGACTACTCTATCTTGAATAGTTCTATTCAACCTCTCAGCTACACCATTATGTACTAGGATATATGGAGTTGTAAAATCTCTACGAATCCCTCTAGATTGGCAGAAAAGGCTGAATTCATGGGAGGTATACTCACCCCCATTATCTAAAGGTAGCTTAGTTCCTTTTTCAGTCTCAACTGAAGTAAGCCATTTTCTGAAATTAGGGAATACCTCATCCTTCGATTTGATAAAATATACCCAAAATTTTCTAGTAGAATCATCTATGAAAGTGATAAAGTAAAGAGAACACCTAAGGACCTAGTGGGCATAGAACCACACACATATGTATGAACGAGATCTAAAGGCTGAATTGAAGAGTCAATGTGCATTCTATGCACATTTCTAGTTTGCTTTCCATATCGACAATGCTCACAAAATGAAAAATCAGAGAAAGATAACACAGGTAAGTAGCCAGAACGAGAAAGATTTTCCATTCCACTACGAGATATATGGCCCAAACGACCATGCCAAATACAAGCCATAGGCTATTCAATAACAACTAACAAGTGTTCTTTCTATGATACAAATAAAGGATAAAGTGAGCCAACTTTGCTTCCTTTTGCAATAACCACATTGCCCTTTGATATGTGAGAATACCACTTTGTAACCAAGGTCATCAAGTTGACCAACTGACATCAAACTACGTGATAATTGAGGTCCATGATGTACCTTATGCATAGTAAATTTTGAACCATCAATGAACTGCACAACCACATCTCCAATCCCCACAACATCACACTGGTAAGAGTCACCAAGTCACGATACCAAGAGACTTTGCTGCATAATTAGAGAACCATTCTCTATGTGGTGTCACGTGGAAAGAAGCACTAGAATCTAGCAGCCACGTGTGGGAAGGAGAATCAGCCATAAGAGCCTTAGTTGGCACAGTACTATCAAGTGTCAACACATCAACATCATTAGAAATAGCATTTATTTCTTCAATCTTCACAGTCGAAGTAGATGGTGCAGGTAAGTGTTTAACCCTCTTTATCAAACGTAAAAGGCTTTATGCAAAAAATGTAACCACTATATCAATGACCACATGGACATACATAAGTAGTATCCACAGAAGCGTACATGGTGTGTATGTGCTCAATATGTGCAGTAAAATGACACTAAAAGGCTGAATACACAGCCCAAAAACTAGCCAACAACACCTGCAAGTGTTTGTCAACTCTGATGTTTTAGGCTCAAAAAACTTGCATAAATTTGCAACGGCTGCTTCCACCAAAACTAAAAACCTTTCGAGAAACCTGTAGTTTTATGAGTGTGGCTGAAAACAAAACCCCAAAGGTTGATATTTATTGTCGAAGAAGTACAAAGAACACTCTTGTTGATGTTCTTGGACATGTGTGAAGAGCTTTGGGGGGGGGAACAGTACTGGGATGGGTGACCTTGTGGGAAGTACCAAGAACCTCTATCTTCCTTGATCGTTGAGGTCCTCCCTCGCGCGCAACCAATGGCACCAATGGTGACTTCGGTGACTCGGATGACAAGGTATGCCAAGGTCTATGCCTTGGTTTCCGCTTTGGTCTTAAGCCTTGGAGAAAGGGGGGGAGGGGTGCTTGCTTCGCTCGCACAAAAGGAACAAAGCTATTGCATCGAACTGCTCCGATACAGGCCACTCTACATTTTTTTAAAGAACATATACAAAGAAGTGTCCGGTGGCCATTTGGCCTTTCACATGGATACTAACGATAACACTTTGTTCATGATGATTGCACATATACAATTCTTCTTTTGGGACAGCTATTCATCTATGAACAAAGAATGGAAACTAAAGTTCTTGATGACAACAGTGTTTTTGCTAGGATTCCTCCTCGCAATGGCCTGAAAACTGTTCAATTTATGACGATTTGTATTGATCAACCTCGCAATTGTAGGTCCTTAATAAAAATTCCTTTTACACATTTAGATCAAGATTTCAAGTAAAAGTCACTGTTGAGCGAGATGACAATGGATTTTGGTTTGATATCTCGCAAAATATTGTACATAATATAGATAATGTTTCTATTTATTTTCCATATTCTACATTAAATATTCTACATTTCAGAAAAAATCCTAAAAAACTCATTAAAAAAGGTGAAAAACACTTTAAAAAAAAAGGTATTTATTGTCTGATGAGAACATTGAGCATGTTATAGAAATATCTCATTGTTTCTCAAATCTTGAGGCATCAAATTTTATCTAAGTCCTAAAATAAGGGTTGCTAGAAATATTGCAAATTTGGAAATTTTTGACATTTTTTTCCAACAAATTGGTCATTTCATGCATTTTTTACTTCGTAAAATAGTAGGAAATGATAGACATAAAGGAGATACAAGTAGATTGAGAATGAAATGCACCCAATTCAAATTAGGCCATCATATAAGCCGTCCAATTACAAGCCAATCTAATGGTTGACATTTTTAAGCGCCTTCTCCCAATGGCTTTCATTCTAAAGAGCCACATAATTGATGTGGAATCCAAGGGCCAATAATCATTCCTACCTTGACTTTTGCAAAAAGACATGGACCACTGGATCTTTTGAGACATCTAAGGGTAACAATTGATTTGCCTACACTCTCATACCCCCATGCCTACAAAACCTATAATAGAATGTTATATGGATTTTAATGTCTTGAGGGTTTTAATGTGATTTGTGTTTCAATTTAGTAGGTGAAGAGTCACATGTGGATTTATTCATATATTTTTTTAGATATGTAGAAGAATATTTAGAAAATAGCATTTTAGTTATTTTTTGTAAAAATCATAGATCGCTTTAGAAACCGACATTTTTGTAAAAATAATAGATCACTTGATAAGCAGAGATTTTGTAAACATAGCAGATTTTCATAGATGTACGCTTTTCAAAAAAATATTCTTTCAGAAGGTATTCTTTGATATCGAGATGTTTGTTTTTGTAATCACTTTTGTGTTGCATTATTTCAAAATTTAGGTTCTAAAATAGACTTTCACTCTGCATTTCATCCTAAAAGTAATGGGCAAAGTGAAGCTATGAATATTACTATTTTAGTTTTATTACATTGTTATTCTTTAGATAATCTAAGTAATTGGGATGAGAAACTTCCTTTATTATATTTTGCATATAATAACACAACACATACCACTACTGGACATGCACCGTATGAAATTGTGTATGGTAAAAAGCTTTCCACTCCCATGTCTATCACTCAAAAACTTATATACTTACGGCTAGTTCTTTTGCACAAGATCATATTTCTACACTTCATGAGGCTCATGAGCACATTAAGTTACATGTGTAATGTTAATAAGAAATGAGTAGCTAAATAGTTTGATGAAAATGACTTTGTATGGTTACGAATAATTAAAAGACATTTGAAAAATATTTCACAACATCCAAAGGTTAAACTTGCACCACATTATTATGGAACTTCTTGTATTATTCAGAAAATTAATGAGAATGCTTTTAAACTAGAAATATATTCGCATTGGAATATACATAATTCATTTCATATTAGTTTATTGAAACAATTTAAAGGAACATTACCAATCACTCCTATTTTAGATGATCCTCCTTTACTTGAAAAGGATGCTGAAATTTTAGTTCTAGAGAAAATACTTGATTATGATGTTACTAATTCATGCACAGGTAACCAATATCATAGATATTTAGTTAAATAAAAAAAATGACTCACTTGAAGAATCTCAATGGATCCATAAAACATCACTAAATCCACATTATGATCATTTGATTTCTGCATATCATTCACAAGCAATTAAATTCCAGTTTTTCGATTCCATGCATGTGTTTTTACATGGAACATGCTTATGATTGTTCAGTGATGGGACATGTGATTGGTCATCCATGTCTATTTTATTATTATCAATGGAGGTTAGTTGCTTGTCAACTGGGAGGCATGTTATACTTTATGGAATAATGGAATGTTATATGGATTTTAATGTCTTGAGGGTTTTAATGTGATTTGTGTTTTAATTTAGGAAGTAAAGACTCACGAAAGTGTGAATGCACATGGATTTATTCAAGTAATTTTAAAGATATTTACAAGAATACTTAGAAATTAGTATTTTAGTTATTTTTTGTAAAAATCATAGATCACTTTAGAAAGTGATGCTTTTGTAAAAATAGTAGATGGCTTGAAAAGCAATGATTTTGTAAATAAAGCAAACTTTCATAAACACACGCTTTTTGAAGTGCCACCCTCATGTATCTTCTATTCACGACATAATGAAAAATACCTATAAATAACGTGCTCTGATAGACTCGTCCATCAAAGTATGTGGGGAGAGATTGTACCCAATTTGGTGTCTCGTCTCTTGTCTCTTTCTATTCTGTTTATGCTTTTGTGAGATTCTATTCTATACTATCCTCTGCATATGTGCGTCTGCAGGATCCAGTCAACAAAACCATGATTCCATAGATGTTTTGGAGGATTTGACCACTAAGAAATAAGGGAAGCCTAGGACTAATCTATGTGATTGAGGTACTAGATTTTGGCCACCATCCTCTTCTCATTGGTCCATCATTAAAAACTCCTTAATCTAAAAGGCCCATGTAGGGTTCATTTTTTTTGTAATCTTGAATTATGTAAAATTTTAGTTTTTTCCATCCAATTTCTTGAATTCAAATATAGTTTATGTAGAAAGTTGATTAAAGGATACTATTTGGTGCAATTCACGCATAAAATCCTACATTTTCACATTGAAAAAAAACAATGTTTTAGGCCCACAATAAATTAGTAAGGTCCTTTTGAACCTCATGTCATGTAGAGTCTATGTTGAGCCTGTCATAATGCTTACTTAGCAAAGAGGTACACAAGTGGTGCACATGTGGCCAAGGAGTTGTAAAACAATAGGTGCATAGGTAATGCACATGTATATGCTCACAATTATCTTATGATTGAATTTAATTACAAGTTCTAAAGGGTCTTTTATAAGGTTTTTGAAGGGTTAGGAAGAGGTGGAATGTTCATGTGAATTCTCCCTTATGTGTACATTTTTGAGAATTCAAGGCCAAAAATGTAAAGTTACAAAAAGAGAAAAATCCTATGAGGAGTTGGGAAGTGTGTGCACCAGGGAGTGTGAAAGTGAGTTGCACATTCAAGGCCAACATCGTGGATACACATGTGAAATTCAAGTCAACTTAAGTGTGCATACGCAAAGGATTCAGCAAGACAAGTAAGAAGTATCTGAGATAACCACACGATAAGCAAGGGACATATGGATAGAGAGACATAGAGTGCATAGAGACTCTTTGAGAGTCTATGGAGATCTTGAGAGCCAAGGATTGGTGAAGAGAGTGTGGGGTTGTGTTGAAGTTCAACTTTTTTGGAGTTTGAGGTCTACGGAAGCACATGATGTGGGAGCGATTTGTCGACGGCTGGTGGATCAAATCGATCGTCTCGCTAACGGCACACGCCAGGTGCTTGGAGCAAGCTCACGTGACTATCAGTTATTCTTCAAAGCCTCAAAACAATTGATGAGATAATTTTGTAATGAAAATCACTTAAGAAGATATATTCATCATGCTTGGTCAATTGTTTCAATACACATAGATCATAAAATTTAAAATAAGTATTATGTCTTGAAAGTTCTATTTAACAAAATCTTGGGAAAACTTTCAAAGAACGTTTCAATCTTATGATTTACAATACGTAGGCAAGTGAAATGCGTTAAACATCGAACTTAAATTCTTGACATAATCATTGAAAACAATTTTTCTTTTTTTATTAAAAAATATGGAAATTTTAAAACGCTGTGAAACAGAGACATGTGCAATTCAAATGAAACTATCTTATATATATATATATATATATATATATTAAACAACAAAAAAGTAACATTTGTCTTGGACCACGCTGAATTTAAAATCGATTTCATCTATACTCATAATCTCTATTCGCAACAATATTTATATAGTGATCTGTTAGAAATACGGAGTAACATCCGCAAATTCATTAATTTGTTTACCTCGAGAAGCATGAAATATAGGCAACTTATGCACTGATTTAGTCATCATCGCAAAACTCTTCAACAAAAACACTTGTTTGTAGCGCAAAGAACAAAACTGTGACGCAAAGAAGCATTGACTTTTACCGTGAAACGCAATGATTAACTCGTGAGAATCTTATGAGAGCACGAGTTCAACATCACACAGCGGATGGTTCAAATTCAGATTATGAACAACAACAGAACACATGCTCACAGAATGGATGGTCCAATACATGAGAAAACAGTAGATTATGTTCGATCCTAAAAACTCTTAATTTGCAACAAATCCTTCCAGTCAAACATATCAAAACATCAGAGTTTCAAACTTTAGATAGAGACTCGTTAGAGATTCAATTAAAAAACAGAGGGGATTAATTATGTACCCTATCAAGCAAAGCATCGCCTTTGCTAGATTAGCATCAGCATAATCAGCAGCATATAATCATAAAAGAAACATAGATGTAATAAAGGTGAACTTACAGTTTTTCATTCTTTTTTTTCAGACATAACTAAAGCAAAGTCTAAACCCTATTATTCATAGACAAACCATGGAAGAGAACAACTCCTTTTAGACCAACTGGGTTAATTCCTTTCCGAGATATCATGAAAGTACAAAATCATATAGCATGATTTTGTGTTGATATCATGATCTACAACATTTGAAGCACACTTCTCTTGATAACTATCAAAGTTCAGAGATTTATTTATGTTTTTAATCGCGAGCAATTTAGTGTTGCACGGGATTTTTAATGTCCATCTCGTTTTTTTTTATCATTTGTAATTTAAGCACTGTAAGAAAACAAGAAAAAATGCAGCGCAGAATATATGCTGAATTAAATCGGCGCAGCTATTAGTTTATTGAAATACAAAAATCAGAAAGTAATGGATCTAAATATGTCGCAAGTGAGACATACAAAAAATCATTAAGCCAGGATGTCATATTTAGAACTCTGATTTACTAGTGCTTCCTTCATTGCTTCGCGTGCACATGCAAATATGAGATAATCTTCGCTGTCACATCCAGGTCAAGCAATAACATAATGAAAATCAAAATATTGTTTTATAAAAAACTTTTATGCTATACGATAATCATAAATGTTCACAGATTAAAACTTTTTCAATCAAATAGATTAACTCATTACAACATTGCCATATTTCTATAGAAAAGAAGCACCAAAGAAAAAAAAAACTCTTCAAGTTCGAGTGTATAAATTATGACCTTACGAAATCCCCTTCTCCTTCATGTGCATAAAATCATAACTCCTTTTTATTACGCGATCTTAATCGATGAGAACATATCATACATGTACTGTAATAAGTATAATTCAAGAATTAACTATTCATTAAGTTAGCACACGGTATCTATAAAAGTCCTTGATACATTAATACATCATCGAAATAAGGCAATGACAATTTAGACAATGAGAAAGGAACTCAGATCTTCTAAAACGGTGAAATTGAATCCATACAATTTGAAAATGCATAATATAAAAAAAAAACTTATGTGCTTCTCATGATCTCCCTCTGTATATTTTCAGCACTTTTTGCTTCACTCATTGTCCATGATCAGTTTTCAATGTCAAAAGAAAAGAAAACCTCTGAGCTTTCATCTCCTCAATTCAACGTCAAATCTTCCTCCCTCATTATTAACTTTTCTTTCTTCTGCAAGCACTCAAAAACCTCCTCAGATTAATCTGGCCGGCTCCTTTCCCAGATATTAGCCTTCAACGTTATCTGCCCTTACAACTGATGATTGCTTCCCCTAGTGCATAACGATAGCCACCTCCTCCTATGATATGTGCACTCTCTCGCCCTCTGACTCCTCCTCTGCTGCCTCTCTCTCATAAAACTTATTCCGTGCTCAGAGCTATCCCCTCCAGATAATAGTGAAAAACCTTTTTTATGCAGGAGATCTCCCTTCATGTACGCATGTGCTGCCTTCCTTAGTACATGATAATGACCTCTTCTTTAGCGTGGTGCCTCCTCCTTTTTCTATACGACCATGGAGCCTCTTTTTTGCGCCTGTTCCCCTCCGTTTGGCAACTCCCGTATATGCCTCCAAAACTACCAGAATGCATGTTTCCATGCAAAAAAAACTTGAGTGCTCCCTTTGTTATTTGCCTTTTTCACCACTCCATACGAGCGGCTAGAAAATATGTTATTTGCCTTTTTCACCATTGTGAGCTCCTGCATGCGCTGCCATGCATACATGCTGACAGAACATATCCTTCTCCTACACATGCGAACAGCATGGACCTCCCATTTTAGCGAGTTGCCTTTAGCGCTAATCCCCCTCCTCGAGCATCTCTTTCCAATCTGAGAGAGTTCTGCATGCAATCGCCTCATAATTCTCACACCACATAGCTTTTTCCTCCTAAAACCATAAGTCTTCTTCCATTCTTTTTCCATACAATATGTCCACCACTTAAACAAAGCTACGATTCCATTTAAATGTTGTTGTCCACAAGAGTATGGTTATCCTCAAACTCTCACTTTGCATAATCAACCACATCTAAAATCCATGATCTTTTGTCCACCTCATGGACATCACCTTTTTTAAGCTTGAGCTCAGACGAAATTTGTAGAAGCTATGATTTATGACTATAAGAGCATACAATAACGAAATTGGCCCTCACGTTCTATGATGTAAAATCTCACGGAATCTTTGTGTCATCTTATGTATTTGAGCTAAATTGATTCCTTCGTCTTTTATGATCCTTTTGACTTTCATCGAATCTTCAAGTGAGGAGAGTAAATCTCTCCCATATCCACCCCCACCAAACATGTGCTTCCTCTGGATGCACCAACCTGAGAAGAAACCTGTTTTCTTCATAACATCAAATCTTGATTTTCATGTCATTTTCAACAGAATTCTGCAAGTGCATGGGTAAAAATAATATAGTGCCTATGCAGGGCCGTGTAATTAGCCCTAAAAAATGCATAATTTAATATGCATGTATAGAAGATATGGTGCAAATAAAAAAGAAATGGTATCTGATGATGAGGCTGGTGCACTCTCTTTCATACATTTAATATCAACATACATTAATCCTTTCAAAATCTCTCAAAGTGCATGGGTAAGAAAAAACAATATTGTGCCTTTATGCATGGTCATGAAATGTGACCCTACTATGCATACCTTTCATGCACTAGGAAAACAAATGGTGCATAGATAGGGTAATTGGCTTTCGACGTAGAGGCTTTCCACTCATCATATAAACTTTTTTAATTGCTTCATGCAATTACAAATTTGTTGATTGTGCAACTGGACGTGCACCTAAGGGCATGAATGTGTGCATATACATTTTAAAGCATGCATACTATGGATGCATGTATGAATTCATGGTGCAAATCAGGAAATGGTTCTCATGATTCTAATCAAAGCAACACACTCTCAACGCTTTCTAAAACATGTTTTGACTCCTTGTACTTTTCTTCATCTGCATCATCTTCTCACGATCATTTCCTGGACTTTATTAAACATACTAAAAGATGAAAAGTATCAATTCTCAAAAAATATAATAAATATATACAATCCATAATCAACTTTTTGCTTTAAAACAAACATTTTCCATAGAACATAAATATGCAACACAAAGTAGTTGTCTTCCATACAAACCATTTGAACTCAAAATCTTGCACTGGCTCTTGATTCATACATGTTATCAAAAACTCATAAAGATGATTAGTGTAAAATAATCATTAAATTAATCATGTCTAAAAAAACTCATTAATTCAACCTTTTTCCTTCAATTAATACTTACCTTTTGATGAGAGAGATGGTAAACTCCCATAGAAATACTTTCTTACTAGAAACATTCATAACTTCTATTCATCATGAATGGAAAACATTCATAAACTTCTATTCGTCATGCATGAAAAACATTCATAAACTTCTATGCATCATGGATGGAAAACATTCATAAACATTCATAAACTTGATCATATTATCTTATCAATTTGACTTCTTATACCTGTTCTGATAAAACAACTATTCAAAACTCATTAGTAGGTATATCTCAGAACCACGGCTGTTTCGGGGAGGGTCGGGAATTTTCCATCCTCAGAGGGGGGCTTCTTCCGCTTTTTGTCCTTCGACTGCGGCTATCTTTTGGGGACTTCATCCTCAGAGGGGAGGCTCTCGACGATTTTTCATGGCAGGTGTTCCCAGGGAAGAGGGTTGTCCACTGGGAAGAAGGATTATAGGGTGAAGAGGGGTTTCTTGGTCTATGAAGAACAAAGCAGTGCTGTCGCGATTTTGTTTTGGGGGTTTTTCTCACCTGTTCTGGAGGCTAGGGGGTTCGAGTGCACATTGAGGGTATTTGCAAATCTCTGCTTGTCGTCTATTTAGAGTCCAAAAGCTTAGCTCAAGAGGGGAAGAGGATCCATTGAATACACCGAAGAAGAAATGGTTGAAGGATTCGAGAGGTTTTGTGCTCCATACTGCCAACCGATTTCAGAGGGTTTTTTGCTTCAGTGTCTTTCGCTTCCAGAGGGGTTTGAATCAAGAAGGGGAGAAGTCTGCAAGAGAAAAATAGAGTGCGATGATTTGCATAATGTCTGAGAAGCGAGAAGAAATGGGCAACTACTGAAGACAAGGGAGAAAAGGTTTGACGTAGGAGTTGGATTGACAGGGAAAATAACGTATGCAAGCTGTATTGAGTATCTGATCAACAATAAAAGGAATACACAGATCTATTCATTGAGGGCGACATACACTCCCACTGAGGCTCTCACATCTTTTGGCAACGCATCCGTTCTATCGTGCAGGGGATTTGAACAGAGTGCAGCGGTGTTCTTCAACATCTGAAGGAGTCGGAGGATCATCCCGGACATTGTCATCACTCACCTGTCTTAGGGTGCACAAGTCTCACACGTTGTTGAATAGAAGCAAGTAGCTCAACAGGAAGCAGAGCATTCCAAGCTCACAATTGCAAAGGCTGAACATTGGGAACAGAGCAGCAAAGGAGCTGAAATTCGTGAGTGGCCGCTTATACATTGAGGATGTGCTGCATTGTGAAGTCTCCTTTTCCTCGTGATCAGAGAAGAAAAGATTGAAGTGCTAGCAGATCCATGGTTCTATGTCAAATAGCACATAGGAGATTCGGGAGAGTAACCAGATGATGGAGGTACAACAATATGTTTCATTGACTCTGAAACCATAAACTACTTAAATATAAAACTTTAGTTTGTGACAGTTCTTCTGTTCATGTGAAGGAAAGGATAAGTGGTACTGAGGTGAATTTTGTCTATATTACCGTTGTTGACAACTGTATTTAGGAAGTTGAATAGATGTTATAGTTTCTTGAAGGATTTGTTGCAAGAATGAAGCAAACAGCATTTGTTGGGGTTGTTCATGTTCTCCGACGTCTTGTTCATTCACAAATGATCTTGGTTCTGAGTAAAGTGTAAGGAGAAATCATTCGATATCATGAGGGATTGAGGAGCAACGTCTTGTTTAATAATAGGAGAGAAGATTTTTTATACACAAAAAGAGAAAATTGTCTTCACTCTTGGCACTCAAGGTGTGGCCACGTCCGGAACGGGGTCTTTGGCTTCGACCTTAGACATATCATCTGTTGAATTGCATGATGAGTATGTGAATGAGGTAGCTGCAAAGAATAGGATTTATGCAAGAATACATCCAAAAATCCCGAAGGGCAGTCATTGAATGTTATGTTTCGCATCCTTAAAAGTAACGGAGACTCTTGGCCCGCTATTAAGCTTGCTCTCAACTTTTCGGTGCATTCATCATCCTTATGGGCTATGCTAACCGTGCACCTTCATTTTAGACTTGAATCTGCATAACTCTGCTTTATGAATGTGCATAATGATACCTTCCCTTTAAGGAACCCAATTCATTGTGTCCCTGTAGCAGAGTTCTTCCTGTCCGTGTAAAACAAAGCTACTTCTTGGAGGTGTCCAGGTAGCTATTCTCAGAGCCGGGCAAACCATGTGTATGAGTAACTTCAACAATGGGATAGAGGTGGTGAAATAGGTCTTTGGCAGGAAGTGTAAAAACTTTAAGTGGAAAGCTCCGATATGCTGAAAACAACTCACGCCATCTCTTACACATGCACATACATGTTCATTAACGAGACGCATTTCGCACGCTACATGCCATAATGCATTTCTCCTCATTTCTTGCCAACCCGAGTTGAAGGTTGTGGTCGAGTGCAAAGAGATAAGGGGAAGAAGAGTGTATATGTGTGTGTAAAAGAGAATGAGGGAGAAAAAGTGAAACAGAATGAGTAAGAGAAAGTGAGAGAAGGTGGATGAGAAAGAGACAAAGAGAAAGAGAGAGAGAGACAGAGAGGAAAAGTGAAAGGGCGAGGAGTGAGTGTGGGGGTGTTTTGATCCGAGAGTAAGGAAGTGTAAGAGTATGGGTATGAGAGTAGTGGGAAGAGGAGTGCATGTGTGTATGTAGGCATGAGTGCATGTGAGTGAGTGCATGCGATCGAGTGAGGGGAGGGAGGTGGAAAAAAAAGAGTGATTGAGAGGAAGGATCAGGGAGTAAGAATAAGAGTGAGAGAGAGAAAAGAACAAGGAACAGGTGAAACTAGGTTTTGAAGTACGTCTGAAGTCGGGTCTCCATTCTGTTCGCTTCCCACGTATCCATTCAAAGACTATCGGGTGATTTAGAACAAAGAAAGTGGCCTAATATCGCGCGATTTAGGCAATCCAAGATTGTGTATAGGCATCTTTTCCCTTGGACTAAGAAGTTAATCAATAATGCACATGCATACATACACATACATAATGCATATGCATACATAATGCATATGCATACATAATGCATATGCATACATAATGCATATGCATACATAATGCATATGCATACATAATGCACATGCATACATACACATACACAATGCATACACACACATATGCATACATAATGCATACACACACATACACACATAGACACATACACACACATAGACACATACACACACATAAAGAGATACACACTCATAGACACACACACATACACATAGATGCACACACACATACACACACATATACACACACACATACACACATAATGATGCATTCACACACATACACATGCATACACACATACACACACATATACACACACATACACACACATATATGCATACACACACATAGAGAGACATCACACACATACACATACATGCATACATATGCATACATACATACTTACATGCATACATAATGCACATGCATACATACACACAAATATGCATACATAATGCATACACACACATACATGCACATATGCATACATACATGCATACACATACACACATAGACTCATACACACACATAGACATATACACACACATAAACACATACACACTCATAGACGCACACACATACACATAGACACACACACATATACACACACACATAGACACATACACACATAATGATGCACACACACACATACACATGCATACACACATATGCATACATACATGCATATACATACACACATACACACATACACACACATAGACACATACACACACATAAACACATACACACTCATAGACACACACACATACACATAGACACACACACACACATATACACACACACATACACAAATACACACATAATGATGCATACACACACATACACATGCATACACACATACACACACATATACACACACACACATACACACACATGTATGCATACACACACACATAGAGAGACATACACACACATACACATACATGCATACATAATGCATATGCATATGCACACATACATACTTACATGCATACATAATGCACATGCATACATACACATACATAATGCATACACACACACATATGCATACATAATGCATACACACACATGCACACACATGTGCATACATACATGCATACATACATGCATACAAATACACACATAGACACATACACACACATAGACACATATACACACATAAACACATACACACTCATAGACGCACACACATACACATAGACACACACACATACACACACACATATACACACACACATACACACATACACACATAATGATGCATACACACGCATACACATGCATACACACACATATGCATACATACATGCATACACATACACACATAGACACATACACAGACATAGACACATACACAGAAATAGACACATACACACACATAAACACATACACACTCATAGACACACACACATACACATAGACACACACACACATACACACACATAAACACACACACATACACACAGACACATACACACATAATGATGCATACACACACATACACATGCATACACACATATACACACACACATACACACATATATGCATACACACACACATAGAGAAACATACACACACATACACATGGATGCATACATATGCATACATAATGCATATGCATATGCATAAATACATACTTACATGCATACATAATGCACATGCATACATACACATACATAATGCATACACACACATATGCATACATAATGCATACACACACATACACACACATATGCATACATACATGCATACACATACACACATAGACACATGCACACACATAGACACATACACACACATACACACTCATAGACGCACACACATACACATAGACACACACACACATACACACACACATACACATACACACATAGACACATACACACATAATGATGCATACACACACATACACATGCATACACACATACATACACGCACACACATACACACACACACACACACATACACACACATATATGCATACACACACATAGAGAGACATAAACACACATACACATACATGCATACATATACATGCATAATGCATATGCATATGCATAGATACATACTTACATGCATACACACGCATATGCATACATAATGCACATGCATACATACACATACTTAATGCATACACACATATGCATACATAATGCATACACACACATATGCATACATAATGCACATGCATATGCATACATGCATGCATGCACATACACACATAGACACATACACACACATAAACACATACACACTCATAGACGCACACACATACACATAGACACACACACATACACACACACATATACACACACATAGACACATACACACATAAGGATGCATGCACACATACACATGCATACACACATACACGCACACACACATACACACATACACGCACATACATACACACACACATACACACATACTTAATGCATACACACACATATGCATACATAAAGCATACACACACATATGCATACATAATGCACATGCATATGCATACATACATGCATACACATACACACATACACACATACACACACATAGACACATACACACGCATAAACACATACACACTAATAGACGCACATACATACACATAGACACACACACATACACACACACATACACACACTTACACACACACATACACACATAGACACATACACACATAATGATGCATACACACACATACACATGCATACACACATACACACACACATACATGCACATACAGACACACACATGCATACACACATACATATGTACACGTATATATATTGATTTCTAACCCATTTTGTTTTATATGTTAGGTATTATGGATCCTAATAGAGAAAGAAAGGTGAAACTCACTCTCATAAAAAGTCTTATGAGAGCAAGAGTTCCGTCTGATGATTACTCAGAGATGTCTAATGATAAGCTGGACTATATGATCCAGATGTTCACCCAGCGATCAGAGAAGGGCTCTTCTGCGGCGCCACATGCAGGAAGACAGCTATCTCCTCATAGGTATGTTTTTTTTCATAAACGTTTTTAATGATAATAACACATATTTTTATCTATTTTTATCTATCTATTTTTAGGACACCTATACCACCTCCAGATCATGATAGCAGAGCAGAGTTGCCTATGAGGACATGCATAGGAACCTTAGGACTAGAGTGTGATATAGAGCCAGAGGGGAACATTGTGTGCATAGGGAATGGATTGGAGTTCAAGAGAAGAATGCGGGCATTATGCGGCTCTTACATGTGCCTTGTCCACTTACCGTGGAAGTAAGTATAAATGTTACATATAAATTGAAATAAATATCTTATGTTTTATTTATATATTTTTTTTATTTTTGTAGTGAGCATGATGAGAGGGATAAAAAATATGTACTTAGTTCACTTGAGACAGAGTTTGGGACAGGATGGTCGAATAAGTGGTGTCTAAAAGAGATGCAGACACTTATGGCTCATCGTCGCGATAATGCACGATATGCACTACTTTTATGTATATATATGTGGATATGAGTATGTGTGTTTATGTATGTATGTATGTATGTATGTATATGAGAGAGAGAGAGAAAAAAGAGTGAGACTAGAGGTACAAATACACGCATACACACACATATACATCATACATGCACATTTACACACATATACACATACATGCACATTTATACATACACACACATACATGCACATTTTTACACACACATACACATGCATGCAATTACACACATATATTGAATACACATAGAAACATACACATACTCACATACATGTACATATACTCACATACACATACACATGCATAATCATATGTACACACACATAGACTCATATAATCATATTTACATGCATATATACATATACAAATGCATATATACAACACTACACATGCATATGCATAAATAAATAAATAAATCCTATTTCAAAAATCCTAATTTGAAAACACTAATTTCGATATTAGGGTTTTAAAACCCCTAATTTAAAAACTCTAATTCAACCTTTTAGCCATATGATTGAAGTATATGTACACATTGCATCTATTCCTCGGACGTCCTACTAGAGAGATGTCTCTCCTCCCAACCTTATGCCTCTATATATAGCTACTCGAATCAATGAGGATCATAATATATATAAAGATATATACACATCATGTAGATACACATACATAAATATAAAATGGAGTAGATATATTATGCATCACACATACATGCCTAAATGCACACACACACACACACACATATATATATATATATATATATATATATATATATATATATATATATATATATATATATATATATATATATATATATATATATATATATATATATATATATATATATATATATATATATATATATATATATATATATATATATATATATATATGTGTGTGTGTGTGTGTGTGCATACATATTTACATGTACACATTTACACATAGACACATATACATATATACATGTACACATCACATATACATGCCTACATGCACACATAAATATATATATACATGCATACATATTTACATGTACATATTTACACATAGACACATATACATATATACATGTACACAATTATAAACACTTGCATATATTACATGAATACATGAATAGTTTACATAAATGCATATGCATATATACACATATGCATCCTAATAAATGTATACATATATCACACACATGAAAACACATACATATACATGAAATAAATATATATGCATACTAACATATGTATACATATAATACACATGAATACACACACATATGCATACATACATGATAAAAATTTTCTCCTCGAAGATAAATCTATATATAAAATAATTACGCATACCCCCAAGCTTCATGTTCTAACTTAAAAGAACATGATTTCATCTCTCTAGTAGGATTCATTGTTATTCAAGTTAATAAAAAATCTATTATCTGATATCCATTCAGAAGCTTCAAGTTATTGATCAATAACTAGAGTAGAATTTACTACCTAATCTGCTCATATGTTTTCATTATCGCCATCATTTTGGTAAGACATCAATATAGTCTCATCTTCATTATCCTTATTGATTTCATTTATTTCTTCTATTGTTAAATCTATGTTCTCATGAGTCACATCATCTATTGATGGATTAATATCTATTTCTGGTAATTCCTCTTCCTCATCAGTAGAATCAGCATGTAGAGAATTATCCTCTTCATCAAAAATATTAGTATCATTATCACGTATAATGATTCTAATTTCTCTTTCAGATGTTGATGTATCAGTATCTGATGCTGAATCATCAAGAGGACTTTCTTCGATCTCTCTAACAATAAACTGTTCAAACAATGACCTACCTCTAGGTTGCACATGAATGACTTGCCACCAAGGATGAGCATCTGGTTTTTTATAAAAAAAATGCTTGTTCAATATGCCTAAGAAGAATATATGGTTCTTTAGTAGATCGCATTACCTTGGAAGAATCAATTGCCCAAAACCCAGATAATTCCTTTCTTAATGTGGAATTACTACCTTTATACTCGGCTTGAAACCACTCAACCTTCAAATGACCTATCAAAATATATAACAACAAAAACCCA
Source organism: Ceratopteris richardii (assembly GCA_020310875.1). Lineage (NCBI taxonomy): Eukaryota > Viridiplantae > Streptophyta > Polypodiopsida > Polypodiales > Pteridaceae > Ceratopteris > Ceratopteris richardii. Next base: position 134,722,858 of record CM035418.1, on the reverse strand, counting down.
TTATTAAGTGCTTAAAAAAATAACTAACTCTATCATAAGAAATATAAACTTTTTTCTACTTGTTTGAATGTATGAAATGAAATTTCGTAGATACCAACAATAGTTCCTACGTAACCAAGTTCGCCATCTATAAGGTTCATGTCTTTTGAGCTAGCACGTGATAGTTGCTTGAAAGAAGCAACAATACTAGAATCCTCTGTTTTACGTAAAGAAGCAATGGCTTTGATTCTAATATGCTGTCCAAAATCCCACATATTAGTGAACATTCGAGCTTGCAAAAGAAATTCAATTAGTAAATAGAAACTAATATACATATATGAAAAAAATAAAATATTATTTTAATACAATTACCTTTCATTCACAACCTATCATTAATTCTCTCTGCTCATTTGAGATTTCTTCATTATTTGCGTTGGCGCATTGCAAACGAGTATATAGCCAATCTGTGAAAGAAGATATACTTGTAATCTCATTATTATCGAGATGATGTCTATATATTTTGTTTTTTCGCCTTTTACTTCGGAGATTTTGAAGTTCCTCGTACTCGCTAAGGAATGCTTGCATGCATTCGCTATTATATGCTACAAAAGTAGAAACATCATTTTTTTCTTGAAATGTAAATAAGAATGGAACTCCCTTACCTGATAATACCTCATCTGTTATTTTTGAAGAAGACGCGTTGGTCCATGCACGTGGAGCTTCTTCATGAACTCTTTCAAGGTACTCACTAATGTAATACATGCACTCTTCAAGCATCCAACCCTTTGCCATTGATCCTTCTGGTTTCGCTTTTTGTGGCACATAACCTTTTAATATTCCCATAAATCGTTCGACCTAAAACATCCATCGAGTGTTGACAACACCTGCAATCTCTATTTCATCTACAAGATGGACTAATAAATGAACCTGAATATCAAAAAATGAGGTAGGAAGTTCTTTCTCCATCAAACATAGCAGCTCTTTGCATTCATGTTTTTTTTTTGTGGGATCGAGTTTTTGTCAATCTCTTTGGATGTAATCCACCTATACATATCATAAAAACAATTATAAAGAAGTTAATTAAAAAATAAAAGATATCCAATATTCATAGATATTAAATATAAAAGTATCATAATTACCTTATAAGTGATCCAAAACGATAGATCACATCTCGTACTCCTTTCGTTGTACATCCATCGATAACCAAAGGTAAAATATGTTTCAAAAAGTTATGCCAGTCATGGGTCTTTAACCCAGATAAGCTCGTATCATCCATAGTAAACATGTTTTGAAAAGATGCTCCATATCCTATAGGAGTCTTAATCAATTGAATTCTATTGTTCATAGTATGTATCTCTTTTGTTGTAAGTACCCAAGGAGCAGGTGCATAAGTCGTTTCTTGTCGATGTCTATCAAAAACTGGCCATAACTTTGGTTTGGATTTTTTATCTTTCAAATCATTCCTTGATGCTATGGTATCTTTTAGTCCAAGAAGATGCTTCCATAGTGAATAAGCAATATTTTTTAATATATGCATAGGATCAAGAAGATGACATACTTTTAACTCTTTCCAATACTCCAAAGAATACCATATTGATATGTTCTCTGCGAGTGCCAATTTTCCTTTACCTCTCTTCACATACTCATTATCTGAATCATCACTGAAGATTTCTGATCTGGATCTATCAGAGGTCCAGATCATAGGCATCCAATCCATAGGCATCATAGGTTTTGGGCACTGATCTGTTTCAAGCTTTCCATTAAAATGTATCGCTTCTCTTTTAGATCTTAATGGATGATCATCAGGCAAGAATCGTCGATGTCGAAGATAAATATTTTTGTTGAGATTCTTACTATAGATTGATCTCAACCAATCACCACAATATGGAAAAGTTTTATAACCCTTAGTAGATATTCCTGCATCATGAAAATGATAAAAATATAATTAGATTAAATCATATTTATTTACATGCATATTGAATAAAAAATTACATCAATACCTGAACAAACACCATATCCTGGAAAATCGTGAATAGTCCAAGCCACAATACCACGAACCGTAATATGTCTTTCATTGATGCTTTTTGATACATCAATGACATTAATACCTCTCCATAACTCTTGGAGATCATCAATGAGAGGAGCAAGATATATATTCATATCTTTAACTTGTCTTTTGCCTGGGATTAAAAGTGAAAGCATTAAATGTTCCTTTTTAATGCTAAGATATGGCCGAAGATTGTAGTTTATGACTACCACTGGCCATGTTGACCATTTACTGGATTTCATGGAGAATGGATTAACCCCATCTAATGCAAATCCTAACTTTAGATTCTGTGGATTTTGTGCAAATTCAGGCCATGTAGAATCAATATGCTGAAAAGCAACACTATCATGAGAAATTCTGATTATTCCATCAGTACTTTTATGATCATGTCCCCAAGTCAAAAGCTTTGATAATTCGGGGCTTTGAAGCATATGTCTAATCAGTGAAGCCAATGAAAAATGCCTCAATAACTTTTCTGGGATTTTACCTTCTTCGCCCTTATATCGAGGAGATTGACATTTGAGACATGTCAAATAGTCTACATATTCACCTCTATATAAAATACAATCGTTAGGACATGCATGTATACATTGATAATCTATACCAAGATTGTTGATTATCTTCTTCATTTCATCATGCGAGGTAGGAAGAATATTCTGACTTGGTAAAAACGTTTCAGATAATAACCTATAAGTTCATATAAAAAAAGATATATTAAAAAAACTAAATAAATAAATATACATATATATATGCATATAATTTTATATATGTGTATGCTTATGTGTATGTGTATGTGGATGTGAATATGCATGTGCATGCGTATACATATGTGTATGTGTATATGTACATATGTATGTCTATGTGTTTTATAGGTGTATTTGTATGTATATATACATATGCATATATGTATGCATATATGTATATGTATGTGTGTATACATGTGTATGTATGTGTATGTATGAATGTGTATATATGTATGTATATGTATGTATATGTATGTATGCATGTGTAGCTGTGTATATTTGATTTCATTTTTAATTGTTTTCTGTATATTGTGGTTTGCAGATTTTCATATCTAGACCATTGAATCATCCGACAGTTTTCCATTTTATAGTCAATCTATTACCTGTCTTGCTAATTTGTTTATAGATATTAAATAGCGGTTACCAAGGAAGGTATTTAGTCATATGTAAAATGGGAGGATCAAATTTTTCACGAATGTTTTGAAAGATGCATTAATAGTTTTAAAAGATGGGTGGACAAAAAGTGTCCATTCAATTCAAGTTCTTGTTCTTACCTTATCTAAAGTAAGAATAAAAACTTGCATTGAATGGACACTTTTTGTTCGCCCATCCTTTAAAATTATTTTTCCATCCTTCAAAATCTTCAAGATAAATTTGCTCCTCCCATTTTACATGTGGCTTAATACCTTCCTTGGTAACTGCTATTTAATATTGGTATAATTAGCAGCACAGGTATTAGGTCGACTAAAATAGGAGAAACATATGTATCAAGAAGTTTCTAAAGGTTGGGTGGACAATTCTAAAGGCTAGATGGACAAAACATCTTCATTCGATACAGGTATGTATAATTTGGCCTTACTCTCATAACATGTGTATGTGTGTATGTGTGTATATGTGTGTGTTGTTGCGAACATTTGTTTTATGCAAGGTACAAGTTTCAAATTATGTAAAGACCTTTGGGAAGTCTTAAAATACTTCAAGAAGGCTCAAATTATTCATAAAATATAGCCAAAATACCACGTGAGTTCTAGAACATGGTGAGTCAAATTAGTGAGTCACAAGGGAGCTCTAGTGGTGCCCTAGTGGAAGGTCGATGTGGCTAGTTCTCAAAGTCCATCAATACTTTGCTTATTTCAGCACTTTAGTCATGTAATATCTCCACCCAAGTGTCTACCACGAATTTAGATGTATTAGGAAGGTTTTAGATTAGTTCCCCATGCTATAAAAAGAGGAGAGAAGTCGTGATCTTGTGGGAAGTCCAATAGAGTCTTATGTGTATCTCTATGCTGCTGTAGTTGTGTATGTAGAGATTCCAGAGCTTGTATCTCCCTCATTATATATCCAAATTACATGTTTGATAGCTCATTTGAAATCTCTTACTGTCTACTTTCATACTATCAATCGTTATAATCATTGGATTTGTGAGCTGAGAGCTGTACTCTCTACAAGTAGTGTGTGTTCTCGGGTTTCACCCATGTTGAAGTTCTCCATTAAACCTCAAACTTGCAGAGGTCATATCTCCTTGTGTATTTATCCAAATTGAGTGTTCTTTGTCTCATTGGGAAGCTCTTGGTCTCTTGTATATGTGGTTAAAATAGTTTTAAAAAATTCTAAGCCAATAGAGAACAGTAAGCTCTGCAAGCATGATTGGTTTTCTATGATGAAGTTTGTGAGAAGGTCAACTTGTTCCTAGAGGGTTCCACCTACTTCCAGCTATATTTTGGAGGTCAATAAACTCCAACATTGGTATCAGAGCAAGGAATGGAAGCTTGGAGAAGTTTATAATACCTTGATGAAGAATTTGAAGCTATTGGAGTAGTGGTTCATCATCGACACTACACAAAGGTAGAAGGAGATAGCAAGGAAGCATCTCAAGCATCATTCAAGCAAAGAAAGGTGCATAAACTTTATTACAAAGGTAAATCTCATACTTATTCTTATCACACATATCCAAAAGGATGAATTTTAGTATTTACACAATGGGTGATCAACATGCACAAATAGAAGCTTGATAAGAACAACTATCAAGCATGGCGATTTAGAATCACATCATACTTGCAAGGTAGAGGCTTGTATGGTTTGATTGATGGAATGGATATCAAACCTATATTACCAGAGGATCCAAATCAGCAACAATTGAGGGAGTTTAGACTTTGAAATGAAAGAGACAAAAGGGTTATATTCATTTTATCACAAAATATTCAAGATTCAATGGTAGGACACATACAAGATCTAGACACAAGTAGAGATGTTTGGCTTGCATTGGAAAGGTTGTATGCTATAGGTACAAGAGCAAGGAAGATTCAACTCAAAAATGAGTTGAATAATATAAAGAAAGATACAAGGACATCGGTCAATGATTACTTGTTGAAGATTAAAGAGATTGCAGATCAACTAGGATCAATTCAAGCTCATGTGGAGGACGACGACTTGGTTGCACATACTCTCAACGGACTCAAGAATGATGAGAGATGGAAACCATTCATTATTTTAGTTTATTTTAGAGGAGAATTACCAGACTTTGATCAGCTTGTTGCTCTCATGGTCACGGAGGAGATGAATCTAAATGGATCTACTTCAAATCAAAAAGGTTCTCAAGGACAAGCTCTTTATGTAGGATCGACAAGAGGTGGAAACAGAGGAAGAAGAGGTTCAAATAGAGGTCGAGGAAGAAGAAGCGATGATCAAGGGACTTCAAGTGGCTTCTTCAACACAAGAGGAAGAGGAAGATCAAGCACTAGAGGTACGAGAGGCTACTACAACTACAATAAAAAACAAAGGAGTGAAGATAACAAAAATTGCTATATATGGGGAAGGTATGGACACTATGACAAAGATTGTTATCAAAATGAAAATAATCAAGGTGGTAATCAAAGAGGAGGCTATTCAAGAAGAGGTAAACAACAAGGAAATTATGCAGTTGAAGGTTAAAGTGATGATAATGATTCTCTTCTTATGATGAATGTAGAAACTAAGATGAATTGCAATAGTAATGTATGGTATGTAGATAGTGGTTGCTCTAACCATATGTCACACGATGCTTCATGGTTTTCTAATATGCATAATCCTTCATGTAAAGGTCATGTTGAAACAAGAGATGATACAACACATAAGATTATGCGGGTTGGAGATGTTGTTATGCAGGATAAGAGCAAGACAAATTGCTTAAAAGATGTACTTTATGTGCCAACGATCACTAAGAAGTTGATGCCAGTTGGTCAAATGGTAGAAAAAGGTTTGCAAATAAGATTTAATCATGCAGGTTGCTTCATTGAGGATCCAAAGCAAAGGAGGTTAATTGCTAGAGGTCAAAAACAAGGTAGATTGTTTACATTCAAGGTAAACCCAAATCATACAAACTATTTCTCTTATGGTATGCATCGAATAACAGAGCTTGATCTATGGCACAAAAGGATTGGACACATGAATGTACACAGGTTAAAGGAGCTATCAAATAAGAGGATTGTTGAAGGATTACCTGATCTTACTAAGCAACATATGGTGCATCTTTGTAAAGCATGTCAAATGGGTAAGCAGAGTAGATAGTCTTTCAAGCATTCAAGCTATGTAAGCAGTGGATTGCTAGTTCTTATGCACACGGACATATGGGGTCCTACTAAAGAGGCATCCTTGGCTGGCAATAAGTACTATGTATCATTCATTTATGATCATAGTAGAATGACATTTGTGTATTTCATTAAACATAAGAGTGAAGTCTTTGATTGTTTCAAAAATTTTAAATCATTTGTCGAGAAGCAAACAGGAAGATATGTTAAGAAGCTAAGATCCGATGGAGGGGGAGAGTATTTCTCTCAAGCTTTTATTGATTTTTTGTATGATGAAGGTATCAAAAGAGAAGTTACATGCAGGTATACTCCACAACAAAATGGAGTCGCAGAAAGAAGAAACAGAATCATAGCAGAAGCATCTAGAAGCATGCTAAATGATATGTGTTTGCCTAATTCTTTTTGGACTGAAGCTATTAGCACAAGTGTGTACATTATGAATAGAGTACCTACTGCTAGAGTTCATCATTTGACACCATATGAGGTATGGCATGGAAGGAAACCAAGTGTAAGTCATTTGAAAGTATTTGGTTGTGTGTGTTATGTACATGTACCTAGTGAAGTGAGATCAAAACTTGATGTGAAATCAGAAAAGTGTATATTTATTGGTTATGCAGATACTCAAAGAGGATATAGATGTTATAATCCTCATACCAATAAGGTGGTTGTTTCAAGAGATGTAAATTTTGATGAATCACTTTCATGGTATGTAGATGAGAAAAGTTTGCAGGTCATAAATGGAGATGAAGAAGATACAGGTGAAGGAGATAAGTGCTTACCTCAGAGCACAATAAATTTAAGTGATGAGAAAAGTGGTTTGGATGAAGAAAGAGAGCTACCTTTCAATGGAAGATTAAGACAAGAGTCACCTCCAAGTGTTAAAAGTAAAGGTAAACTCAAACTTGTTGAAGTTAATGATGAAGGAGAGGAAATTAGTGATGTATGTGAGTATGGAGAATCATCAAAGGTTCCTAATAAGAAAGGAAGAGCATCTACATTGGAGGTAAGAAGAACTTCAAGAGTGAGTAAGCAACCTCAAAGGTATACTTATGAATCTTTCCTGAATACTCATTATGCATTTATGACAAAAGTTGAGCAGGAAAATGAACCCACATGTTATGATGAGGCAAAAGGAGATGAAAAGTGGGAGAAAGCAATGAGAGAAGAAATGGAAGCACTACAGGATAACAAGACTTGGAATTTAGTTGCAAAGACACCAAAACAAAAGGTAATTGGTTGCAAGTGGGTTTTTAAGATTAAAAGAAATAGTGATGGTAGTGTGTCAAGATATAAGGCTAGACTTGTAGCAAAAGGATATAATCAAACTCAAGGATTGGACTATGAGGAAACATTTAGTCAAGTAGCAAACATGGCAACGGTGAGAACTTTGTTGGCTTTAGCTGCAAGTAAAAGATGGTATATATATCAACTCGATATAAAGAATGCCTTTCTCGATGGTGAGTTAAATGAAGAAGTGTATATGTCACAACCAGATGGTTATGTGGATGCAAAATGTCCTAATCATGTATGCAGGTTAAAGAAGGCATTGTATGGTCTTAAACAGGCACCAAGGGCATGGAATGCAAGATTGGTAAAGTATCTTATGCTGCAAGGATACACAGTGAGTCATGCTGATCCTTCACTTTATGTAAAACATGTAGATGACATGTGTGTCTATGTATGCATTTATGTGGATGAATTGTTGATTACAGGGAATGATGAAAAAGCAATTGAAGAGATAAAAGGTAATTTGGGAAAGGAATTTAAAATTTCAGATCTTGGTTTGCTTAGATACTTTCTTGGGATTGAAATTGTGTATAGCGATGAAGGTATGTGGTTGATACAGAGAAAGTATATATGTGATATGCTGAAAATTGTGTATAGCGATGAAGGTATGTGGTTGATACAGAGAAAGTATATATGTGATAAATTTGTTTCTACTCCAATGGAATGTAATGTAAAGTTGAGTGCAAAGGAAGGTGATGAATTGCATGATATGAATGCATATAGATCCATGGTAGGATCTTTGATTTATGCAACAAAAACTAGACCTGATATATGCTATGCAGTGGGAGTATTGTCACAGTTTATGCATGAACCTAGAGGTCCTCATATGCATGCAACGAAAAGAGTGCTTAGATATTTGAAAGGGATGAACGAAGGATTATTTTATAGTCATGATGCTGATCTAACTCTTGCAAAGAAACAACCTACAGTTGCTTTATCTTCTACAGAGGCTGAGTATAGAGGTTTAGCATTAGCTACTACTGAGGTTATGTGGTTTAAAAAGTTGTTTCATGACTTGAATGTGCAGGTTAATGTACCACTGATATATGGGGATAACTTGAGCAGCATTCATATGAAAAATCCCACTTTTCATGCTAGAACAAAGCATATAGAGGTTCACTATCATTATGTTCGAGAGAAGGCCATAAACAATGAAGTACAAGTTTCTTTTGTGGGAACAAAGGATCAAGTTGCAGATATCTTCACCAAATCCTTGGATGGACCAAAGCTTCAAAGATTCAACTATATTCTTGGCATGAAGGAAATACCCTTTGAAACTTGAGGGGGAGAATGTTGCGAACATTTGTTTTATGTAGGGTACAAATTTCAAATTATGTAAATACCTTTGGGAAGTCTTCAAATACTTCAAGAAGGCTCATATTATTCATAAACTATAGCCAAAATACCATGTGAGTTCTAGAACATGGTGAGTCAAATTAGTGAGTCACAAGGGAGCTACAGTGGTGTCCTAGTGGAAGGTTGATGTGGCTAGTTCTCAAAGTCCAACAATACTTTGCTTATTTGAGCACTTCAGTCATGTAATATCTCCACCCAAGTGTCTACCACGAATTTAGATGTATTAGGAAGGTTTTAGATTAGTTCCTCATGCTATAAAAAGAGGAGAGAAGTTGTGATCTTGTGGGAAGTCCAAGAGAGTCATATGTGTATCTCTATGTTGTTGTAGTTTTGTATGTAGAGATTGCAGAGCTTGTATCTCCCTCATTATATATCCAACTTACATGTTTGATAGCTCATTTAAAAGCTCCTACTGTCTACTTTCATATTCAATTGTCATTATCATTGGATTTGTGAGCTGAGAGTAGTACTCTCTGCAAGTAGTATGTGTTCTCGGGTTTCACCCCTGTTGAAGGTCTCCATTAAACCTCGAACTTGCAGAGGTCATATCTCCTTGTGTATTTATCCAAATTGAGTTTTTTTTGGCTCATTGGGAAGCTCTTGGTCTCTAGTATATGTGGTTAAACCCGTTTTTAAAAAATTCTAAGCCAATAGAGAACAGTAAGCTCTGCAAGCATGACTGGTTTTCTGTGATGAAGTTTGTGAGAAGGTCAACTTGTTCCTAGGGGGTTCCACCTACTTCCAGCTATATTTTGGATAAACTCCAACATGTGTATGTTTATATGTGTGTGTATGTTTATATGTGCTTGTATGTTTATATGTGTGTGTATGTTTATATGTGTGTATGCATTCATGTATATTATGTGTATGTTTATATATGCATATATATATATATATATATATGCAAATATATATAAATAGATAGAAAAATGAAAATTATACATTAATAGTGTTGAAACAGATACATTACTCCATCCAAAACGATTTTGAAGATTGAGAATAAGTAAGCTCGCACTTAGTCGTGTCAAACGACTTCCTTCATATACATGCTTTAGACATTCCTCTCGAAGATATTTCTAATTTTTAGAAATATCAATGCTCTCACTGTCATTTTGATACCAATCCTCAATAAAATCTGTCATGCCATCATCTTCATCATTGTCACACAAATCTTGTGCTTTATCGTCTTTTGAATATAGATCTTTCAACCTTGCATATTCCATAGGATTACTTTTGCGTAGCCTCCTCATAGAAGCTTCTGATAAATGAGGTCTTACTGGCAATTGTGAATGGTGTGGAGGAATATCATCAACATCATATGTTGGAATCTACACATATAAATAATATTCATTAGTATTCCATAAATGAATAAAAAGTAAACTTTAAGTATAAAATTAAGTATATAAGTTATTAAATATGGATAGAAATTTTTTATTCTCTCTAGCTAAAAGGTGCTCTTGGAGGTCTACGCCATCCATAATTCACTAATAGTTCATCACCATCATGTAATGTAGTAATAGCATTGACAACTATGTATCTTGATACATCTCTTCTCATGTATGGTGATTCATGAGTATTTTCACGCTCCTCAAATGTGCAATTAGTCCTTGAACTATTATGTAACCCTTGACTACTATTTATTAAACCTGCTATATTTCCATGTGTGTAAGGTCTTCCATCAATATATAATCTTTCACTTTCTGCATGTAAAATCCTTCTACTAGTAAGGGATGTTGCGTTCAAGCATATTCCATAAGTACTCATGTTTTGAACATAGTGTGAAAGTCGATGCCAATCTCCCCATCCATATATAGAAGCACAATACGACATAAGAGTGACTTCAGAGTTTGGAGGCACATACAAATCCTCTACAATAAAGAGATCATGACCAACATTAGTAATAGTGGATGGAGCAATCATATAGCGATTAGGCCCAAAAGTTGAAAAGCTCTCCATCTAAAGGAAGTGGTCCTCTATTCCATCCTCCATATCTTCTTCTATCATATGTTTGTACTAAAGAACGATCACGAGCTAGCAATGGATAATCTCCAGCCGTTTCACTCTCTAAACCAGGAGGTAGAGGATTTCTAGAAACCTCTGCTTGTAATTGATGAAGACCAAGTCCATGACGTGTACGGGGTATATTAACATTATGAAAAAAATTATTATCATCATCATCATCGAGCAAGTATTCCTGTATATCAATAGTAATTTGATTTTGTATATGGTTTTTAAGTAAAATAATGACATTAATATATATAAAAAATACATACCCAAGCATTATCACGTTGACCAGGTGATGGTGCACGCTCAAAAGTACCATACTCTGCCTCATGTTAAATATATTCCAATCGTGGTCTTCGATACGTGCCATAACAAAAGTTACACCAACATATAATATGCTCTTGATAGTAAAATTCATCATAATTCCTATGGGAGGACACATGTGAAGTCGTTGCATGGGTACGAGGTGGTGGAGTACCCTCTGATTGATCAAAATCTACACATAATAAGAAACAAAAAAAATATAAGTTATGTATCTATCAAATATATTTAAAATTAAATGTTTGATATACTTACAGTATATAGTCGTTGCACGATGTTACAGTATATAGTCGTTGCACGATGAGGAGACGGTGGTGGAGTTCCATTTGATTGATCAGAATCTACAAATAATGGTATTTGATATTAATAATCTGATTATTTACATACACAAAAAATTCACATATACATATTTACACATACACACATATTCACATATACACATTTACACATACACACATATTCACATATACACAACTACACATTATTATGGGATAAATGCATGTATTTTGTATGAATGAGTGTATATGCATGCATGTGTGTGTACGTATATATGTGGATATGTATATGTGTGTTTATGTTATATGTATGTATATGTGTATATGTATACATATATGTATGTGTATATGTTTGCATGTATATGTGTATATGGGTATGTGTATGTGTATGTGTATGTGTGTGTATTCTGATTTTTTTTCTGTTTGAGATTAAATTAACAAGAGATATTGTATGGTGGAAAAAAATAAGAGGCAAACTAACATACCACCTGAGACGTGGCAGAGATTTTTCGTAGATAGCTACGTCTTCAGGAGTCATTTCCTCAGCAGAAGGTACACAAATTAATAGTTTATATTTATAATTTTTATATATTTTAGTAATTTTTTACATTTAATTTATGTATTTTTCTTAAATAAACAGGCTGCTACAAAGAAGAGAGTGGAGTCGGGCCACACATCGCACCTAGGCCAAATGGGCCATAATGGTTTTGTAGCTACATTTGTAAGTATATGTGTTATTGTGAGTATATTTTTATTTTAGTTAAAATTCAAGCAACTAATCTTTTTTATTTGTTTCAATGCAGCCAAAGGATTATGGCCACTATCCTACAAAACATGAGATCGAGTATGCTACACATTTTGGATATCGCTGTTTGAGCGAGTATATGCGAGATCATCCTGATGCCTTTGTGAGTATTATTAAATTTTATATAATTATTTTATTTTTATGAATAGTTTAATTGTTTTAATTATTTATGTTTGTTATATGTAATACAAGAGTATTATGGAGAGACAGATATGGATGAGGTGGAGAGACAGACACAGGGTGATCATGATGATGAGGATGAGGATGATCAGGATGATCATGATGTTGCTGATGATGATGATGATGATGATGATGATGATGATGATTGGGATTCTAATTGATTATGACATTGGATTATCTGTATTTACATTGATATATATATATATATATATATATATATATTTTTTAATCTATATATTTTTCATTTCAGTTATGTTTTGAATTGTGTGTATGGTATTAAGTAATGAAGAGTTTTGTTCTATTGATTGTTATTATTGTTTATATTAAGCATGTGTTTTAATACTTTAATTATATAATTCATGTGTGTACGTAAGGGTATATGTATGTGTGTGTATATGTATGTATGTTCATGTGTATGTGTGTGTATGTGTGTGTATATGTATGTATGTATGTGCATGTGCATGTGTAAGTGTATATGTGTGTATGAGTATGTGCATGTGCATGTGTATGTGTGTGTATATTTATGTGCATGTATATGTGTAACTCTATGTGTATATGTGTGTATGTGCATGTATATGTGTATATGAGGTATGTGCATATGTGTGTGCATGTGTATATGTGGGTGTATGTATGTGCATATATATATGTATATATGTGTATAATGTATGTATATGCATGTGTATATGTATGAAACATGCATGTGTATGTGGATGCATTTCCATTTGCATCCATGTGCATGCATGTGGATGTGCATATACATGTATTTACGTATATGTTAATGTGTGTATGTATATATATATATATATATATATGCAATAATGCATGCATGTAATTCTTTTTATGTGGTTGTAGAAATGTTTGTGCATATGCATGTGTATATGTGTGTATGTCTAAGTGTACGTGCACATGTATCTGTGCATATATATGTGTGTGTATGTGCATGTGTATATGTGTATATGTGTGAAAATGCATCTTTATCATGTATAAGTGTATAAGTGTATAAGTGCATATCAATAAGTGTGAGTATGCTATCTAATGAAAATAACACAATTCAAATGATAAACAAAGAATAGAAATTGTACTTACAATAGTCAGCCATACTTTTTGCTTGGTTAGCTTCTTGAATAACCTGCAATGAAGAGAGAGAGGAGAGAGAGAGAGAGAGAGAGAATTCAAGGAGAGAAAGATGTAGAAAGAGAGAAACAGAGACAGAGGGAGACAATAAGAGAGAGCTTAGGCAAAACAACAATTCTGCATATACTTGTTTCAGCTCATAAGCGCAGCGAAATTGCAAACGTTCGAGAGCTCTTCGATCAGATGCGTGAAAATGCCCATCAAAGAGGCTCCAAAATTTTAATTTTTTTCCGTCAACAGACCGTCGTGTAAGCGATGCTAACGCGTCAAAAAAACCATTGGAATTGGCATCGCATAAGCGACATTTTTTAGCGTCGCTTATGCGATGCTATTTAACGGGAAATACAAGAAGAGAAATGGGCCAAGGAGAAGGATGTTTCCCCTCCTATTCTTGAAATTGATGACCGTCACAATCAATTCCCACAAGACATTCCATCTATTTATGGAGACCAAGTAGAGCAACAAGAAAAAGAAAGTTTAGGATTTGAATCCAATTCTTTACAAGAGTTGCCACAATTCACAGGCCCATGGGAATCTGAATCTCTTCAGATCAGAGCTCCCACAATATTGGTAAGAAATGAAGACTCAATGGTTCCAAGAAACACTGATGTCGTGAAGAACACTAAGGTTCAGTGTCATCTCACTGTAGAAGAGCTGCTCAAAGCAAAACCTAAGCTATGGGATCATGTGAAAGATCAGGTTTTAGAACTTGATTCTAAAATGCCAAAAGCAGACTCTAAGCCGAAAGTTCCAGAGATACCTCTAGACAAAATAGGGGACATGAGCGAAGGTGAGGAAGGTAATACTTATCTTCCGATCACCTACCAAGGTTACACAACCAAAGCAATCATAGACTCTGGTGTTGGTGTTGCTATTGCGACCACTTCCCTGTGGAAGCAATGGCCGCATTAAGACCAACTAGAATGAAGCTTCAGATGGCTGACGGCCATGTGGAAAGACCTCTAGGATTGCTAGAAGGGATAACTCTAACCACTTGTGGTGTAGAATTTGAGCACACCTTTTCTATCTCCTGGCCGGTAATAAAAAGACAATCACAAAGGATATGGGTTTGGAAGCCAAAAGTACCAGCAGCTTCCACAACACCAAGGAGCCGACCACGATGGATATCAAATTTTAGAAACCATCCAAAGATGAAAGGGCCAGAAGTGATCTCCAGAGGACCACATACCATTCTCAAATGGATCCCTATAAGGAGGATTACATCATTGCAAGATTCAATCAACAAAAGGATTTCTGATCCACATGATCAGACTGAGAGAAATCTACAAAATACTCGTCGCTATTTTCTGAAGATGATTCTCTTCACATCTATCTCTATGACACTTGTCTTCTAATGAATCTCTCATGTATTTCTTTACATTATTGACTTATATACATATGGTTCTAGACTTATCCCGTGTGATTACATTACTCCTTATCATTCTAAGGATTATCTATACTCATATTACAAGAATTTCCAACTGTAATATACATATGTATACAAACTTCACTTATGAGATCTCTTCACTTTCTCAAGTGACTTCTTGAACTTCAATCTGATCTTTGACATGCTTCAAGCTCTTTGTAATCATCAATTTGTGATTGGTGTGTTCCAACAGCTCCCCCTCAATCACTAATTGTGATTATTCCATTCTTCTTCACTCCTGCCATCTCTTTGAATCTTTGTAGCTTAGGTCCATCCAAGCTTTTTGTTAACATATCTGCAACTTGTTCTTTTGTTGGAGTATACATCACTTCAATCTCTTTATCAAGTACCTTTTCTCTCAAGAAATGATACTAAATCTCTATATGCTTAGTGTTGGCATGAAAAACAGGGTTAGCTGCCCAATACAATGAACTCATATTGTCTCCAAAAATAATTGGAGTACTCTTATCAGTTCCAAAACTCTTCAACAAGGTCTTTAACCATATCACTTCCTTTGCAGCCTCTACCATTCTTTTATACTCAGCTTCTGTGGATGACAAAGCAATTGTATGTTGCTTCTTTGAGCACCAAGAAACTAATTTATCTCCAATATAACAGAGATACCCATGAGTAGACCTTCTATCATCTGAATCTCCTGCCCAATCTGCATCACTAAACACTTTGATTCTTGTATCAGAAGTAAATCCATAGTACAGACCTTCACTTAGAGTTCCTTTGATATATCTGAGTCCCCTTTGAGCTGCAATCCAATGAGTCTTCTTTGGACAATGCATAAATTGTGATAACACACCTACTGCATATGATAGATCTGGCCTTGTAAAGGTAGCATAGATTAAACTACCTACCAAACTCTGATATTTCTTCATGTCATTAAACTCTTCACCTCCATACCTGCTCAATTTATGATTTACCTCTAATGGTGTGCTTGAAGACTTGCAATCCTCCATGTTGAACTTGATCAAAAGATTCTTCAAGTATCTCTCTTGTGTAACATATACTCCATGTTGAGTATATACAATCTGCATTCCTAAGAAATAAGATAAGTTTCCCAAATCACTTATCTTAAACTCCTTCTCTATTTGTTTCTTAAGTTCATTGATTCCTTGAGCATCTGTACCTATGACAATAATATCATCAACATAAATACACATGTATATGTATCCATTTTCACTTGCCTTCACTAGCAAGCTACTATCTGCCTTTGATGCTTGAAATCCACATTCATTCAAGAACTTAACAAGCCTGTAATTCCATGCTCTTGGAGCGTGCTTCAACCCATACAAAGCTCTCTTAAGCTTACACACATAATCTGATCCAATTGAATCCATGAAGCCTTCTGGTTGCTCCATGTACACTTCATCTGCAATGTATCCATTCAGAAATGCATTCTTCACATCTAATTGTGATAATTTCCATCCTTTACAAGCAGCAATAGCAATCAATGATCTAATTGTAGACATCTTAGCAACAGGACTAAAGGTTTCATCATAATCTACCCCATAGGTTTGGGCATAACCTTTGACCACAAGTCTAGCCTTGTATCTAGACACCTTACCATCTACAAACCTTTTTGTTTTATATACCCACTTACATCCAATGACCTTCTGATTCTTTGGTCTTGGCACTAACTCCCATGTTTCATTTTCAAGTAGAGCATCATACTCTTCTTGCATTGCCTTCTCCCAATTCTGTTTACCTTTAGCTTCTTCATATGTGATTGGATCCTCTGTTGTCTTCACAATGTAAGCATAATCTTTTGTTGTTAGGAAAGATGTATCATAGCTATACCTGATAGGCTCTTTCCTTTCTCTTAAGGATCTTCTGACCTCTGCACTTCTTGAAGTTTCAGCCACATTTGATTCTGGATCAAATCTTGGCCCATCTTCAACATTGTCCTGCAATTTACTTTTATAATCAACATCGTCAATATCTTCTTCATACATACTTACTTTTTTCTTCCCTTTCCTTTGTATTTCTTCAACACCTGCATAATCATTTGTTGACCATGTATACCATGTGCTTTGCTCATCAAATGTAACATCTTTGGTAACAAGAAATTGCTTTGTGGATGGACTCCACAATCTGTAACCCATCTGTCTATCATCATACCCAATAAACACATACTTCTCTGCTTTGGGTTCTAGCTTATCTCTCAATTGTGAAGGAACATAAGCATATGCTAAACATCCAAATACCTTACAATGATCAAGAGTAGGTTTCTTACCCCACCATGCTTCATAAGGAGTTCTTCCATCCAAAGCTTTACAAGGTAACCTATTCACAAGGTATGTTTCAGTGTTGATAGCTTCTCCCCATAAGTAGTTTGGACAATTCTTTTCCTTCATCATTGCTCTTGCAAACTCTACAAGAGTTCTATTTCTTCTTTCTGCAACTCCATTTTGTTGAGGAGAGTACCTGCAAGTTACTTCTATTTTTATACCTACATTCCACAAATAATCATCAAACTCTTTAGAGAAATACTCTCCCCCTCCATCTGATCTCAACCTCTTGAGCTTTTGTCCTGTAATCCTTTCTGCATAAGCATGATAATGCTTGAACGTCTTGAACACTTCTGACTTGTCCTTGATTACATATAAAGTAATCCATCTGGTTGCATCATCAACAAACAACACATAATATCTGGATCCATTTATGCTATAGTCCCAATAAGGACCCCACACATCTGTATGAACTAACTCAAGCATATTTGAATACTTGTATCCTGATTTGTTGTAAGAACTTTTGTGTGCTTTACCTAACTGACAAGCTTCACACTTGTACACCATATGTTGCCCTTCAACTTTTGGCAAACCAAGCACTACATCATTCCTTGACATTTCCTTTATGGCTCTCTCATTGAAATGACCTAACCTTTATGCCATAGGTCTAACTCAGACATCTTTTGACTTCCATAAGTAAATAAGGCATGTCCCACATTACCTTGGACTTTGAGAGTAAACAATCTTCCTTCCTTTTTACCTGCAATGATGTTTCTATATCCCTGATTTGGATCTTGCACAAAAATACCATCATTTATGAATCTGACTTCATATCCCTTTTCCACAATTTGCCCTACACTTATCAAATTTTTAGGAATAGTAGGAACATAAAGTACCTTGCTCAAGAGTGTAGTTCCATTCTTTGTCTTCACTGATCCAATGCTTTCCACCTTATGCTTAGTGTTGTCACCTGTTTGAACTGTATGTCCATTCACCTTTGTTTCCATATCAGTCATCAGTGATATATTGCCACAAGAACTTTTGAGAGTGTTGTTGAATTGAAAGAGGTTCTTCCTCATCTATGGAGTCAGGAACATAGACTTTCTTTGGTGATGAGCTTTCTCTTTCAACAATTGGTTGAGCCTGTGGAGGTAAAGAAATTTGAGGTTTATTTACCAACTGCTCTAATCTATCTAGTAAGCCTTGGAAGTGCAAACCCGCTGTAATAGCATTTGTCTGATTGAACGATTGATTGGCCTCAAACATAGCTTGAGCTAGTTCCACCATTTTTATGCACATTTTTGTCCGTTCAATCTCTAAATCTACTCTAGGGTAGCTCTTGTCTAGGTTTGCAAGTGTTGGCCCTTCTTGAAGTCGAGCCTAGTATGCCTTGAACATCATCTCCAAGTGTTCTGGGGTTGGATCTGCAAGAACAGAGCCTGGTTGTGGTGGTCTATTTATAGTGGTTGGTGGGTGGGGATGAGGTGGTGTGGATGGAGTTTTGACATGCGAGGGGTTTTGAGAGGCAATATCTTCTATTTTTGTTTTTGCATCTTTCAAGCTTTCTTCTAGTTTGGATAATTTCTTGGTCCACTTACGATTGGCCTTCTCTCTAGTATCCTTCTATGTTCTCATTTTTCTCTGACTAGGCTCTCCTGACTCACTTGGCTTTGATTGCTCAGCTCGTTGACCTTGTTGTAAGGCTTGTGCCCTAGTAACTGCATGTATAGGAGCCACAATATCGCTAGTGGAACTTGAATCCCCTACTAGGCCTACCACATTAATGGGTGTAACCTTCGGTGCACTAGAGGGATGTCCGGGACAATCTCTTAGGAGTTGTTCTTTGCCACACTCAAGACAAACGACTTGTATTGTGATATTTTGCCCTTGTGTCAAAGTTGGTGGGTGGGGTGGTTGTTGTCCTGGTATAGGTTGAATCCTCCTTCTGATCTGAAGCATAATTGTAGTAAGTATTGTTGTATTGTTGGCTTTGGAATCCTCTACCTACATTTCTTCCAAAATAACCTCTACTACCTCTACCTCTGAAATTACCTCTTTGATTTCTGCCACCTCTTCCTCTTGAATTAAAATTCCCAACAATCATTAGCTAAATGATTTGTCTTACCACAAATCCAGCAAGCTTTGACTCCATGTTTATTGCTTCTCCCTCTTCCTCTACCTTTGCCACCTCCTCTTCCTCTTAGGAAGTTGGCTTGGCTAGTTGTACCTTCATCTTCATTTGCTTGTTGCTTCCCTTTTCTATTCTTCTTCTTATCCTTTGAATACATTGCTTGACCTGCACTCTTATCAATTTGACCTTTGACATCCTGCTCAAAGGTTAGCATATGTCCTAGCAACTGATTTAAATCAAGAGTGAAATGATCAAGTGATAATTCAGTAGACAAAATGAATGGCTTCCATTTGTCATCACCTCTCAAACGTGTAAGGATTTGCCTTACCAATTTATCCTCCTCAATGTCTTCATCAACTGCTCCTAATGCTTCTGCAATGTCCTTCATTCTTGTTACATAATCGGAGATAGATTGAGAGGCCTTCTTCTTGAATGTGGTAAATTCTGCCCACAAGGATGCCTTCCTTGACTTTGTGGTGTTTTGGAAATGCTCCTCCAAAGCATTGCATATATCACTTGCACTTTCAAGACCTCTAATGTGAGGTAGCAAGTAGTCATTAACTGCCATATAGAATGCTCCTGGCTTGAGCATCTCTCTTCATCCAAGTCTTCAATTCTGACAATTCATCCCTAGTTGGAACACTAGGATCTCTGAACTGAGGCTTTTCTTCTTCACCTATGATATAACCTATCAAGTCTTTGCTCATAAGATGAGCTTCCATCCTCATTGACCATGCTGGATAGTTCTTTCTATACAGTTTCTCTATCTGAAGAGAATCTCCCATCCTTTGTTCACCTGTGTATTAAATCCTTCAGGCTTTATGAGGGATAAGGTTACCTTTACTTCGAATGAAGTTCCTTTTGTCTTCCTTCATGTCGTTTGGCCTCCTTCTCAAGCTTTGCTCTCAAGCTTTCACCTTTTGAGTCTTTAATTGTTGTTTATGACTGCAGCAGTCGGGGTCCTTCTTCCTTCAATTTTGATACATCCTGCTCTGATACCACTAATGGAGAGTGTTAATCTCCAAAAGAACAAGCTACTCTTGAAAATAGAGCACCTCTATATCAAGAGTAGCTTAAAAACTTCACTAATTTGGAGGATCAATACTTAATTTTCAAATTTTTGAACAAGTTGTGAAGAAGGTGACTACACAGAAAGTCTGCTGCACATAACTCACTCATTGACTTATCAATTGTGTAACATTTTTTATAAAACTTTGCACAAGGTGTCACTATAGTTTGCGCACCTTCTCCAAGGTAAATCATTTCAAAAGACTCAGTAGATCTTGAGAAATGATCTCATCAAGTCACCTATGTCTAAAACTGTTCTTCTAAGAAGTCGATTCAGACACTTGTAACTTCTAACACTTGGTTCTCTCAAATTAGAACCCGTTTATGCAAATGCTTTTAGCCATAGATGGCTTACCTTCCAACTTAGATTTTGACTCCTCACTTGTGCAAAACTTTAAACTGTGCACTGAGAAATGATCAAATCTTTGACCATCAAGATTGTGCCTGTTTTAGAAGACAGTCACCACTTCTTCACATATGAATGTTCCTACTCATAATTCTCACAGGTTTTTTACAATTAGGCTCTCAAAATTTAACCATAGACTCAACTATGGAGTTAGATGTCTACAAAAGGATTCTTGAAATGATCAAGCACAGAAGGAGAATGCACAGAAACATCGGGTGCAATTTTTCTTCATTACTAGAAAACTTTACATATGGATGAGAGAGCTAATCTTCACACTTCTCAAGTGTCTAATCATTTCTAGTTCTTCTAAATTCTTGTATTCTACACTCTCTCATGTTTTCCCCGACATTTTCCCTTGTATATATAGTCAAGTATTTACAAGCTCATAACTAATAAAAAATATAAGTGAGCTAACTCTAAATTAATGTACATATGTGTACACATCTTCATCTTCTGGATATGCACTTCCTTCATGCTTCATAATTTGATCTTTTCTTCAATCCTTGACTTAAATCCTTCATCAAAAATTCAATTGTTGATTGCCTTGCACCAACAGGCCCCACCATCGAAATCCTTGAAGGAAGTTTTCCGATTCTTGGGACAAATTCATCAGCATGGTCATCACCTTTGTTGGCCTGCCCATTCAACTATTCCTCTTACCCGCTTGACTACAGTAGCTCTCTGCACGTTTCAGTGGGCTGATGAGTGCCAAACCGGTTTTCTCGATCTTAAGCAATTGTCAACGCAGGCTTCTATTCTTCAAGCCCCCCAATGGGACTTACTTTTTCATGTGTTTGCTGATGCTTCTCAAAACTCCTATTGGTAGTGTCCTAATGCACTCCACAAGAAATGGTACCATTCAGTCTATTATGATAGATGAAGACTAGCCCCTACACAAGAAAATTACTCATTCACCAAACGCAAGTGGCTCAACCTTATTTATTGCATTACACTACAAGGAATACGGGCGCATAGCGACGGTTAAGGCGACACAATTTCGTCGCTATCAAATTGCAAAATGCATCGCAATGAGCGTCGAGCACGCACCGTCGATTAAAAGATGAGCAAGACGACATTTTTTTCGACATGTGGTGTGACGGGGTGTGCGACAGTCGCATAGAGCGTCGCTAACACGACGGTGATTACTACATCTTGAGTCAATATAAAACACTCTTTGATCTTCTCCTACTGCTTCATGAGTTGCATTTAAGATAAGAGTCATATCATCCTTCTGATCTGATGCATAGTTATAATAATTATTGTTGTAGGACTGAGATTGAAAACTTCTTCCACCTCCTCTGGCATATGATGTCCTACCACCTCTTCCTCTGAAGTTGCCTCATGGGTTTTTGCCTCCTCTACCTCTTTGATTAAAACTCTGATTATTGCTTCCACCATTTTGATTGTTATACCAACAATCATTTGCCAAATGATTGGTTCTGCCACAAATCCAACAAGCTTTAGTATTATCTTTGTTCTTACCTCCTCTTCCTTTACCTCTGAAATGCATCCTTCCTTTTGTAAAGTTAGCTTGACTTGAGATTCCTTCATCATCGGTTGAATGCTTCCCTTTGCCATTATTTTTCTTGTCCTTGGAGTACATGGCTTGACTTGCACTCCTGCATTATCTCCCTTAATGTCCTGCTCAAAAGTTAGCATGTGTCCTAGCAATTGATTAAGATCACGAGTAAAGTGATCAAGTGACAATTCTATGGACAATATGAAAGGCTTCCACTTCTCATCTCCTCTCAGACCTGTAAGTATTTGCCTTACCAATTTATCCACTTCAATGTCTTCATCTACTGCTCCCAAGCTATCTGCAATATCCTTCATTCTTGCCACATAATCAAAAATTGATTGTGAGCTCTTCTTCTTAAAGGTTGTAAACTCTGCCCATAATGAAGACTTCCTTGACTTGGTTGTATTTTGGAAATGCTCTTCCAAAGCATTCCACACATCTGTTGCACTTTCTAAACCTCTGATGTGAGGTAGAAGATAATCATTTACAGCCATGTAAATGATGCTCCTAGCTTGAGCATCCTTTCTCATCCAATTCTTCAAACCTGCAAGTTCCTCCCTAGTTGGAACACTAGGATCTTCAAACTCAGGCTTTTCTTCTTCTCCTGTAATGAATGCCATCAAATCTTTGCTCATGAGGTGTGCCTCCATCCTCATGGACCAAGCTGGATAGTTCTCCCTATCTAGCTTATTAATCTGCAAGCTTTCTCCCATATTTGATCTTCTTGTGTCTGCAATTACTCAGATTTATGGTAATATAATGTACCTTTGATATGAAGCTTTGATCTTTATTGATCCTTCGAACTCGTGCTTTGTTCTTCTTCAAGTTTTCTTCCAAGCTTTAGTCTTTGCTTCTTCTATTCACAAAATTTCTGATTCCTGCAACACTCGAGGTCCTCCTTGCTTCTTCTTCACCTGTATTGCACCTATAGCTCTGATACCACTGTTGGAGACCTTTTAATCTCCAAATGTTTGATTTAACTCAACTTAAGAACTCCTCTATATCAAGAATAAATCAAACTTTACACAAACTTCAAATTATCTTTCACATATATCATGTAATACTTCTCTGTATAAAGTTTTCTTCATCTTCAAGAATCTGCTTCAGAAATAGACTTCAATTTCTTTGTACTACTTCGAATTTAATCATTCAATTGATACTCACATATCCATGCTACCTTTGCGCAACTATATTGATCATTAGTTCTTCAAAAGAACCACTAGATTTCTAATTTGATCTTTTAGATCAAACCTGTGTAAAAAACTGTCTTCAAGAAATGGCGACTTTGACATGGTCAACTTCTTAAGTTGATTTCTCAAAGCACAAATCCCGTTTTGCTAAATTATTTTAGCCATAGCTTCCTTACCTTTTAACTTAGATTTTGAATGCTCAGTCATCAAAAACTTTACACTGTGCACTAAGATCTAAGCAAAACATTGACACAAAAAAGTGTGCGACTCTGAGAGATCATCTACAGACTTTACATACACATGTTCCTATTAATCATACTCATAGCAGAAGAGGATTTAGACCATGAAACTTTGAACATAACTTCATTAGCTTCTAGATTAGATGTGTACAAAAGGATTTCTGATCCACATGATCAGACTGAGAGAAATCTATGAAATACTCGTCGCTATTTTCTAAAGATGACTCTCTTCACATCTATCTCTATGACACTTGTCTTCTAATGAATCTCTCATGTATTTCTTTACATTATTGACTTATATACATATGGTTCTAGACTTATCCCGTGTCTATTACATTACTCCTTATCATTCTAAGGATTATGTATACTCATATTACAAGAATTTCCAACTGTAATATACATATGTATACAAACTTCACTTTTGAGATCTCTTCACTTTCTCAAGTGACTTCTTGAACTTCAATCTGATCTTTGACATGCTTCAAGCTCTTTGTAATCATCAATTTGTGATTGTTGTGTTCCAACACCTTTCACCATGGTAAGAATTGTATGCTTCAACAACAACATAACCATGGTCGATTAGGAAACCTCTTCGTCGGCATACCCTTGAGCACCTAGCTCAAGACCCAACTTCTTGCACCATAACTTTTCCAATGCATTTCCCAAGTATGCATGCATAGGGCTATATTACAAGGCCATGCACAAGGCACATATCTTGTCCAACCCATGCACTAATGCACTGACCGATCATCCATTATGGGTTACAAGTACTTGACATGAAAACGAGGAAAGCCATCTTTGGAAGAACCAGAGGACATCAAGGGGACAACAACAAGGCAAGGAAGCCATCCACCACGAGAGTTGCTCATACCCAACATTGACAACCTCTTTCGAGTAGCTCACAATTTTTGAAAGCTCACAACGACACCATCAAGCGGGAATACAAGGAAGACGTACATACAAAGGTAGCAGTGAAAAAATGAGGAACCAGATAACTGCCCAAGCTACAATTGGAAGATGGACTGCTCTTGTGGATACATGATGGACACTATCTCTCCAAGCACTACACGGAACAACCACTACAAGAAGGGTCTATCAGGGACGACAGACTCTAGAGGGGGGGGGGATTGTTGACAATCAAGGTCACACACAAGCATGGAAGCACATCAATGAAGAGAACACAAGAAGAAGGAGCATGTAGGGAGCTCCAAGAAGCACATGTCAAATTTTCAGAAGAAATCCCTATAAAGATAGTGATTTTTATCACTAAAAACCATTGTAAATACCATTTTCCATTTTTGTAACTCCATTTTGTTCAAGCCAAGGAGTCCTTGATCTTGAAGAGTATTAGAAGTATCATCCTACCAGTTTTCATAATTTTTAGACTCCGTTTGAGCCCCCAAATAAGCCTTGGAACCTATTTTTAACTAGGTCGGACACTAGGTCTAGACAGGGCCAAAACTACTCAAAAAACTATAAAAAGGGCTGGAGAGCTCATTTTTGGGGGTTGGCTTGTTGTAGATTTCAGCTTTGGAAGAGAGTTCTTTTGTAATCGAAGTCCTTCCATTGTTCCACTCTTTACTCTTACCTTGTGTGCATGTGTGTATGTGTGCGCATGTGTGTATGCTTTCACTCACTCACTTGTGCACTTCACTTACTCTTGGTCTTCATATCGGTCCTCACGTCTGCGCGGATTGACATTTATGAAGTGAAGCTTCTCATGTTGGTACTTGCCATTGTGCTAGAGTGATAGCAAGTTTGCATTTGCAACAGGTCATTGCCCGAGATGGTTTTTGACTATTGTTGCATATTCTTGCACTCCTTGTTTTGGTTGTTGTCTATTATTATATAAAAAGTCAAAAATTTGTGTCGGATTTTTCTTCAGTGTGAATCTTTGCAAGAAGGCATCCCTGAGAGAATCATATTGTAGAAAAGCAAGCTATATCTAGTGTCGAAATCGGGTCCATGTCATCTTATTGTTAGAACTGTTATCGAATGCTAGGTACTAAAGCTAATAGTTGTTCGAGTGGTAAAGTTATAGGGGCTTTCTATAAAATACCCCATGCCATACTATGGTAGGTTCTTCTGATGGACTATGTGGTCATATTGATGATTCTGATGCACTCTTGGGTAGTGTTTTAGCTATAGATTTATTAACCAATTTTGAAGTAGGGAAGTTCGGGGCTTCAGCCTAAGCCCATTTGTTGGTCTTTCAAATCAGGTTCATAAACTTGGACGGCTGTTTGCAATGTCTTACCAAACCATGTCTATATTGTAGCAACCTGTGCTTCTTTATGTGTAATAGTAACCATGTTTGTCATTCGATTTTGCTTTTCTTTATTACATTTATCGTACTCTTGTGCATCCTTGCAATGTCGTTGAATATGTCCCATTTCTCCACAAAAATGATAGTTGGGCTATAATACTTGATTAGTGGGATTAACAAATCCCTAATTCCATCATGGGTGATTGTAATTTCTCAGTTGTTGTATCCCATAATTGGTATATGTCGAGTAGGCTAGATTCTGAAGATGGGGTTGAACATAGTTGGTTCTAGGTTCTTGAGGTTCTTGTATGATTGCATTGACTCCTAGCCAATTTTGGGTTTTGGTGTTATATGGAAAAGTATTAGTAGAATGACTGCTATTTTCACAAATGGCACAATACACTTGGTTTAGTGCATAGTTAGCATCAACATGCCCAAGATTTTTTCATTTAACGTTGTTATATTCCAGAGATGTACATGCTTGGAGGAATGAGAAGTTCCTTGCTCGGGGGATAGCCAAGGCCAAAAGCCAGAGAGTTCATACGAGGTACCTACTCATGATGGCCAGATGAGTAGAGGAATCTTAGAGAGAACTCTAGATGGTGACTAGGAAAGGGCTATAAATAGGCTCGGAGGTGAGTCCCACACATGTCATTCTCCACTTCTCACATTCGGTATCAGAGCATAGAGAGAGGTTTTGGGAAATCTCATAACTCTCTTTTCTTAGGCATTTTTCTTCCTTCGCTTGGCTCGATGGGCATGGATATGGTGATGAATGAGTATCCTAAGGGGGTATGCAGACATTGAGAGCATTTTTTCCATGCATCAATGGCTTCATACGTGCATGGTGAGCTCTGATATGAGGTATGTGTCGACCAAACTTTCGAAGCCTATTTTCTCTTTGTTTCTTGTTGTTTTTGCAAATTTGTCTAGGCTGTCATGTAGAATGTTTCATTCTGCACATTTTGATATCCGACAAGGGGGGGGGGCTGATCTCTAATGGTTAAAGAGGTACTACGTCCAAAAATTCTACAGCACATTCAACTTCGAATATAAAGAAAGAAAGAGGAAAGATTCTTAAACTCAAGCATAAATACATAGAATTGCATATGTTTACAAACACACAGACACTCATGTTTGCTCACATAACAACACACATACGTAATCTAATTATGAATGTACTTATGCATTTGATTATGCATCTACACATATCTAAGATATAAATAAATAAAGAGAGAGTTAGAGAGGAAGAAAAGAAAGTGACGGAGAAAGAGAAAGGATGAAAGAAGAGAAAGAGAGAAGGAAGAGATCCTAAGTGAGATAAAGGGAAGAATAGAGATATAATGAAAAGATTAGAAAGAGAGAGAAGAGTAAATAAAGGGAAAAAAAGAAAGATTGGAAGTAAGGGAAAAAGTAAGATTAGCATACCTACATTGACTAAATTGGGCATAACTCTCTCATATGAAATCCAAATTGGACGATTCCACCTGGTATAGAAAGATGACTCCAAGGGCTTCAAGTACGTGTTGGAAGATATCATTGGATAATTATTAGCCACATGTAGAGAGTATTTAATTCTCTGCATACTTCTTCAAAGAGGTATGCTGCCCACTCACCTAGCTCCGTTGTTTTGGCCATAACATCCTCATAGAATATCCAAATCAAGAAATTCAAATTGTTATAGATTCTAGACTTCAAGATCTTTCTTTTGACTATTATATGCCATATTTTGACCATTGAAAGCCATCTCTACACAAGTTTTCATATGGTTGTTGACTGGCAAGAAACTCTTTCTGAGTGAATTGAGTGCTTAATTATGATAATTAGGAGTTCCTACTCATATTTTGAACCATTTTGGATAGGAATCAATTATTTTTAATACATTTGCATGATCTTTTTTCTCTCAAATAAATTCATTTGAATACTTCTCACATCAAAGTTTATAACTTTTCATTGTATTTTCTTTCAATGTTATGAAACTAATATTTGAATGTGCATGAAAGTTACTTCGATATGAATTCATCTATGCACATGAAGATATGCTAACTTACATTGATTCATAAAAGCATGCACAGGTTTTTGTTGTGTGTTTCAAGATCTTTCTGGAGGTATTGGAGTGCAAAATGACCTTGTTATGAGGGCGTGTAGTGCCCAACAACACATTTTGGAAAAGTTTCTTATTTGTAGTTTTTGGAGTAAAGAAAGTGGTTTTCCAACCACTAGGTTGATGCCTATCATTGTATCATGGTTATTATTTGTTCAGCCTTGATTTTCTTGGGGAAGTGCTACCAAAATTTAGCCATATGGTGTTATATGCCATGTGAGAACTAGAGTGATGTTGTGTTGTGAGAGAGAGGAAGTCTTATGTGTGAGTAACGAAAAGCATATAAATTGACTGAGGTAGAGAAGAAGATTCATTTGTGGATGCATGCATACATAGACGATACTTTTGCTAGAAAGTTGAAGTGCATGATGCATTTTCTGTCTATAGAAGCTCATTTATATGAACCACCACAATGAGTTAGGGTGAGCATGAGGTATATGATAGAGGTATCATGAATATGCTAATTGTGCCTTTAGAGAGTAAAGGACAAGGTATATACATCAAGAAAAACTAAGATGTGTTTTTAACTAGTAACGCATGAGCATATAAATTATTTCTATGTACTTGATATAGACGTTTATCTACATTCCGCACAAGAGTGCTCTAGTTATGATCATCAATACAAGTATTAAGTTGCTTGTATGTGATTTTTTTTGATGAGGTTAATGAGGTGCAAGAAGCACAATGAATAGAATGACATCCATGCATATTCACTTTCATTGAAAAGTGGATATTGTAAAGAATCGATTTTTCAATGAGATGATTTGTGATGGTTAATTGATTTGCATTGATCTAGATGATCCTTATATGCATGGATATATCTCCATGTCATAATCCATCCAATATATCGAATGAGTTTGTTTAATCATAAGGATTAACATCTCTCGTCATTTTTAGATTTAAAAAAAAATGATTGAACAAATATTAGTGAGGTAGCAGCCTCATAGAGATTTGGATGATTCTCTTTGATGGAATGCCCAAATTTATTGAACTTTGGAGGGCAAGTAGCTCATAGGTGTATCTTTAAGCTGAACAACTTTCAAGTAATTTTGATACTTTTAGAAAGGTCAAACGACCTCTGCACTAAAAGTACTGCTAGTAGAGGTAGAGGCCTGAAACAAGTGACATAGGCCTGTTAGAAAGGGCATTTCTCTTAACTGGTAGATCCAAATGGAATGATTTTTGTTGGACATGAACTTCTGATAGATTGCCTTTGTTGATCCCAAGTTTTCTTATTTTTGACGATCATTTGATAGGTCAAAAGAGCTCTGCAAATGAAAGTGCAGCCTCTAGAATTTATGAAATGACCAGAGACCATGTCACCTAGAGGTGATTGGTTATCTTAGCTCATTTACTCAAATTGAGTGCTTTTTGTTTCTACCATTATCTAAACAGCTTCAATGGTGTGTAAAAAATTTTGAAATGAAATGTATCTCCATTTAGGAGATATAAAGACAAGAGTAAATGTTAGCCTCTACAAATTTTCAAAATATTACAGATATAGATGTTTAGTATTTTGCTCATTGTGAAAGCATCAAATATCCAAATACTATGAAATTTATATGCATCAAGATTGATAGAAGTAGCTATATGCAAGTAAAATTTGAAAGAAATCGAATATCATTTGGTAGGTCAAATGACCTATTCTTCTCAGAACAATCACTGGTGAGAATTTGTCAAACAATGGTACATGTGTTTCATGAATAATTGTTTATTTCATATTGGAAGCTCCAATTTCAAAAAAATTTCTTGGAGAAGCTACTCAATACAGAAACTATCATATATCCAAAATTCAAGATTTTGGAATTTATCTTCATAGTTAGAAGATATTTTAAAAGTACAGCATCATTGGTTTTAAGCGCCTAGGTGTAGGTGTAGCAGAGATAGAATGATACATTTGAATGAGTTTTTTATTGAGTTTTGAGTTGAAATTTTGGGAAACCAAACTAGATAAGTTCATCTAGATTTGGGCACAAAGAAATTGAAATTTGGATTTTTTTTTTTAAGTCTAAGGGCTTCAAGAAGATGACCATGTACATTTTCAGAGTTGGTCGTCAAGTGTTCGACCCTTCCAATAAAATGGTTATAAAACTCTGAGCAGATATCCAAATCAAGTGATTTTTGTGGTTAATGAAATTTTGAGAAAAGCTACAAAATTTTCAAAAATTTCGTAGATTTTGGATGAGTAAAAGTTAGTTAAAAGTAAGATTTAATCTGCTGGTGTTGGAAATTGTTTATGCAGGAGACATTGTTGAAAGGAAAAGATTTCTGATAGATTTTTTATGATTTTTTTCTGTGAGATGGTGTGATCACCATGGGCTAGCTATGCCCTAGATACTTGTTTATTGATCATTGGTTTTTGGTGACCATTCTTAGTAGAACAGAGGAGACTCTGTCGAAATTTTCAGAAATATATATAGTGCCATGAGAGCATGGACAGGAGAACTTTACTAGTTGTTCTCATTTCATTTAATTGGATTCATACAAGTTGTGTAAATTCAAATTTATTATGAGTTAATATTTGATTCAAGTAGCATGAGTTGATATCTGATGCAAACCACATCCTTCATTCTCTATTTGAGTTGATTTATTATATAGTTTCTCATTTATCAACTCAAGATGAGTTGATGTTAGAGATAGTTATGAGTGATAGAGTCATAGGAATGAATCTGTTATTTCCATCAAGGGAAGGAAAAAAACCAAGAACACTTCATATTATTTATGGTTGTGAGTGCTCATTGATTTTTTCTTGTCTTTTTGAGAGAAGTATTCGACTTTAATCTCATATCTTTTTTATTATCTACAATGTGAGTGAGAACTGATTAGGAGTGTGTAATTATCTATATGAATTACTATACAAGACATATGTGTTGGTTCGATGTTGTGCAGTAAGTGTTGCAATCATAATCCGATACAGTGATCAGTCACTGTGAGTCTAGTATAGGGTAACTCGATGTTTGATTCGGTAAAGACCACCATGCTTTTGCATATGGTATAGCGAGAAAACACAAGAATCTAGAGCAATCTAGATTCTTCCACTCAAGAACCCCCTACAACCTACTCCCTTCCTAATCATGCTAGAGAGAGAGGTTAACACTGATGATCCTACTAGGGAGTGGTTGTTATAGCATACATGCTAGTAATGCAATCTGGTGAAGCCTACCCAAAATATAAAAGTGATAGACATTTAGTACAAGTGACTAATAGGTTAGACACCCCACCGTGTCGAGAAGGAGGAGTTTTAACACCAAAAGAGAAGATTGTAACAAGTCACAATAACTGCTGCATTTCTTGGTTTTTGGCCTGTGAGAAGTACCAGAATTTTCTTTGATATTATTGGATGAAACCTTGGTGCCCAGTTTAACTCAACTTGTTTTGGAGAAAATAGTTGCAATCAAGAAGATGAAGAATACCCAGTCATTATAGACACAACTGCCCCCAAAGGTAATAGTGGATATATCCAAAACTTTTGAAGAGCCACATTCCAAACCAACCAGTACTAGGGAACAATGGAGAATGCTAATCGAGCAATGAATTGCCACATCATTTCCAAGATTCTAGAGCAGTAGAAGGGTTCCCTTATCCTGGTGATCAAACGATGCTTTGGCAAGATCATACATTCTCAGTTTTATCTCTAATTTTTTACTCCTTCATATTAGGAACGGTAAGACCTCTAAAGAGACATGGAGTGATTTCAAAGCATTCTTCTCCTCAAGTACCAACGGAAGGTAGGAAAAATCAGCTATGGATTGAGTTTACAACACTCAAGGAGATGGCCAAGCAAAGTGTGATTGATTTTGTCACAAAGATGAAGGACATTGTTGTTCAACTTGGGAGCATTAGAGATATCATTGATGAAGAGAAAATTGTGATAAATATCATCAATGGATCAAAGCTGATGACATATGGGAAGCCTTCACCACATCCATGGATCTCTACATGGATATGTAAGTGCCTCATTTGAACACACTCATGGGGCAATGTCTCACACATGAAGCCAAGCTCATGAAGAATGGTGAGATTCAAAAAGGGAACAAATCCTTTGCCCTCTATAAATATAATAATAGCAAGGATAACAAAGGAAAAGGTAAGAATTTTGATGATGAAGGAAGTACTTGTCAAGCTAACATTGCAGCTAGAGGTAGATGTTCAAGAGGAAGAGGTAAAGGAGGTAGACAAGGTAGGGGGAGAGCTCAAAGTTAATCATCATGTGCCATATTTGGTCTATCAAATCACATTACAAAGAATTCCTTTAGGAACTCAAGAATTAGAGAGGAAGATGATAAAAACAGGAGGCTATGGAAGTTCAAGAGGCAAATTCGATAAATTCTATGGATACAACAAGATATCCGACAACAACAACTATCAAGGAGGATACAAACGAAGAAAAGACTACAACAATTACACAGATGATCCAGATCAAGAGGATCCACTTCTACTTATGAAGATGATAATGAAGAAAGGTAGGTCTGATAAGCATGTATTCTACATAGAATGTAGGTGCTCAAATCATGTGGCAAGAAATGTAGCTTTGCTCTTAGACTTGGAAGATCCAAAGAACAAACATGAAATCCAAAGACCTGATGACACAAGACATCCATTTGAGAACATAGGAAATGTGAAGACCTCTAATAGTAATGTTCATCTGTCGAAGAAGCATTAACTTTGTAACTAAATGTATTTTGGTATTTTTTGGTGAATAGTCCTAGCCGAGTAGTCATATTAGTTCAGTGTAACTCTTCATAACATAAAAGAACCTACTCTTTTGATATCATCTCATCTCTTGAGATACATACATACATGTTCCTTCCTTATAGATAAGCCCCCATTCTTAGAGACCATGGTGAGTAGTTTCCTAGATCGAAGTTTTCAATAGCTGAAGGAAATCCATCACCCATAATGTCTCCTCTTTGACTATGCTTTGATACCATTGTGAAGAGTTGATGGATATAATGCAAAGATGAGATTGTCTTGGCAAAAACCTGCTCATTGCTCAACCAACCTTGTTAACTTTATAGAAACTTACTATACTCGCTAAGCTTCCAATATATGCATTTAAACCACCAAAGTAATTTGGAGCATCATTCACAAACTTTTGTGTCAAAACAGATAAGTTTTGAGTTAAAAATACCTTGAGAGATTTTCTATTTATGGAAGAAAGCTATCAGTATTTTACTTAGTGCTCATGACCTGGTAGCAACTATCTAGAGATATTTTTCACACCTTCAAGTTAAGTGTTAGCAAGCTATATCAAGTTATCTCATGAATTTAGGATGACTATACATAGAGCAATGTATCTAAGAAGTTTGGGGATAAACCTGACCTTTTAGGAAAGAAGGTGATACATAGACCCTATCACATATAAACACTTATATCTCAAGATCTATGCATCCAATGATAATGAGATGTTGTAGGTATGCTTATTATAGTCATAGCTAATTGATCCAACTGATGGATAGGACATTAACTACCCACATACAGAGAAATGACTCTAAGAAGTTGATAGAGTTTCTCAATGTACTGTGATAGTAGATAGAGATTCACAAATCAATTGAAATGAAGTACAAAATATATTGCTAATGGACATATAATACAAAGGAATGTGGAGGACTTCTCTAATTTTGAGATAGTACAAAATCAACTCAATGAGAGTGTGATGATCCACTCTCAAGTCTCTGTTACTAGCAACTCAATTATGTTGATATATTTTGGTAGTGATATGTGTGAAAACAGTTAGGACCGTCGAGCACTTTTTTCCCTCTTTGGGAGGTTTTTTGCCCCCGACTTGTATATATGCCTATGCCCCTAATGGGTTACTTATCTTTGTACATTCACTTGGTAATACATTCAGTATTGTCTCTTGTACTCCAAGCTTCTTCTTCTTCATTGTGATATTCCCATGCTTCTGCAGACCTCAAATTCCAACAATTGGTATCAGATCAGGTCACTGCCCAAACATATATACAAGTTTTGATTTACAAATACAAGTGCCTCAAATTCTACTATAGGCTTAGCAGAGCTTGATGGGGAAGTTCTATTCAAATGTTTGAGATACAATCATTTTTCTATATCAAGATATTTTAGTTAGTGGCCATGGCTGAAAGCAATGATGTATTCCATATATTGGCTATTGAGGACAAGTTGGATGGTACCAGTTACTGCGCATATATGATGCATCATGTATTGGTCACAAAAGGAGTCTGGAATATTGTGCAAGGTGTTGGAAAACAACCTAGTACACCTCCAAATATAGTTATTGAAGGTGATGGAGATGGTGTTGAATATGATAATCTTCCAATTCTTGTTCGTGCTCCGGTTCCTATTGTGCCTACTGCAAAGAAACTTCATTGGGATGGCAGACATTCTCTCACACATGCATTGATAGCTTTTCTTGTCAAATGTGCCATTATTCCTCATATTTTCTCTTGCAAACAATAAAGGACTCTTGGGATACACTTATCACTTTGTACTAGGCAAAAAATGAGGCTTGTGTTGCATACTTGCAAAAAGAGTTGGAGAGTGAGCATATAAATGAAGGAGATTCTATGGAAATGTTTTTGATAAGGATCAAAGACTTGAAGAAGTAGTTGATTTTTATATATGAAGTCTTGTCTAATAGTTCACTTGTGCAAACCATTCTTAATGGTCTTCCAGATTCATACGAGAGTTTTGCCGCTTCCTACTGTTTACAACTATGACCTATGTTCTCATGAACAATGTATGTCTACAATAGACTCAAATGTTTGATACTTTGACAGTGGGGTAACCAAACATATTACCTTGCAACGCAGTTTCATTAGTTCACTTCAGCCTACCCCTATACGGAATACTATCAGATGTGCAAACAAATCCTATTATCATGTCATGGGAGTTGGTAAGATCCTTCAAACTACTATTGATGGTAGTTCTTTCACATTTTCAAATGCTTTGCTTGTGCCAGGGATCAAGAAAAATCTATTCTCAATTTCAACATTAGCGAGGATTGGCTTTATTGTCAAATTTGTTGAGGACAGGTGTACAATTCATGATCTCTCAAATGGTGATGTCATTATTTCTTCTGGTATTTTATATCATGGGCTATATAAGCTCATAGACTATGCAAAATGTGTGAATAATTTTTGGAGTTCAAGATTCTTAGGCTATCTCAGATGCAAAGCTTTGGCATGCACACTTTGCTCATCTAAATTTCGCTAGTTTGTTATGCCTATAGAAATCTGAAATGGTGTCCTCTCTGCCTAAACTTCAGGCACCTGGTAAACATGTCTGTGAAGTTTTGGGCAAAACGCAGCATTCCTCCTTCCCAAAAGATGGTTGAGTATGAGCTAGTAAGAAATTACAGCTTGTTCACAATGATGTCTATGTTCCTATGAAAACATCTTCTTTTGGGAACTACATTTACTTCATGAGTTCTATTGATGATTATTTTAGGCATGCATGGGTGTATCCATTGAAAGAAAAGTCCGAAGTGTTAATGTGCTTCAAACAATTTCTAGTTTTGGTTGTAAATCTAGTAGCATGTAAAAAGGCATCCTCCATTTTGATTGAATGGGGATACATGTCTTCTGATTTTAACGCATTTTTAGCTGAATGTAGGATTAAAAATCAGTGTATAGTGCCATATAGATCTCCAGAGAATGGAGTTGCTGAAAGAAAGAACAGGTCTCTCATGGAGATGGCAAGGTGTATAGTCAAAAATCAGGCTTTACCACATAGCTTCTAGATTTAGGTTGTTATGTGCACAACATATGTACTTAATAGCTATCCCACCAAAGCACTAGAGTCTATCACTCCATATGAGGCTTGGTATGGTTGCAAGCCATCTATTGCTCATATGTGTGCCTTTGCTTGTTTGGCATCTGCATTAGTGTCTGAACAACAATGCAAAAAATTGGATGATAAAGTAGTGAAATGTATTTTCCTAGGGTACAATTCTCAAAGAAAAGCCTATCGTCTGTATCATCCACAGAGTAAATGCATTTTGTAAGTTGTTGTCGTCGAGATTTTCTCTCCTCTCTCACTTGTGAAGGCCTAAAAGGAACACATTTGGTGAAGGTAGTTAGAATTCCCTGAGAAGTCCAAGATGTGTCAAGGATGTCAAAGGGAATTCACATGCAAATTTTGGAAGAAGTCAAGAAAATCTAGGGTAGCAATCAAAGCTGGTCAAATTTTGGACATTAGGGCAAAAATTCCACTATCACCAAATCACATGAAAATTCATATACTTGTAAAGCCTATCAAAGGCAGACTATAGGCTGAATTCCACTTATAATGGATTTTCTAGCACATTGATATGCCATGTGCATTTTGTAAAAATGTAATTTTTCCACTTAGACACCACAAAATCTTGTATAGGAATTTTTGTTAGCCATATGGTCTAGCATCTATAAAAATCATATGTGGCTACACATTTGTCAAAAATTTCAAGGTTATCAGAGCTTCCTACACACCTTAATGCCACCTTGCAAACTTCCAAATGTAGTCAAACTTGTATAACAGATCGATTTAGATGGAAGTTTTTTTTGCATATTCCTAAAGGAGAGATTTCCAAACATAGCCCTAAAAATTTTCATCTTTATCAAAGCATATTTGGAGGGTTAAAGAGCAGCAAATCCAGGTTTCATGATCACCATAATTTTCTAGATTAAGAAAATTGAAGGCTTGAAGGATTGCCACATGGAAAAGATGATTCAACCATGTTGTATGGTGAGAATGAGCTCAAATTCAAGGGTGGAGATGCACCAAAGCTTAAAGCAAGGAGGATCCACAAGTTTTTTTCATTGGATAAGATTAACTTAATGATCAAAGATCAATCATGCAAAGTTCTTCAAAAAAAGAAGCTAATCTTATCCAAATCGATGATAGCATTGATCCGACGGTCCACATCTTCCCTAGATCCAAGGACGAAGAATGATTGTGCCTATTTTCCCCTCTTTTCCCTAGATTTGATAAGAAAAATAAATCCTAGGCATTCATTTGATGAATCCAATGATTGTAATCAAAAGTAATTGATCTTAGGGTTGAGAGTTGATTTCTTCAGATCGAAGGGCCCAAATTCATT
Organism: Ceratopteris richardii; assembly: GCA_020310875.1. Taxonomy (NCBI): domain Eukaryota; kingdom Viridiplantae; phylum Streptophyta; class Polypodiopsida; order Polypodiales; family Pteridaceae; genus Ceratopteris; species Ceratopteris richardii. Next base: position 134,685,514 of record CM035418.1, on the reverse strand, counting down.
GAAAAAACTATATAAATCCCCCTCCAAATTCATGGAGATCATGGTTAGGCATCCATAGGGCCTTGCTAGCACATGGTTTTCTTGAGAAGATCACCCTGAAATGAGCATGTGAGGATCCAACGTGGGCTAGTAAGAGAATAGTTCCTAGAATCAATTTTAAGTTAGAGTTCCAAACTAGGATAGGCTCATAAACCCAATGTTCTCTCTATCTTTGATCACCCTTAGTGGATCATGTAAGTGAGTTAGATTTTGGTTTATTGGTCTTCAAATTCTTTAGATAGACGTTATGCTCCTAGAAAGATATAGGGTCAATGAAGTGGTTCCTATCTTCTTACGTGTGACATTTAGTTGGACTCTCACGGTGGAAGGGTCATGTAGACTGCCTTTTACCATTAAATTATCTAGCTTGACATATCATGATGCTCATGCACATGTATTTATTACAATATCTTTTAATTCACGTCACCTTGTCTCCATGTCTCTTGTCTCTCAAGTGCTTTATACATGTCTCCTTTTAACTCTTTTCAGGTGTGAGAAGGCTCCATAATCTTGTGTTGAACTAGTGAGGATAAGTTTATTTATATTCATAAATCATGACCCACATGCATGCATACTATCCACAAACACCCATGCATATGTTTCAATTTGAAACTCTATAAAAAACTTCTTTTCTGGACCATTCTTCCTTTTGAAATCCATTCATGTGTATGGTTTTCTTTTGTTCTCATCGTAATCATAAATCATGACCCACATGCATCCATACTATCCAGAAGCACCCATGCATATGGATTAAATTTTGAAATTTTATAAGAAGATTCTTTTTTGGACCATTCTTCCTTTTGAAATTAATTCATGTGTATGGTTTTCAATTCAAGTTCCTCATCAAGGCTCTTCTCTGAACCGCTTGAAACTCCATCAATGTCTTTGAAACATGTAGATGTTTTACTTCTAACAGAAAGATTTTGTTTACCTTTCTTTGATGTAGTTGATGAATTTGCTGGACTAAAAGTTCAACACAATCTTCCACTCCATGGATTTGAGTTGGAGCTATTGCTTGGTGACACATCTGGTCCATTCAAAACTCAAGATTTTGCACTTGATTTTTCAGCATTTTCTTTGCCATTTGGTTGAAGATCAAGTCCATCTTTGGCATCTACATAGAAGTTTGACATTTCATCAAACACCACATCTCTACTTACCTTCACCTATCATGTGATTTGTTTATAACATTCATACCCCTTTTTCTCAAGGGAGTATCCAATGAAGATACATTTTTTTGCTTTTGGATCAAGCTTCATCCTGAACTCATCTCGAACATATACATGGGCAATATAGCCAAATACTTTCATATGTGATAGGTTTGGCTTTTTACCTGTAAACTTCTCTTCAGGTGTAACTTGATGTATACCAACAGTCAGAGTTCTGTTCATGATGTATACAACAATATGCACAGCTTTTGCCCAATAAAAATGAGGCATAATCCTCTCAACCATCAAAGATCTTGTTATTTCTCCAATATCTCTATTTTTGCATTCAACAATGCCATTCTATTATGGTGTGTACCTACATGAAAACTGACGTCAAATTCCATGAATTTTAAGAAAGTTGCAAAACTCACCTCCTCCATGAGACCTTAATATCTTAATATACTTTCTTATCTGCCTTTCCACCATAGCCTTAAAATTCTAGAAGTGAGTGAACACCTCACTTCTCTTTCATGAAATATACCCATACTTTCCATGTATGATCATCAATGAAAGTAACATAAAACCTAGCAAGACCCCAAAATTTGTATGTACCATTTCTAGTACATTCTCACTAACATGCTTATCATGCAAAAATGATGCTCTTGACTGTTTACCAAATTGACATACTGCACATACCTTTTGCATTTTTGCAACTTTGAAATTTGGTAGTCCATTGACAATCTCCTTGGACTGCATTGATTTCAGCCTTTGCAAATTTGCATGTCAAATTTGTTTATGCCAGATCTCTACATCAGCAATAATGCTTGCACCTTTTGCAAACATGGCTGCATTCATTTCAAGAATTTTTACATTTAAGATGACCATCCTACCCACTTTGTTTCATTTGGCAATCAATCGCCCACCTTGTTTGTACTCTTCTACATATAACCCATCAGCATTGAACCCAACTTGTAATCCTTGGTCAATCATTTGTCCAACAGAAACCAAATTCTTTGTTATATTTGGAACATGCAACACATTAGCAAGATGTTTTACCTTCCCGTCCTCCATAGACAGTGCTATGTTTCTTGTATGCTTGATAGGATGTGATGTGCCATCACTTGTTTCAACATATCTAGGAACTGGCAATTTTTGCAAACTATTAAACCATTTTCATGACTGGTCATGTGCTTTGAAGCACCTAAATCAACATACCAAACATTACCGTTCAATTTTGAAACATCAATAGACATCGTATTCATCATATGATGTTGAACCATGAACAGATTCTCAAAATCATATGTAGTTGTGGATGCATAGTTGTTTTGTTGCCCTCTATTATTTTGATTCAGGTTTACTATAATTCTAGCATCCTTTATTTTCATTATCTGAATCATTTCTTTGGAAATTTTTGTGGCCTCTTTGGCTCCCCCTACCTCGAAATTGTCCTCTGCCTCCTGCATGATTCTGATATTGGCCTTGGTCTTGGTTATTATTTCCTCTTCCACTTCCAAAAACTCTACCTTTGCCTCTTCCTCTGCCAAAGTAAAATACCTACTCAGAACTAGGTTTTCCTTGGGAGTTTGAGTCCTCACCAAGATTCTTTTCTTTAATAATCAACATGGAGACCAGATTAGTAAAATTCAATATATTTTCCTTGGTCTGTATAGAAGTTTTGAACTGCTTATATGCAGCTCCTAAACCATGAAGTCACACCTCCACCTTATCATCATCATCATCTACATTCACGCCAATAGATGCAAGTGACTTACATATGCTTTTGATTTTCAAGGTGTAGTCACTTGTCGACATGCCCGTTTTCTCCAGTATATGCAGCTCGTTCTTAAGTTGAAATTTTTGTGCCTTTGTATTGGTCTCATACAATATGACCAAACTGTTCCAAGCCTCTTTGGGAGTCTTGGCATCCTTTATGTGCCCAATCATGATATCATGTATGCTAACAGATAACCAACACATTACCTATTGTGCTCCTTGATTCCATTCTTCATACGCTCTTAACTAGTCTGCAGTCTGATTCCTCTCTAGTAACTACGGAGCGTTTTCGTTCTCTCCTTTGATGTACTTCCAAAAGCCTTTTCCCATCAAGAAATTTATCATCCTGAATCTCTAAGCATGGAAGTTGTTCTTGTCTAGCTTATTGCTCATAAGTTGACTCATTACATCTACGTTTGCCATTTTTGAAGCAATTCACAACACTGCAAAACACTACAAGCAACACTTCTGCTTGAACACTATTGCACTATGACATGACAGTTCGAAGGTCGAGATGGCTCCAAAATAGAAATTTGATAGAAACGAGTGACATTAAAGGGTTAACACTCAAAAATATTTTGAGGCCTTCTACCTTTACTCCAATTTTCATAGCAATCTGAGGTTGTTTGTGAATCACACTTTCTGCACATCTTCTCACATACTCTTCACCGTCAGCCTTCTCCACAAGCTCTCTACACCAACACTGGCTCTCATACCATGTCACCAGGAAGGAGATAAGAAAGAGAGCTCATACACCCACTCTCACAATCAAAGAGAAGCACACACATAGATTGAGGCAAGGAAGAATGACCTTCTTCTTCTTCTTCTATTACATAAAAGGAATGTACAAGAATGACATAAAAACAACAATACAACAAGTGCAATATATAAAGAACACTACATAAAGGAAAATCCTAATGTCTGCAAATGAGTGAGCTGGCAAGGAAACAAATGTGCCATCACTCTCGGTAGATAAATCTAGTAAAGCTCAATAAAATATCCCTGACATATATCAGTGTGACCATTATACATGTCAGAGATGTGAAAAAGTGATGCGTGTCATCCTAGATCATCACATGTTGAGATTGATATCTCAACAACAAAGTCTACAAATAGAGAGAGAGAGAGAGAAAGAAAGTTGCAAAGAAGGTGACAAGGTATGTAGAGAGAGTGTGTATAGAGCAACCAAGAGAACAACTAGGGTGTGACAAAGTATCGTCAAGGAGGTGTTGCACATTGACATAGAAGTGACCCATCCTTCAACCTTATTGGAAGCTTGAGTGCAAAGTTGCACAAGGGCAAGCTGGTGGACAAGGTGGGGGACCAACATAGAGGAGGGTGACTGCACAAGTAATTGTGATATTTTGTATACTTGTGTGTATGCTTCTCTGGCTTAATTGCTACGCACAAAGAACACTCTTGTCTCATTCTAGACAAAGCTATTGTATTCTTTATTGGTAATCAAGACATAGAGGCTTCTTATGCAATTGTCTTTCTTCTTCTTCTCTTTCTTCTTCTACAAGTAGTGAAGCACCTTTCAACTAAAGAATCCCCCAATAGTTTGGATGTGTATCATGTGTTGTCTCATCAAGGATCATATCGTGGGAGTCAAGTGTTGTGTATCATAAGAGAGCTTAAGTATTCTGTATCATGAGTTTTCTAGGACTTGTCACCTTTGATCTAAAACTAATACTTAGAAAATTTCTTATTTAAAACACCACTTTTGACTTGAAAACCAACATTTAAAAGCATTCAAAATCGAAGAAAATAAGAACTTAGGGCTAAAAAGATTGAGAGGCATCATAGACTATGAATGAGCTTGAGATTAGGATCTGTCTTAGGGAGCCAAAGGAGTGTAATTTCGCTAGCCAGGAGTGTGACTAAGAGAAGCATCCTCTCCACATACTCACATACTTTTATTGAATCTAAAAGTGAGCTAATGTTGATCGTTGAAGACATACACAATTCTTTCTACTCTTGAAAAGTCATGTCTTTGTCGTATGTTTCTACAAACTTGCATGGAGTTCCTATATACCTAGATGGAATCAACATATTAGTGGAAAGATTAAGAAATTTATCCACCTTTGAAGTTTTTGAAAGACCAGTTGTGAAGCTTGAAGAGGTTTTTGTTGGAGTTAGACGTCTGCGGAAGCATGCAAACAGCACAAGGACGAAGAAGAAGCTTGGAGCACAACACACAAGACTGAATATATTACTAGAGAATGTACAAAGATAAGTAGCCCATTAGGGCAATAGGCGTATATACAAGCCGGGGGAAAAAACCTCCTAAAGAGGGAAAAAAGTGCCCCGGCAGTCCTAGAGTGTTCACACACATCACTACCTAAATATATCAACAAATCCCCCCTAGGAGTGATGCGGTGAACAAGGAGTTGGCACTCATGTATAAGGAAGTGCCAAGCTATGTGGAAATCACTCCACGAAAGGAAGTAAGCCCAAAGCTTTGCGGAAAGCTTCAAACTTCTCCCTAGGCAGAGCCTTCGTGAAAAGGTCTGCAGTGTTCTCCTGTGTGGGCACATATGCCAAGCTTATCTCCCCAGCAGAGAACCTATCCCTAACATAATGATTTGCACCTCAATGTGCTTAGTGCGAGCATGGAACACAGGGTTCCTCGCAACTTCCAATGCGCTCTGACTGTCAGTGAAGATGGTGGTGGTAGAGGACTGACCAACACCCAAATCAGCCATAAGGCGTCTGAGCCACACACACTCAACAGTAGCTGTGAAAGCTGCCCTATACTCAGCTTCACAACTGGAAGTGGCCATAGTAGGCTGCTTCTTGCTCAACCAAGATATACATGAGCTACCAAGCATGAAGCAAAAGCCACTAGTGGACACACGAGTGTCATAGCAACTAGCCTAGTCTGAGTCGGAAAAAGCATGCAAATCTGGCGGTAGTGATCCCCCCTTGGGATAAAACAACCCAATTAGTCGAGTACCACTCAAGTAGCAAAAGATGCGCTTAACCGCCTACCAATGCTTGACACCTAGGCAATGCATAAACCTGCTCATCTGTGAGACAGCAAGCTGAATATCTGGCCGAGTAATGCATAAGTAAATCAAGCATCCAATAGCCTACTGATAGAGGACAGCATCAAATGCATCTCCAACATCATGAAGACTCAATCGTAAACCTGTCTCCATAGGAGTGGCAATACGCTTACAACCTTCAAGGCCAAAATGCTGCAATAATGTGTCAATATATTTCGTTTGACACAAAGCCAATCCACCATCAACTTGCATAAACTGAATGCCCAAATAGTGATGTAAATGCCCCAAATCAGACATCTCAAATGAGGCATGCAAATCAGCCTTAAAACCAGTAATATGCTTCTCAATAGGACCAGTGAGCAGCATGTCATCAACATAGACAACAATGATCAGAAGCACATCTCTCAGTTGGACTGTTCACAAAACCATGTGCAATCAGATAGGCATGTATCTTCTCATACCAAGAACGTGGTCCTTGCTTTAAACCATATAATGCCTTCTTTAACCTGCACACCTGGTTTTCATGCCCTTTCTGCACAAAACCATGGGGCTGAAAAACATACACTTCTTCATGCAAGTCACCATTCAGAAATGCAGTTTTAACGTCCAACTGATGTACATTCCAACCATGATGGGCTACAAGTGCACAGATGCTCCAAACAATAGTCATACGACATGTGGGTGCAAAGGTCTCATCAAAATCAATGCCTCTTTCTTGTGCACCCTTTGCAACGAGCCTAGCCTTATACTTGTCAACTGTACCATCAGGTTTACACTTCAGGTTGTATACCCACTTAGTACCAATGGCATCATATTCAGATTGCATAGCAGCCATCCAATTTTCTGAATTTTGTGCTTCATCAAAAGAAACAGGCTCATTCTCATCACAGAGACTAGATGCAGCCATAGCATAGCAATCCGATGCAAAGGAGGCACTATGAGAGTCTGAACGAGTACGATATGACAAAAGTGCATCTAATTTGCTGTCACGCAAAGTTTGCACCAACCATTTTGGCATAATTTTTGCCTCCTCAATATCAGCTCTCTCATCAACAAGTGCATCATGTAAATCTGCATCAGAAATGGGATGATCTGCATCATTACATGAAACTTGCAAGGGCTGAGAAGTTGTCTCATTAAGACCAGCAGTAGACTGTCCACCTGTAAAAAGAGGCATCAAAGTATCATACATGTCTTTGGAGCTAACAGATGTCTCCTTAGTACATGAAAGCAATGGCTGAATAGCATCTTCCACAAAAACAACATCACAGCTAACCAAAATGCATTTAGTCTGTGGATGATACAGATGATAGCCTTTACTTTCAGAACTGTATCCAACAAAAATACATTTTACTGCCTTATGATCCAATTTTCTGTGATGTTGTTCAAGCACTAGTGCATATGCCAAACAACCAAAAACCTGCAGATGAGCAACAGATGGCTTGCGATCATGCCAAGCCTCATATGGAGTGATAGATTATAGCGCTTTAGTGGGACACCTGTTAAGTACATATGTTGCACACATGACAGCCTCAAGCCAGAAACTATGTGGTAAAGCCTGACTCTTGACCATACACCTCGCCATCTCCATGAGTGATATGTTCTTCCATTCAGCAACTCCATTCTATTGAGGTGTATACGGAACTGTACACTGGTGTTTTATCCCACGTTCAGCCAGAAATGCATCAAAATCAGAAGACATATATTCCCCCCCTCGATCAGAACGGAGGGTGCCCATTTTACATCCTGACAGATTTTCAGCCAAAAGCAAAAACTTTTTGAAGCACAAAAACACTTCGGACTTTGCCTTCAATGGATATACCCATGCATGCCTGGAAAAATCATCAATGAAAGTCACGAAGTAAAGATAGTTTCCAAAAGAAGGTGTCTGCATAGGACCACAGACATCACTATGTACAAGCTCCAATTTCTACATAGCCCAAGCTGAACCATCTTTTGGAAAGGAGGAATGCTACATTTTACCAAAAATACAGCCTTCCACATACATGTTTTCCAGGTGCCTCAAGCTTGGGCAAAGAAGACACCATATCAGATTTCTGCAGGCGTAGCAAACTAGCAAAATTCAGATGACCAAAGCGTGCATGCCAAAGCTTTGCATCTGACATAGCCTGAGAATCATGAATTGCACATGCCGAATCATTCACAGATCTTTCATAGTCTATGAGCTTATATAGCCCACCACATAAAATGCCAGAAGCAATAATAACAACGCCATTTGACAGATCATGAATTGTACATCTGTCATTAACAAATTTCACAACCAAGCCAATCTTGGCTAATGCAGAAACTGATAACAGATTCTTCTTGATCCCTGGCACAAATAAAGCATCTGACAAGGTGAAAGAACTACCATCAGCAGTAGTCAAAATGATTTTACCAACTCCCATAACAGGATAAGAGGAGTTGTTGGCGCATGTGACAGTATTCCCTATAGGGGCAGGCTCGAGTGAAGAGAAGAAACTGTGTTGCGAGGTAATATGTTTGGTCGCCCCACTATCACAGTACCAAACATCTAAGTCCACTGCAGACATGCACTGCTCATGAGAAGATGGGTCAAAACTGCAAACAGTAGTAAACGCCCATTCTTCTTCCTGCACAAGATTAGGAGACTCTATTTTTGGTGTAGAGGCTTCTGCAACAACCATTCCAGCCTCCTTTTTCTTTGCCTCTTTTGCAGCCAGTTTTGGACAGACGAACAGGAATCTGCAGAATATCATCTTCGACACCATCTCCATCAGCTTCAGCACTTGTATTTGCAGTACCTGTAGTCGCAGGTGTAACAGGACGTCTTTCAACACCCTGCACAATGTTCCATAGTCCTTTTGCAACCAATACATGTCGCATCATATAAGCCCATAATGGGTAGTTGGTACCATCCAACTTATCCTCAATAGCCAACATAGGGAATACATCACTGCTTTCAGCCATGGCCGGTGACTAAAATACCTTGATGCAGAAAATTGACTGTATCTCAAAAAGTTGAACGGAACTGCCCAGACGAGTTCTGCTAAACCTGTAGCAAACTTCGAGACGCATTATACTAGCGAATCGAAACAGGTATATACCTTTGGCACAAAAAGACGAAATAACCTGCACAAGCGCTATGATAGTGCGTTCGGAAGCCGAAACGAGCAGAATCTGAGACTGCAACCGGAGGAGTGTTGACGATGCCCTAGATGAAGTGGCGACCTGCTCTGATACCAATTGTTGGAGTTAGACGTCTGCAAAAGCACGTGAACAGCACAAGGAAGAAGAAGAAGCTTGGAGCACAACACACAAGACTGAATATATTACTAGAGAATGTACAAAGATAAGTAGCCCATTAGGGCAATAGGCATATATACAAGCCGGGGGAAAAAAACCTCCTAAAGAGGGAAAAAAGTGCCCCGGCCATCTTAGAGTGTTCATACACATCACTACCTAAATATATCAACAGTTTTTATGTAGAAAAACAAGAAATTTCATACCTAGTGGCTAAACAAGTTGAGAGAATCAATGAAATGGGAGAAATTGAGGAACCAAGTAACCTGACCAAGTTACATGTTCATTTTGCTAAGCCAAGTAATAACACAATGCAAAACCCTTAAATGGGAGGTAAAACGCTGAACAACCCACCCTTTCCTCTGAGGCCCTTGCAAGGATGAGGACCAGGTGTGCATCTATTTGTTCATGTTATATTCATCAACCATCAGATGTTGGTAGAAGACTGAGACCTTACCAAGTTGAAAAATGCCTAAGGAATCACTATGATGGATCAAGATATTCTTATGATTATATGGCTGAATTCAAATGTGTTGCGAGCTGAATAGGTAGATGAATTCATTTTTTAGTATGAATCTTTTGCACTCACATTGTTGAGAACAAATTTGGCATGGTTCCAACCTTTCTATTGCAATATAGTTTTTAATATTGAACAATCATTGGAGGAATTTATTGTTGATTTTTCAAAGAGAGGGATTAACCATAGTATATTTCCTTTGATTCATAGCTTCAAAAAAGCAAATAATGAGTCTGCAAGACTAGCAGCCCAAAGGTTTAAACAATATGTTGATCGATTTTGAGTAGCAAAAAGACCCACCCAACCAAAAATGATATCAATATTTTTTGATGGATTAGCTAATGGGAGTTTTAGAGCCTTGGTATATGTTGTGGGTGCATGGAGCAAGCCTAAGTGCTTGGTTAAATGCACATTGGACTTCTCACATTTTAGGAAGCTCAATATATTATGAAAGACTTCAAAGGTTAAATGTGAAGCTTATCCAATGAAAAGTAAAAGGGATAAGTGGAGATATTCTCATGAGTTTATTAGGATCCAAATCCATGAATCTATTTGAACTCAAATTTTAAATAATTCCTAGAAGTTAGGATCACCTTTTAGTAGAATCTCTAATTGTCATTCATCCAAAAAGTGTATAAATACACTATGAATTTATTGGATTTTGAGGTCTATGGAAGGACGTGAACAACATAAGGAAGAAGAAGAAGCTTGGAGCACAACACACAATAACAAATGTATTACCAAGTGAATGTACAAAGATAAGTAACCCGTGAGGTTTATAGGCATATATACAAGCTAGGGAGAAAAACCTCCTAAAGAGGGAAAAAAGTGTCTCGCGGTCCTAAGTGTGTTCACACACATCACTACCAAAATATATCAATAAATCCCCCCTGGGAGCGATGTGGTGAACAAGGAGTTGACATTCATGTATAAGGAACTTCCAAGCTATGTGAAAAGAGATCAAGCCCCAAAAGCAACTAAGCCCAAAGCTTTGTGGAAAGCTTCAAACTTCTCCCAAGGTAGAGCCTTTGTGAAAAAATCTAGAATGTTATTCTATGTGGGCATGTATGCCAAACTAATCTCTCTAGCAAAGAACCTCTCCCTGACATAATGATAATGCACCTCAATGTGCTTTGTGCGAGCATGGAACATAGGGTTCCTTGCAACTACTAATGCACTCTAACTTTCAGTGAAGATGGTGTTCGCAGAATACTAACCAACACCCAAATTAGCCAAAAGGCATATAAGCCACACACACACAACAATCGTTGTGAAAGTTACCCTATACTCAGCCTCACAACTACAAGCCACCAATGTAGGTTGCTTCTTGCTTAACCAAGATATATAGGAGCTATTAAGCATGAAGCAAAAATCACTAATGTACACATGAGTGTCATAGCAACCAGCCTAGTCATAATCAGATAAAGCATGTAAATCTTGCGGTAGTGATCCAATCCTTGCGATAAAACAATCCAAGTAATCGGGTACCACTCAAGTAGCAAAAGATGCACTTAACCACCTCCCAATGCTTGACACCTTGTCAATGCATAATCATGCTCATCTGTGAGACAACAAGTTGAATATCAGGCTGATTTATGCATAATTGAATCAAACATCCAATAGCCTACTGATAGAGAACAACTTCAAATGCATCTCGAGCATCATGAAGACTCAACCATAAACATGTTTCCATAGGAGTGGCAATAGGTTTTGAATCTTCAATGCCAAAATGCTGCAATAATGTGTCAATATGTTTTGTTTGACACAGAGTTATTCCACCATCAGCTTGCATAAACTCAATGCCCAGATTATGATGAAATGCCCCAAATTTGACATCTCAAATGAGGCATGCAAATCAGCCTTAAAATTAGCAATGTGCTTCTCATTAGGACCAATGAGCAACATGCCATCAACATAGGTAACAATGATTAGAAGCAAATCATTTGCACGCTTAACATATAATGTGCTCTTTGGATTGTTCTCAAAACCATGTGCAATTAGTAGCCATGTATCTTTTCATACCAAGCATGTGGTGCTTACTTCAAACCATATAATTCATTTTTCAATCTGCACACTTTTTTTTCATGCCCTTTCTACACAAAACCACCGTGTTGAAAAACATACACTTCTTCATGTAAGTCATCATTCAAAAATGTAGATTTAATGTCCAATTGATGTACATTCCAACCATGATAAGCTGTAAGTGCACAAATGCTATGGGCAATAGTCATTCAACAAGTGGGTGCAAAGGTCTCATCAAAATCAATGCCTCCTTCTTGAGCATAACATTTTGCAACAAGCCTCTCCTTATACCTATCAACTGTTCCATCAGGTTTATGTTTCAAATTGTATACCCATTTAGTACCAATGGCCTTTTTACCAAGAGGAAAATCACATAAAAACCATGTCCCATTCTTCATAATAACATCATATTCTAATTGCATAGCAGCCATCCAATTTTCTAATTGTTTTGCTTCGTGAAAAGAAACATGCTCATTCTCATCACAAAGACTAGAGGCAGCCATTGCATAACAATATGATGCAAAAGAAGCACTATAAGAGCATGAATGAGTACAATATGATAGAGGTGCATCTAATTTGCTATCTTGAAAAGTCTGTACGAGACATTTAGGCATAGTTTTTGCCTCCTCTATATCAGCCCTCTCATGAAAAGTGCATCATGTAAATCTACATCAGAAATGGAATGATTTGCATCATCATGTGGAGCCTGTAGAGGATAAGGAATTGCCTCATTTACAACCATCACTTGATTGTCCACTCGTAAAAAGAGGCAAAAAAATTTCATACACATCTTTGGAGCTAACTAATCTCTCCTTAGTACATGAAAGTTCTTATCAAGTCTAGGGCAAAGGAGGGGAAAATATGCACCTTCATTCTCCAACCTTGGATCAGGGGAAGATTTGGACCATCCCATCAATGTGGACATCGATTTGGATAAGATCAGATGTTATTTTTGGAAGAACTTTGCAATATTGATATTTGGCCATCAAATTAATCTTATGCCATGAAAAAACTCGTGGATCCTCCTTTCTTTAAGCTTTGGTGCATCTCCACCCTTGAATATGAGCTCATCCTGATCGTACAATATGGTTCAATCATCTTTTGCAATGTGGTAGTCCTTCAAGCCTTCAATTTGCTTAATCTAGAAAATTGTGGTGACCCGAAAAACTAGATTTTTTGCTCTTTCACCTCGAAATATAATTTGATGAACATGAAGCTTTGTAGGGCTATGTTTTGAAAGCTCTCCTTTAGGAATATGTGGAAAAAACACCCATCTTAATCTCTCTTATACAAGTTTGACTACATTTGGAAGTTTGCAAGGTGGCATTAAGGTTTCTAGGAAGCTCTAATAGCCTTGAAAATTTGTAAAAATGTGTAGACACATATGGTCTTTATAATATATGGCTAACAAAAATTCATGTAAAAGATTTTGTAGGGTCTCAGTGAAAAAATTACTTTTTTACAAAATGCACATGGCATATCAATGTGCTAGAAAATCCATTTACAGGTGAAATTCAGGATATAATCTTCCTTTGATAGGGTTTACAAGTATATAAATTTTCATGTGATCTATTGAGAGTGAAATTTTTGCCCTAATTTCCAAAATTTGACCAACTTTGACTGCTACCCTAGGCTTGCTTGATTTCTTTCAAAATTTGCATGTGAACTCCCTTAGACATCCTTGATGCATCTTGGACTTCTCAGGGAATTCTAACTACCTTCACCAAATGTGTTTCCTATAGGGCTTCATAAGTGAGAGAGGAGAGAAAATCTCGATGACATTTGTCCCCACTAAAGTTGCAATTCCTCCAAAAGTGCTACTTTAGTCTCTTTAAAATACAAAAATTTCCAAGCATCAGATTCTTCTTTTATAGCAACAAAAGAAACATGTTGATCATATGCATGACTGAGTAGGCAATATGACATGAAGCAAAATGTGCATGAAAGAAAACAAAATTGAAACATGCAACATGAATATGCATGAACAAATAGAAACATATACATGAACGAACAAACAACAATGGCAACATGTAAATAAAGAAGAAAAATAAAAATTATGTGCAAGCATCCATATGAAGTGGAAGTGGATGTATTGAGTTGTTTCAAGCATTAGTTGCTCTCAATTTGAAGAAAAAATTATTACTTTTTCATAAAGCAATCTACCTTAAATACGAATATAAACAAAGATTTAGGATTTTCAAGAGACATCTTTCATCTTTAGATTGTTCTAGATCAACGTCTTTCGTACATAAATATGAATGTGCTCTTTCTCTAATTACATGCAAAGAAATCTAACTAAACTCCACTAATGCATAAATTTGCCTATATAGCCCATGCTTTATTCTTCTTTTCCTCCTTAGCTTCCTTTGACTTGCTTTTGTTTTTGTTGCTTCTTCATGATTCAATGACTTTATGGTTACGTTCACTTTTTGGGGTGGAATAAAGTGTAAAATTCCCCATAACATAGGTAGCTTATCTTTTCTGATGTCGAGGAAAGATTAAAACCCCGTACAAGGTACAACCATTTTTTATGACAAAGAATAGACGTTTAAAGTCTGGTACAATTTACAACCATCTTCTATGATGGAGAACATTCATTTAAACTCTGTTACAAGTGTTGTGAGGTGGACTAAGGATTTAGAAACATGAAGTAGTAGCAACTAGGACTTCGAAATTATGCTTTCGATACAAGATACATATGCATGTTTATATATGAAAGTCATGTTACCAAAATAAACCATTAAATATACATGCCATATCTTTGCATAATCCTAGATTATAGCCAATTTCTTGGTAATTACATTATTACTTAGGATACAATTTTACACAACAAGTAGAGAAATCATTATTTTCCCTTTCGACTCAAGTGATATAGATACGCAATGCAATGCAAATATTCAAACTGGTAATAAGCAAGAATTGAAAACAAAAGTTGGAATGAATTTGAAAAAACCAAGCAACATGAACTTGAAAAAGAAATGATATTTTTATTTTATTTTTTCCCTTTTTTTCCATGGATTCTTGTTTATGATTTGGCCGCATTGTTGTCATCTTCTTCAATGTACTCATCTAAAATGTACTCATCATTATCACATTTCTCAAATAGCTTTATGCTTTTACTTGCAATCAAAGATTTTAATGTAACACCATTTAATTCACAAAGAGCACACATACCATTGTTGTTGATGTTTGATACAATGTATGGTCCAAAACACCGTTGAGTGAGTTTTCTACGTGCATCATATTGAGAGTCAAATGTACTATCATAAATGAGCACCCAATCTCCTAATTCAATCGCCTTAGGATGTTGTCGATGAGTTTTGTCAAAATAGAGCTTATTCTTCATTCTAGATTCTCTTAATTTTTCAATGACATCATCAAGTCTTAATTTACCTTGTTCTAACTATTTAATGTGCAAAATCAAAAATCATCAATAGACATGTTTTTAAACCAAGGAAAATTTGATCATGCATAAATATGAAATTGAATTGGAAACAACAAGTTTTGATAGTACATGAGTTCAACATGCATATACCCTGTGGTACATATGCACATCATTCTATCTGCCCAAAGTGCAACATGTAAGTATCTAGGCCATTCTTTAATTTCATTGTTACATGCTTTAGATATAGTTTTCACAATAGGTGGATGCCCTCTCTCTATTTTGCCATTGGCCTATGGATTATATGTAGTAGTTAGAGACAAAAAAATATCATGATATTCAAATATTTCTTTAGCTTCTCTCACCGAGCTCTCCACGATCGGTGACTACTTTCTCTATGTACCCAAAGCAACTTATGACATCTTCAAGCAAGAATTTTCAAACATTGTAAGTGGTCTTATAGCATAGTGCACGTCCCTCTACATGATCAGTTAAGTCCTCTCTTGCAAGTACAATGTAATGCATTTTGTCAATAACTTTAGGCATAGTTACGAGATCTATTACCCACCTATAGTGAATACAAGGTGGATAAGTAGGATTCAAAGGATCTCTATGTTTGATTGATCAATGAAGTTGACAAGTCGAACATGTAGAAACAAATTTACTAATGTCAACATACATCCTAGGCTAATAATAGGTACTTCTAATTTTTTCATATGTTCCAAAAAATCCTTTATGACCCGCCCATAATGTCTCATGCATTTCCTTCATTACTTGCAACCGAAGACCTCGTTTTCCTAGGACTTGTTGTTGATTCTTAACCTTACCCTTAGCATGTCTCCAAAGATAATCCTTACGTAGGAAAAAATTGTAAGCTCATTCCCTAATGTTATGGAATCTACTCATAGTCCAGTTAGGTAATGGTTTCAGTGTACTCAGATACTTTCTTATGTCTCTCCATTCATCTTTGTACTCAGACTCACATAATTTCTCATACTCGTATATATGTGGAACATAGTCAACTAAGGTCACATTATTTATTAGATCACTTTTGAGATCATCATAAAAGCTCTCAATAACATATAAGCAACTGAATTTGACTTACCTGAAATATGAACTAACTCAGGATTTGTGCATCTAATCATGGCTATATTAGGAGATGAAAAATTGGTTATCATTACAATGAGAGGCAAACAATCAGTCTCAACTTTGACATTTGCACCTTTCCATTTTCAAAGTTGTTACCATACCCCATAGTTCCCCTTTCATTTGTGGATACTCACTTTTCTAAAAGCTTATAAATCACAGCTTCTATACCCAAAAGGGTTTTCCAAATTCTTGTACTCTAAGTTATAACTATCTTTTTCTTAGGTTGTCTATAGAAAAACCTAAAAGGAAAACTAGTATGTCATGGTGTGACTGAGTTGAATAATCTAAGAGTGTTTAATTGTAGTGATTGATAGATCATTGGAAATCTCTCTTAGTGTTTAGTGTACGTGGCCAAAAGGGTTTGTCAATTGCATTAGGGAATATGCTATCAAGAATATTACGAAGGACAACTACTAGCCTTTCAATTTTAGGATGCTCAATTTCATATTAAGCAAGGATCTAGGTGACATCATTGATGGATCAAATGTCAAGGTAGTACCATTGGATCCTATGGCACATACCATAGCTGAGTTGAAGGCCATGAAAGATTGGGAGATCAAAAACACAAAGGTAATGTTCATGATCTCACAATTTGTTATTAATACCATGATTGGACATATTCAGTCAATGGAGAAAGCTAACGACATGTGGGATTACTTGGACAGGATGTTTACAACTAACACCAAAGCTAGGAATGTGTAGCTCAAGGATGAGCTTAACAACCTCAAGAAGCCAGGTAATCTATCAGTCTATGAGTACATTATGAAAGCCAAAAACATTAGGGATTCCCTTGTAGTAGTAGGTACCCAAGTGGATGATGACAAGGTGGCACACTGTTTGAATGGGCTCAAGGAAGATGACAAATGGAGGCTATTCACTTCTTCTTTGTGTGCTAGGGAGAACATGCATGACCTTGATCAACTTACCACATTCATGATCAATGAGGAGATGCTTCAAGGAGGAAACAAAGGTAAAGGTTCTCAATCTATGCTATATACAGGAAATAGAGGGAAATGTAGAGGCAAGGAAAGAGGCAAAGGAAGGACAAATCAGTCCAAAAACACGAATAAAGACAAAGCTCACACACCTTATGGAAAAGGCAAAGGAGAGAACCAAAGAGGTAGAGGGAAAGGTGGTTACAACAATCAAGACAAGAGAGGTGAGTGTTATTCATGTGGAAAGCAAGGGCATTTGGAAAATGTATTCTCTTCAAAGAAGAATCAAGGTAACTATGGTATTTGATGAACTTAAACCATATTATGAACCACCTTATGCATTGCAGGTTGAAGATATTGAGGAAGCAAAAAAAGTCTATGAAGAACAAACTGAGGTTAGCAAAAGTTTGAGTGGCAAATCCACTTTGAGTCCATCAAGGAGTCCATCACTTAAACGAAAAGAGAAGGAAGGTGAATCAAGCTCAGCATGCAACCACAATCATTATGATAAGGGTAATGTGGTAAGGACTTCCATTCTAGTGAGGATGAAGATGATTTTGAAGAGGTAGTGACTCCTAATGTGAAACAAAAGAGGGGTTTGAAGAAGTATTCTAACACAGGTAATGAGAGGAGGTCAGAGAGGGTTAAGTACCCTATTCAAAGGCTAACATATGATAGTTTCATTGCTAGGCATTATGATTTTATGTCTCAGGTTGTGAAGGGTAAGGAACCATGCACATATGAAGAAGCATGCCAAGACAAGGTATGGATAAATGCTATGATAGAAGAGATGGATGCTCTTCACGAAGATTAGACATGGGAGCTTGTATGTAGGAAAGTTGACATGAAAGTGGTCACGAATTAGGTGGGCATAAAAGATCAAAAGAAAATCTCATGGATCCATAGCCAGGTAAAAAGCTAGACTTGTAGCTAAGGGTTTTAGACAAACACATGGAATAGATTATGAAGTGACATTTATTCATGTTGCAAAAATGAGTACAATTAGGAAATTGATTGCCAGTGCAACTTCTAAAAGGTTGAAAATGTTCCAATTAGACATTAAGAATGCTTTTCTAAATTGTGATCTTGAAGAGATTGTTTACATGCAACAACCCATGGGATATGAGGACCCTAGAAACCCTAATTTTGTATTCAGACTTAAGAAAGCTTTGTATGGAATCAAGCAAGCACCAAGGGCAAGGAATCAAAGGCTCGTTGAGTACCTTATTAGATGTGGATATGAAGCAAGTGATGTTGATCCTTCACTTTATTTAAAAATGCTTGATAAGAAGTGTATGTAGATATGCATATATGATGATGATTTAATCATAATAGGTGATGATGATGTAGGTATCAAGGATATCAAGGCCAAATTGGGAAATGAATTTAAAATTGCATATCTTGGTGTGCTAAAGTACTTCTTAAGCATTGAGATTGTATATTCCAAGCAGGGTTTTTATCTTATGCAAAGGAAATACTTGTTGATGTATGAAACACCACAAGAAATGAATTAATGTGACACTAGAACACCTCTATGGTCACCATTAACTCATTGCCACTCCAAACTTTGAGAAATGATAGCCTAAAGTGAGAACTTTGCTTCTACAGAAATTCCTAGTCACCGAAATGACATATCTTCAGTATTTTGCTAATTTCTCCTAGCTCAAGAATTATTTCTCCATGAAACTTTATAAGCTAAAACTATAAGAGTAGAGCTTTCCAACAAGTTATCATATGCATCAAACGGATCTCTAGAACTCAAGTTATGACTCTCACAAGATGACCCTGTATGACCTTCCAAAATTGGAAATCTTTTCTGTTATAGTAAGAGCACCTGTTTAAAATTAGAATTCGATGCCTAGCATCGACTTGCAACGAGAATTCGATGCCAGGCATCGACTTGGAGTGTTTTTGGCCACTTTTCAGCAAGGATTCGATGTCGGGCATCGACTTCCCGCATAAAACCTTGATCTTTTGGACACCAAAACTATAGGTGATTTCATGCACACTTAGAATATGACTTATCAACTGGAATTCGATGCCAGGCATCGAGTTGCTCCAACAACATCATGTTTTCAAAACACTTCAGTACTGAATGAAAAATATAAATGAAAATATGACTTATCAGCAGAGATTCGATGCCAGGCATCGAGTTGCTTGGAAAACTTGATCTTTTTAATTCATCACACAATAGGCAAGCATGGAGATGATGGAGAAAGACTCATACACAGAACTTTACTCAGTTCTTTCTCATAGCTATGGAAACTCAGAAGTTTTACAGATGCTTTCTCACTCAGAGAAGCCCGACTATAATCTGTCGTATAAAATGAACTCCTATCTTCTTTCTCTCTATTCTCTCTCTCTCTCTCCGCGTCAGTTGATACAAACTAACTTATATAGATTTTCGTTTTCTCGTGATTTTAAAAAACTTCTAGAACTAAAGTGAACTAACTTTACAAATATGATACACTTGTGAATTTGTCCCTTCACATAGGCATGGGGTTTTCTTCCTAAGATTTGACCTTCAAATATATGTCTAATTAGTGATTGTTTCTCCAACAGCTCCCCCTCAATCACTAATTGACATTCCCTGTTTCTTCATATCATCTTCTTTTCTTTTACTCCTGCCATGCTTTTGAATCTGCTGGTCTTCACACCATCCAAGCTCTTTGTCATTATGTCTGCTAACTGATCTTTAGTAGAAATGTACTCCACTTCAATCTCCTTCTCCATTACCTTTTCTCTAAGAAAATGATATTGTATCTCTATGTGCTTTGTCCTTGCATGAAATACTGGATTTGCTGCAAGATAAAGTGAACTCATATTATCTCCATGTATTGTAGGTGTACCTTGATCAATGCCTAAGCTCTTGAACAATGTCTGCATCCATATGACTTCCTTAGCTGCTTCCACAAGTCCTTTGTACTCTGCTTCAGTTGATGATAATGCTACTGTATGTTGTTTCTTTGAACACCAACTTACAAGCTTATCACCAATGTATATCATGTAACCATGAGTTGATCTTCTGTCATCTTGATTACCTGCCCAGTCTGAGTCACTGTAGGCTCTCAACTTCAAATCTGATGTAAAAGGATAATATAATCCTTCCTTTATAGTTCCTTTGATATATCTGAGAACTCTTTGACCTACAATCCAATGTGGGTCCTTTGGACAATGCATGAATTGTGACAAAACTCCCACTGCATAACTAAGATCAGGTCTTGTTAGTGTAGCATAAATCAAACTACCCACAAGAGATTGATACTTCCTCATATCTTTGTATTCTGCACCATCATATTTACTGAGCTTGTGATTAACTTCAAGTGGAGTTGAAGCTTCTCTGCAATTTTCCATATCAAACTTCTTCAACAAGTTCAGAAGATACCTTTCTTGTGACACATATATGCCATGACTGTATAAGTAACTTCCATTCCAAGAAAGTATGACAACTTTCCTAGGTCACTGATCTTGAACTCTTTCTCAAGTAATCTCTTTACCTCCTTGATTCCTTCGTCTGAAGTACTTGTGATTATAATGTCATCTACATAAATACAAATGTAGATTGTACCTTCCTCTGTTCTTTTGATAAGTAGACTTGAATCTACTTTTGAACTTTGATATCCAAGATCATTGAGATACTTCACCAGTCTATAGTTCCAAACTCTTGGAGCTTGCTTCAATCCATACAATGCTCTTCTCAACCTGCAAACAAAATTTGGATACTTGGAATCTATAAATCCTTGAGGTTGTTCCATGTATACCTCATCTGATATGTATCCATTCGAGAATGCATTCTTTATATCCAATTGACTTAGGGTCCAGCCTTTTGAAGCTGCAATAGCAATGATTGTCCTTATAGTTGACATCTTAGCTACAGGACTGAATGTCTCATCATAATCTATGCCATAGGTCTGGGCATAGCCTTTCACCACCAGTCTAGCTTTGTATCTGGCTATACTTCCATCTGCAAGCTTCTTCACTTTATAAACCCATTTATTTCCAATTACTTTCTTACCATTTGGTTTAGGAACAAGTTCCCATGTCTTGTTCTCTCCAGTGCATTGAATTCTTCCTTCATTGCTTCTTCCCATTGCTTCTTACCTTTAGCTTCATCATAGTTCTGAGGTTCTTCATCATCTTTGACCATATATGCATAGTTCTTCTGAGTTATGTAAGAAGTATCATAAGAATACCTTTCTGGTTGTCTTCTAGTCCTGCTTGACCTTCTTGGTTCACATTCTTCATAAGTTTCTGGATACACTTCTTCATCAAATATAGGAGCTTCTTCATTTCTTCTTGTTAATCCACTTGTGGATGCACTTGCTTGCATATAGTCTTCATCTCTATTTACCTGCACAATTGATTTTCCTTTCTCACATCTTCTTACCTCTTCTTCAAATTCTTCAGCTGTGTGACTTTGATCTGCATACCAACTTTTTTGTTCATCAAATGTAACATCTCTAGAAACAAGAAATTGTTTTGTTAGAGGATTCCACAACCTGTAACCCATATGCTTTTCATCATAACCAATGAACACATATTTTTCTGCCTTTGGTTCAAGTTTATGCCTAAGCTGTGATGGCACATAAGCATATGCAATTGATCCAAACACTCTACAATGATCTAGTGTTGGTTTCTTACCCCACCAAGATTCATATGGAGTCATTCCATTTAGAGTTGCACATGGTAATCTATTCACAAGATATGTAGCTGTATTTACAGCCTCAGCCCAAAGATAATTTGGACAGTTCTTCTCCTTTAGCATAGCTCTAGCAAACTCAACCAAAGTCTTGTTCCTTCTTTCTTCTACACCATTTTGTTGTGGTGTATACCTGCAAGTTATTTCTCTCTTAATACCTGCATTCCAAAGATAATCATTGAACTCTTGGGAGAAGTATTCTCCCCCTCCATCAGACCTCAGTCTTTTAAGCTTTTGACCTGTTACTCTCTCTGCATATGCATGAAAATGCTTGAAAGCTCCAAACACTTCTGATCTTTCCTTCAAAACATATAATGTTATCCATCTTGTAGCATCATCAATGAAAAGCACATAATACCTTGAGCCACTGATAGGTCCTTCTTTTGTTGGTCCCCATACATTTGTATGAATGAGCTCAAGTACTCCATCATGTTTGAAACCTTTCTTTTGAAATGGTAACCTGTGTGCTTTACCCATTTGACATGCTTCACATTTATAAACCATATGTTGACGTTGCACATTTGGTAATCCTAGTACAGACTGATTAGCAACCATAGCTTTAATTCCTCTTTCATTGAAATGACCTAATCTCTTATGCTAGAGATCAAGTTCTGTAATCATTGCTTCACCATGTGTGAGCAAAGCTTGACCAATGTTCCCTTGCACTCTTAAAGTAAAGAGTCTACCTTCTTTCTTACTAGAGACAATCTGATTATATCCATTCTCTGGATCTTCCACAAATACTCCTTCATTTGTAAACCTGACTTGAAAACCTTTTTCAACTATCTGTCCCACACTAATCAAGTTTTTAGGTATTTTTGGAAAATACAAAACATTGGTTAGCAAATCTGCTCCACTCTTGCATTTCACTTTTCCAATTGAATGTACACTATGTCTTGTATTATCACCAGTTTGAACTGTGTGACTAGAAATGCCTTTTTCCAATTCTGACATCAATTCTATGTTTCCTGACAAATGATTAGAACATCCAGAGTCAATGTAAAATACCTTTAGATCTTCTTTATCTGATGTGTTGATTGAGTTCATCATCAATGATGTATGACTTTCATTCTGTTTGTCATTTGCATAGTTGTAGTAGGTGGTGTTGTAGGATTGATTCTGTCCCCAACTTCTTCCTCCACCTCTACCATAGCCTCCTCTTTGACTTTGTCTACCTCTTTGGAAATTACTTTGATATCTTCCACCTCGACCTCTGCTATTGTTGTTTTGATTCTGGTTTGATCCTTGTTGGTTGTGCCAACAGTCATGAGCCAAATGATTACTCAATCCACAGATCCAGCAAGCCTTCTTGTTGTTATTCTGATTACCTCTTCCTCTTCCAAAGCCTCTTGCTCTTCCTCTGCCACTGCCTTTACCTCTTGCATAATAAACTTGAGAAGTTGACTCTTCTTCATCCTTTGCTTTACCTTTATCTCCTTTCTTCTTGTTCTTCATGTACATTGCAGAACTTTGTCCTTTATCTCCATCTCCCTTCAAGTCTTGCTCATATGTGAGCATCAAACCAAGCAACTGGTTCAAATCTGGAACATAATGATTTAATGAAAGTTTTGTTGATAAGACAAAAGGTTTCCACCTTTCATCCCCTCTCAAACCTGCAAGTAATTGAGCAATCAATCTATGATCTTCAACATCTTCATCTATGGATCCAAGACTATCTGCTAGATCCTTCATCTTAGTGACATAATCACTAATGGTTTGACTTGGCTTCTTCTTGAATGTTGTAAACTCTGACCATAGACTTGCTTCCCGTGCTTTAGTAGTACTTTGGAAATGATACTCCAATGCATTCCATATATCTTCAGATGATTCCAATCCTCTGATGTGTGGTAGCAAATGATCAGAGATTGTATTGTAGATGTATGCTTTTGCACTTGCATCCTTCTTCTGCCAATGCTTTAAAGCATCAAGTTCCTCTTTCTTTGGTCGGCTTTCATCTTCAAATACTGGCTTCTCTTCTTCACCTGTTACATATACCATGAGATCCTTACTCATAAGTAAGGTTTCCATTCTCATTACCCATGCGGGGTAATTATCTCTGTCCAGTTTGTCAATGGAGATATGATCTGCCATAGTTCTTTTCTTCTGCTGCAACCTATGAGCTTAAAGGATAAAGGATAATACCTTTTGAAGTTCTTTGTGTATGAGGATACTTTTGAAGTAACCTTTTGATGCCTTGTGTCTTCAAATGCTTCACCTTTCAAACTTTAATGGAAAACTTTACAAAACTTCTCGTACCTTTGTCCTCTTCTGCTCTCGAGAATCTTTCTGCTCTGATACCACTTGTTGATGTATGAAACACCACAAGAAATGAATTAATGTGACACTAGAACACCTCTATGGTCACCATTAACTCATTGCCACTCCAAACTTTGAGAAATGATAGCCTAAAGTGAGAACTTTGCTTCTACAGAAATTCCTAGTCACCGAAATGACATACCTTCAGTATTTTGCTACTTTCTCCTAGCTCAAGTATTATTTCTCCATGAAACTTTATAGGCTAAAACTAGAAGAGTAGAGCTTTCCAACAAGCTTTCATATGCATCAAACGAATCTCTAGAACTCAAGTTATGGCTCTCACAAGATGACCCTGTATGACCTTCCAAAATTGGAAATCTTTCCTGTTATAGTAAGAGCGCCTGTTTAAAATTAGAATTCGATGCCTAGCATCGACTTGCAACGAGAATTCGATGCCGGGCATCGACTTGGAGTGTTTTTGGCCACTTTTCAGCAGGGATTCGATGTCGGGCATCGACTTCCCGCATAAAACCTTGATCTTTTGGACACCAAAACTATAGGTGATTTCATGCACACTTAGAATATGACTTATCAACTGGAATTCGATGCCAGGCATCGAGTTGCTCCAACAACATCATGTTTTCAAAACACTTCAGTACTGAATGAAAAATATAAATGAAAATATGACTTATCAGCAGAGATTCGATGCCAGGCATCAAGTTGCTTGGAAAACTTGATCTTTTTAATTCATCACACAATAGGCAAGCATGGAGATGATGGAGAGAGACTCATACACAGAACTTTACTCAGTTCTTTCTCATAGCTATGGAAACTCAGAAGTTTTACAGATGCTTTCTCACTCAGAGAAGCCCGACTATAATCAGTCGTATAAAATGAACTCCTTTCTTCTTTCTCTCTATTCTCTCTCTCTCTCCGCGTCAGTTGATACAAACTAACTTATGTAGATTTTCGTATTCTCGTGATTTTAAAAAACTTCTAGAACTAAAGTGAACTAACTTTACAAATATGATACACTTGTGAATTTGTCCCTTCACATAGGCATGGGGTTTTCTTCCTAGAATTTGACCTTCAAATATATGTCCAATTAGTGATTGTTTCTCCAACAATACTTAATTGACTTGATATACACGTTTGGTATGAGTGGTTGTAAGCCATTGAGACAACCAATGGATTGCAATGTCAAGTTGAGAAAACACCAAGGTGACAAGCTCAAGGATGAGAATATGTATAAAAGTTTGATTGGATCTTTAAATTATGCTACCAGTACTAGACTTGGTCTATCTTATAGTGTTGGATTGCTCTCACAATTCATGCATGCACTCACACTTGATCACTTGAATGCAGGTAGTAGGATTCTAAGGTACATCAAATGTAGAATCAATGAAGGCCTCTATTATGCATATGATTGTGATTTGAAACTAAAAGGCTATGTAGATGCTGATTGGGCTAGCTCCAAGGATCATACAAGGAGTATCTTAGCATACATTATGCTTCTTGGGAAGAGTTGTGTATCATGGATGTCAAGGAAACAACCCATAGTTTCATTATCTTCCATAGAGGAAGAATACAAGACTCTTGCTCAACTCACATGTGAGGTAATGTGTCCATTGCTTGGAGATAATCTCTGAAGTATCTATCTTGCAAAGAATCCAATGTTCCATGCTAGGAGCAAGCACATAGAAGTGCCTTATCATTTCATAAGAGAAAAGATTGTGGATAATCAAGTGGATATTATGCATCTCAACACCAAGGAGAAAATTACAAACCTTCTTACAAAGTTCTTAGATGCAAAGAGTATGGAAAATCTCAAAGGCATGATAATTATGAAGGAACCAACCCCCACACTTGAAAGCATATAAGTTTGAGCTTGAGGAGGAGTGCTAAAAGTTATGTGTTCTCTAGGGCATGCTCACGCATATTTTCTTCACAAAATAACTTTATTTGAAGGATTTTGAACCTTAGGAAAGTCAAAGAACATGATTAAAGGTGCAACCTCATTTGAAAGGGGGCATTGAACCACCAAAAGACACTCCAATGAAGAGAAAAATTCACAAGGTAGTTGAAGAGACAAGCTTGTGAGGAGACATCGAGGACATATGAAGAGTCATGGAAGGTTCTCATGGCTATTTAAGCACCATCCAAGATCATTCTAAGTGTTTTTGGATTTTAGGAAGTCGGGGTCTTCTTATACATGTGCTTTGTAGACATTTTTTATCATAGAACATCATATTCTCTTATATATCTCTCCTACCCTTTCCAAAGGGTGCTAAATTTGTGGACAAGCCTCTTTGGAATTCGTTTTCTCTCTGTAGGAAGCTGCATTTCCAAAATTCTTATACTTTTAGGAAAGCTTATAAAGTAAGGATTCTATATCCAAAAGGGGTTTTCCAAGTTCTCCTTTTATTCTGGTTTATACCTATTTCTTTATCTATTGGACTATCCCCAAACTTGACAGGAAAACTAGGATGTCTTGTGGGACTGAGTTGACGAATCTACAAGTGTCCAAATATAGTGATTGATCACTAGAAATTTTTTTGTGGCTAGTTTAGGTGGCTAAAATGGTTTGTCATTTGCGTTCAGTGATTCTGAGTTATGTTAGTTTTAGGGAGTACTAGTATGAGAGCAGCTAGGTCTTGGGTAGGGTCCAAGCTTCTTGTTGTGCATTTCGAGGAGAACTCTTCCATCATTTATTATATATCTTTTTTTAATGATGTTTGATCATGAGTTTCATTAGATGTCCATTGAGGAAGCACTTAAACATTTGTACATTAAGCTGATTATTGATCTTAATTGCAAGATGGAGGACACCCCAAATCCCATCTTAAAGTGTATGCACAAAGGAAACACAAGGAGATTGTTTGTAGAAGATCTGGAGCCAATAAGAAGTTTCAATGGTCTCCTAATTGATAACAACCACAAGTTTCAAATGAAACTTATGAAAAGATCTCACTGATAGATAAAATATCTTAAGGTACCATGATATCATGGTACTATAGTGTTCAAAATAGATTTATTGAATAAATGCTTGAGAAAATGGGAGTGAGGCTTCCTTTTCTTCAACATCACTGTTAGAGTCTTTATACCTTGAAAGTGATATATAATTTAATGGTAATTTCAAATTGATCATGGTGCAAATTAGGAAAAGATAAAAATACAAGACACTTGGATTTCAGTGTTGTTCTACTATAACTTTGCACCACTAGATGAATGGAATGGAACTCTTGGCACTTGATCTTTCCTCCAACCGAGAAATCTTATATATCATTTAAGAACATATTTGAAAAAAAATAGAGAAATATTATTGAAACTGTATTCATAACTTTTATAAGGTATATAGGTCTTTAATTGACTTAAGAGACAATACATGCCCTCTTATGTGAAAGAAAAGCTGTAAAATGCTCACATAGGCTATAGAAATGTCTTGATGTAAAACTTCTCAGAAATGAAGAAAAGTTGCACCCAATATTTTTGTGTGTACTCCTTCAGTGTTTAATCTTTCGTGAAATGTGTTTGTTCAAGTCTAAGTCTATAGTTGATTGACCTCAATTTTCAGATCCTAATTGTGATCAGGCTGACAGAATTGAGTGTAGGAACATTCACATGTGTAAATGTGAATAAGTGAAGTTGTAGGAGGCACAAAATTCGATGCTAATGTTTTGGTCCATTCTCCTTTCACAGTGTAAAGTTTTGAGCAAGCAAACACTCATTCTTTAAGGGAAGGTAAGCTACCTATGGCTAAAAGCATTTGAATAAATGGGTTGTAGTTTGGGAGAACCATGCTTTAGAAGTTGCAGGTGTCAAAGTCGACTGTAAAGAACTATAGTTTTAGACATAGGTGAATTGTTTAGATCATTTCTCAAGATCTACTGAGTCTTTTGAGATGATTTAACTTGGAGAAGGTGCACAAACTATAGGCAACACCTTGTACAAAGTTTTATCAAAAACTTTACACATTTGATTAGTGAATGAGTGAGATATGTGCAACAGACTTTCTGAGTATCAATTCACTTCACAGTTTGTTCAAG
Source organism: Ceratopteris richardii (assembly GCA_020310875.1). Lineage (NCBI taxonomy): Eukaryota > Viridiplantae > Streptophyta > Polypodiopsida > Polypodiales > Pteridaceae > Ceratopteris > Ceratopteris richardii. The sequence goes on along the minus strand of CM035418.1, from coordinate 134,657,258 downwards.
ATTTTGGTAATTGAGCATTGATCCTTCAAATTGGTAAAGTTTTTAAGTTATTCTTGATATAGAGGTGCTCTAACTTCAAGGATAGCTTATTCTTTTGGAGATTAACACACTCCATCAGTGGTATCAAAGCAGGAATCATTGGAGGATCATTTCCAAAATACTACAAAGTCAAGGAAGGCATCTTTGTGGGCAGAGTTTACCACATTCAAGAAGAAGGCCTATCAATCCATCTCTAATTATGTAATAAGGATGAAGGACATTGCAGATGCATTAGGAGTAGTTGATGAAGATATTGAGGAGGATAAATTGGTAAGGCAAATCCTCATAGGTTTGAGAGGTGATGGAAGCCATTCATTTTGTCTACTGAATTGTCACTAGATCATTTTACTCCTGATTTAAATCAGTTGCGAGGACACATGGTAACCTTTGAGCAGGATGTCAAAGGTGAAAGTGATAAGAGTGCAGGTCAAGCAATGTATTCAAAGGATAAGAAGAAGAATATCAAAGGGAAGCAACACGCAAATGAAGATGAAGGTACAACTAGTCAAGCTGACTTCCTAAGAGGAAGAGGAGGTGGTAAAGGTAGAGGAAGAGGCAGAAGTAATAAAGATGGAGTCAAAGCTTGCTGGATTTGTGGTAAGACAAATCACTTAGCTCATGATTGTTGGCATAATACTCAGAACAATGGTGGATATAATCAGAACTTTAATTCAAGAGGAAGAGGTGGCAAAACTCAAAGAGGTAATTTCAGAGGTAGAGGTAGTAGAGGTTACTTTGGAAGAAATGCAGGTAGAGGATTCCAAAGCGAATCCTACAACAATACCTACTACAATTATGCTTGAGATCAGAAGTAGGATTCAATCTTGATCATGAATGCAACTTGTGAAAGGCAAAGTGAAGACCAAAGAGTTTTCTACATTGACTCAGGGTGTAGTAATCACCTAAGTGGCAACATAGCCTTGATGACTGATTTGGAGAATAAGGTAACTAATCATGTAGTTCAAACATGTGACAATACAAAGCATAATGTGAAGTCAATTGGATCGGTGAAGCCCAAGGATGGAAGTACTCTTTTGAGTAAGGTTTTGTATGTTCCTGCAATTCCAAAGAATTTGATAAGTGTAGGACAAAGTTGTTGAAAAAGGTTATGAAGTAAGGTTCACTAATGAAGGAGTTTCTGTGGAAGACCCTAGCAATGGGTATAAACAAATTGTTTCAGGGAAGAAAGAAAGAAGACTCTTCACATTGAAGATTCAAGGTAATGTTGGTCATGCCTTGTTCACTTATGGAGGACATAAGATCTCTAAGTTAGATCTTTGGCACAAAAGGCTTGGACATTTCAATGAAAGAGGTATTAAAGATATCGTTAACAACGGCTTGGATTTCCTAATGTTGCAGGTCAACATATGACATACAGATGTGAGGCATGTCAGTTAGGTAAGGCTCATAAGCAATCTTATTCCAGACGTGGTTTTATGTATTCAGAGAAGCTTGAGTTGGTACACACAGATGTGTGGGGACCATCAAAGGATTTCAGTATCAATGGTTCAAGATATTATGTGATTTATGTTGATGATGCTACCAGGTGGATCACTATCTATGTGATCAAAGATAAGTCAGAGGTATTCAATACATTCAAGCATTATTATGTGTATGCAGAAAGAATCACAGGTCAAAAGTTGAAGAGACTAAGGTCAGATGGAGGGGGAGCGTATTTCTCTAATGAGTTCAATGATTATTTATGGAATGCAAGTATAAAAAGAGAGGTTACTTGCAGGTACTCTCCTCAACAAAATGGTGTAGCAAAAAGGAGGAATAGAACCCTTGTTGAGTTTGCAAGATCCATGATGAAGGAGAAAATTGTCCCAATTATTTGTGGGTGAGGTTGTAAATACAGCTACATATTTGGTCAATAGATTACCATGTAAAGCTTTGAAGGGTATGACATCATATGAGGCATGGTGGGGTAAGAGACCTACCCTAGATCATTGCAAAGTATTTGGATGTTTGGCATATGCATATATGCCATCTCAATTAAGGCACAAATTGGAACCTAAAGCTGAAACGTATGCGTTCATTGGATATGATGATAAGCAGATGGGATATAGGTTGTGGACTCCATCCACAAAACAATTCCTTGTGTCAAAGGATGTTACATTTGATGAGCAAGGTACTTGGTATGCAGGTATAATCAATATTCATGCAGGTGATGAAGAAGTTGTAAATCAGAAGAAAGGTAAATCAAAAGTTCAAATATTTGATGAAGAAGAGAATAATGAAGTACAGGTTGAAGTTGAAGAAGTGCCAAGGTTTGATCCAGAATGTGATGAACCAAAAACCTAAGAAGTGGAGAACTCAGAGGGTCATCAAGACACAAATGGCAACCTACAAGATTATGCTTATATGGTAAAGGCAGATGAAGACCCTTCTACATATGAAGAGGCAAAAGGTAAGGGAAATTGGGAGAAAGCTATGCACGAAGAGTATGATGCATTGATGGAGAATGAGACATGGGATTTGGTTCCTAAACCAAATAGTCAGAAGATCATTGGATGCAAATAGTTCTACAAGACAAAGAGGTATGCAGATGGAAGTGTGTCTAGGTATAAAGCTAGACTTGTTGTGAAAGGGTTCACTCAGACATATGGTATAGATTATGATGAGACCTATAGTCCTGTGGAAAAGATGACAACCATCATGACACTCATAGCTATTGCTGCATGTAAAGGTTGGAAATTATGTCAATTAGATGTGAAGAATGCTTTTCTAAATTGTTATATTTCAGATGATGTTTTCATGGAGCAACCACAAGGATTCAGAGATGAAAGGTATCCAGATCATGTATGTAAGCTCAAGAGAGCTTTGTATGGTTTGAAGCAGGCCCCAAGGGCATAGAATTAGAGACTTGTGAAGTTCTTGAAGGAACTTGGTTTTCAAGTATCTAAAGCAGATAGTAGCTTGCTTCTCAAAGCAAGTGATGATGGGTTCATTTACATGTCCATATATGTTGATGATATAATTCTTACAGGTACGGATGAGAAGGGCATACAAAGCCTAAAGAAATAGATGGAGAAAGAGTTCAAGATTAGTGACTTGGGAGACTTGTCATATTTCTTGGGCATATAGATCTCATACACTCAACATGGAGTGTATGTAACTCAAGAAAGGTATTTGAAGAATTTGTTGATAAAGTTTAAAATGGAAGATTGCAGGGTAGCACCTACTGGAAGTGAATCACAAATTGAGCAGATATGGAGGAGGAGAATTCAAGGACATGAAGCTATATCAAAGTTTGGTTGGTAGTCTGATCTATGCTACATTAATTGGGCCTGACTTGTCATATGCAGTAGGTGTGTTGCCTCAATTCATGCATTGTCCTAGGAAAGAACATTGGGTTGCAGGACAAAGAGTGTTGAGGTACATTAAGGGTACACTCAAAGAAGGTTTGGATTATGGTTTTATATCAGATACAAACATCAAGATATATAGTGATACAGATTGGGCAGGTAATCCTGATGATAGGAGATCAACTTATGGATATTTGTGTTATGTGGGAGGTAAGTTAATCGCATGGTGTTCTAAGAAGCAACACACAGTTTTTTTATCAACTACAGAAGCAGATTATAAAGGTATGGCTGAAGCTTCAAAGGAAGTGATATGGCTTAAGACTCTTATGAAGAGTTTTGACATTATTCAGAGTACACCCATTATTCATGGAGATAAAATGAGTTCATTGTATTTAGCTGCTAATCTTGTTTTTCATGTCAGGACTAAACATATTGAGATTCAGTATCACTTTCTAAGAGAGAAGGTGATGGATAAGGACATTGAATTCATACATACTTCAACAAAAGATCAGATAGCTGATATGCTAACCAAAATCTTGGATGGACCAAAGCTACAGAGATTCAAAGACATGACAGGGATAAAGAAGATAGAGAAAACCTCAGTTGATGATTGAGGGGGAGCTGTTGGTGCGAATCAATCACCAATTGAAGTTTTGAAGTCAAGTATTGAAGAAAAGATCAATTTATGAAGCATGAAGGAAGTACATGTTCAGAAGATGAAGATGTGTATACATATGTACATTAATTTAGAGATAGCTCACATATACCTTGTGTATGGTTATGAGCTTGTACATATTTGCCTATATATACAAGGAAAAATGTCGGGGCAAATATGAGAGAGCATGTGAAGAGAAGAATTAGAAGTATTTTGAGTCATTAGATACTTTAGAAGTGTAGGATATCTCTCTCATCACTCAGATGTAAAACTTCTCAAAAATGAAGAAAAGTTGCACCTGATATTTTTGTGTGTACTCCTTCTGTGTTTAATCTTTTGTGAAATGCTTTTGTACAAGTCTAAGTATATAGTTGATTGACCTCTGTACAAATTTTCAGATCCTAATTGTGATCAGGCTGAGAGAATTGAGTGTAGGAACATTCACATGTGTAAATGTGAATAAGTGAAGTTGCAGGAGGTGCAACATTTGATGCTAATGTTTTGGTCAGTTCTCCTTTCAGAGTGTAAATTCTTGAGCAAGCAAGCACTCATTCTTTAAGTTGGAAGGTAAGCTACCTATGGCTAAAAGCATTTGAATAAACGAATTGTAGTTTGGGAGAACCATGCTTTAGAAGTTGCAGGTGTCAAAGTCGACTCTAAAGAACTATAGTTTTAGACATAGGTGAATTGTTTAGATCACTTCTCAAGATCTAATGAGTCTTTTGAGATGATTTAACTTGGAGAAGGTGTGCAAACTATAGGCAACACCTTGTTAAAGTTTTATCAAAAACTTTACACATGTGATTAGTCAATGAGTGAGATATGTGCAGCAAATTTTGTTCAATTCTGAGTATCAATTCACTTCACAGTTTGTTCAAGATTTTGGTAATTGAACATTGATCCTCCAAATTGGTAAAGTTTTTAAGTTATTCTTGATATAGAGGTGCTCTAACTTCAAGGATATCTTATTCTTTTGGATATTAACACTCTCCATCAAGCTAGAGTGTTGCAGATTCATCAGAGGTCCTCTTGGAATTTATATTACAAAGAAAAAATGCCACTTCTTCTTCTCCTCCACAGTTTAACCAAGCTCATACCATACATACTACCAAAGGGGTGAAGAGGAAGGTCTTCACTATGGCCATAGGGGCATATTGGCCCAAGATTGAGTCTAAAGGAAAACAAAGTAGAGAATTCTTATGCTATGATTTCTTGTGCAATTATACTTGAAAGTTTGCTCTCAAGAGGAGGACTATCTTCACAATTATGTTAGTGCAGCCTAAACATACAATATCCTTGACCCACCCTCGTATGATTTATTGGATATAAATATTGGGATGGAGAAGTGTTTGTAATTGTCAATTACACATCCCATCATGAATATGACAACAAAGGTCACCTTTTATGCTAGACGCAATATTTTCTCCTAAGACATTGTTCATGTAGACCAGCAAACATAATGCCAATGAAAGGTTCACCAGTATCAAGTGGCTTGGATCAACCATCAGATTTTCAATACAAGTGGTGGCCCCATCAAGTGCATGTAGACTTGCCTTTGCACATACTAGGAGTACAAAAGAATTAGTTGAGGAAACAAACCATGAAAAGTAAAGAAACATGCACCAAATGAGTGAAAAGATGCTCTCCTTATGTGCACATGGGGTTGGGACACGTCAAGTACACCATGGAAGCTCACAATGAAGATGGAGATGAAAGAAAATAGAGCTCGAAGAAAAGTGACAAGAATTCTTTAAAATGACTCGAAAAACTAAGTACAATAGGTATCCATTATTTTTAATACCAAGATCATTGGACCTTTCCACACTTAAAAGTGTTCAGAAATTAAAAACTATATCCTAGACCTACTTCATACCTAAAAAGAAGTGCTAAAAATTTAGGAAAATTTCTCATTAGCTAGGGCAAGCACTCTTAGGCTCAAGGACTCCTTTCCATATAAAAAAATGGATCTTGGACACAAAAAACAAATGAATCAATGTATCATAATTGGATTAATATATCATTCATTACCCCTTTGTTACCTTAGGATTTGTTAAGTATAATCAAGTTTACATCTTGGCTCCTTTTCCAAGTGATTTGGCATTCATATCCTCATAGCAGTCTAGTAATATGCTTGAAAAATTTATGGGGCCGCTTACTTATAGTTTTCATGGAACAACTCCCTGCCCCCTCCCTAGAATTTTTCATCCCTAAGAGGCATGTGCTAGGGATTTCTGGATTCATAGTTGAAGGGCACATTCATGAGTAGGTATGTCTCATTTGTGGTGCTTCTCTACCAAGCAGATTATACACTATTCCACCTTGTTTCTCGTAATGTGATGGAAGATGGAATCGTGTTGATATGTTTTTATAAGCTTCGAATGATACTATCTAGAATGAAAAACTTCTATTGATTACCGAAAAATGTATGTGTGACACTCCCAAAGCTTGATGAAGCATGCTTGTTCAAATGTTTGTAGGAAATGGCCAAGGAGATATATAACATCGTTATAAATAGATATCAGCCTATCTAGATCTAGCATCTCACTCATGTCATATATTAAAGACCTAACCCCATGGCACAACCCTAGATATCTGATGTGTGGTGCCTCTGTCTTATTGAATCTCATACATTTTTTTAACATTTCCAAACTTTTGATTAACATCTCATGCTCATATGTAACCTTTTGTGCAATCTTGTGCCAATGTGAGATAGTGTCCAACGTATAGTCTAGTGTTGGTTGACCATCATTGGATGGTGCTATGAGTGTTGAAAAATTGATGCAATGTTTATTTGTGGTAGAAGAGGCATGTTTGATATCATATTTATTTGATGACTTGGTACACGAGCATACGGTAGGTGATAACAAATGTATGTGGGTGCATGCTCCAAAACTCCTTTAAATTTGCAAATGGGTCTTTATAAAATTTCTCCTAGGAGTAGAATTATAGGGTGTCTCAAGATCAAAGGATGTGTGTCCTTGATGTCAAAAACAGTTTGGAAATGTATGAACCTATATGGAAGCGAGTAAGGAGATAAAAGCGTTGGAAGCTTTTGCATGGTGATTTTCATATTTAATTAACTATCTATAGTGTCATTTTTAAAAATATTAGATAATTCTTGCAAAATCAAATAACGTTCTGCTTGTTTGGAATCCATAAAGGGACTTCCTTATACCACTATAGCATATCATGTTCTATTTGGAATCCATAAAGGGACTTCCTTATACCACTATAGCATATTATGTTCTAAATCAGCTACTTCCATGAGATATGCAAGTGATCATTCAGTATGTAAAGGGTGTCGCTCATCACTAGGTGTGTCAGGCACATCAAACACTTGAAAGTTTTTTTATGTGGTTGGGGTCAACTCAGATGCCCTCCCACTAGCTATATGGCTTGCTTGTAGCCCAATAATGACCTGATATTGTTGTCGTAATTGGTCAAGCAGGGATTCCCTCTCTCATTCTAATTGTACAGATCTGCTCTTGTGCACATAGATTCAATGGAGATTCATCAGCCAGTAGCATCCGTAGTGCTCAAAGATCTTCTTAGAGTTTATTATTCAGCTTCTTGCTACTTGATTTCTTCCCTTACAGCTTGAATTTTCTTTTCTTTTAGTTTGTTTTCTTTGAGCAATTGAGTTTATTTGTTCCAAAATCTCTCTTAACGCATCCAATTAGGTTTTCTCTCACTTAGTGGACGTAGATCCCACTCTTATTTGGTTAATAGAGTAGTTATGAGCTCAAATGATATGTCTCTACAGACATTAGCAAGAGTCTCATAAATTGTGAATAGGGGTGACCTTCATGAAAGGATGATGTAGCATCATTGATGCAAGCAACAATAGTGATTTCTTTCCAATATCTTTCGAAGGTAGTTGAATTGATTCTTGAAGAACAAAGAAGGGAACTTGTATAGGTGCTATACAACATGCAATACTATATTGAAGATATTGAAGAACAGATGGAAGATAAAACGATGATGATGATGATGCTGATGATGATGATGATGATGATGATGATGAGGTATTAACAAGATGCTTAGCCATTAGAGTGTGTTTCAACATATCTAATATGGTGAATGATGGCGTGAAAGAGTGCACACATGAGCATGTATCAATGTGTGATGTGGTTGAGTGCTTTTGGATGCCCATATGCATTTTTCCTAGGCTTAGGAGCATAAGAATCCTGCTTAAAGACATAGGGTTTCTCTTTTCCTTAATATTTTTGAGATTGATACCATTAATAGTGTGGTAGGTTTTGTTTAGGGGGGGTTTGATCACTGTACGGTCTCTCCCCACTAGGTTTCTGGTATACTAGTTGTCTATTAAAATAACTCTCACCTCTTGAGTGATTTTTCATATTCAAGAGCATAATATTTCTACTTAGATCCATAGGGTTTCTCTCTTCCTTGATATTATCACAATTGATAAAGTTGGTAGTGTGTTAAATTTTTTTGATACTAAGGGGAGTTTTGATAACCGTATATATTCAATATTGTGTGTGGTGATCTAAGCTTCTTCTTCTTCCTTGTCTTCTTTGTGTGCTTCTATAGACCTCAAAATCCAACAATTGGTATCAACGCAGGTCATCTCTTCATTTAGGATGTCATCTACAACTGTCCAAAAACATTCTCAGAATCGCACAAAAATTGGTGAGCATACTCAAGGCGATTAGGAGTTCAAAATAGCTTCACTCTTTGTCATCAAAATTTTGATCTAGGCTCATCTCAGCCTTTGAACACACTAGCATAGTGCCTGCGCATGCAATTTCATGCTTTTATGCCAAACATATATGCAAGTTTCGGGTAGCGAGTACAAGCATCTCCAAGTTTGCTACAGGTTTAGTGGAGCTCGATAGGGTGGTTTTGCTTAAATTTTTGAGATACATTCATTTTTTTGCATCAGGGGATTTCGTCAATGGCCATGACTAAAAGCAATGATGTATTCCGTATGTTCATTGTTAAGGAAAATTTGGATGGTACTAATTACCTGTTATGGGCATATATAATGTGTCATGTATTTGTAGCAAAAGGGTTATGCAATATTGTGCAAGGTATTGAAAAATTCCCTACGAATATAATTATTGAAGGTGATGCAGATGGCCTTAAAGATCATGATCTTCGTATTTTTGTTTCTGTTGCAGTTCATGTTGCACCTATTGTAGAGAAACTTTGATGGGATGGAAGGTATGGTCAAGCACATACATTGATAGCTTTTTTTTTTCAGATGTGCCATTATCCCTCACATTTGCTCTTGCAAAATGGCGAAGGATGCTTGGGATACATTTGCCAATTTATATGAGGCAAGAAATGAGGCTTGTGTTTCTTATCTCTAAAAACAGTTGGAGAGTGAGCATATGAATGAAGGAGATTCTATGGATAATTTTTTGCAAATATTTGAAGGAGCAATTGATTTTTGTTGATCAACTCTTGCCAAATAGTTCACTTATGCAGACTGTTCTTAATGGTCTTCTATATTCTTATCAAAGTTTTGCTTCTACTCTTTGATTGATGATGAAAGGAATTCTAAATGCCTTAACATTTGAGGATTTATTCTATGTTTTGTTGCAAGAATATCATTCCAGGAAGAACAATTCCATTATGCATGTAGTAGATTAAGCTTTCTTAGCTATTCAAAAGGGAAAAGGTAAATGGAGCTCATCTACTATTAAGCAAAAACTTGCTAATGCTACAAAATCGAAGACGGAAGAGAAACATAAGAAGAAAAAAGAAAAGCAAAAACAATTTTGCAAATACTATAAGGGAAATGATTATTTAATAAAGAGTTGTCCAAAACTGGATGCAAAAGAGGCAAAGAAGAAAGAGGTTGAATGGTTGTTCGAGAGGACCCTACACCTTGATGGAGCAAGTCTATGACAAGCCTAAGTATTGGCTTGAGTCCCACAAAGTCATAAAAGAAGCTTCAAAATGAAGACTATGTAAAGTTCACTTGTGAACTACCTCTTGTAACTTTTGAAGAGTTTACTTAATGTAAAAGTAAGAGAATCTTAAATGGTTGAGTCCACATGATCAAAAAGGAAAAGAGGAGCCATGAATTCGTGATTTGTGGTAGGTAGAGAATCAAATCAATCACTGATTGATTGGAGAGTGATTGAGGGAAGTTAGCCTCCCAAACTCAACTATAAATAGATGGCAGCTTTAGTCATGGTTAGAGAGACCTATGTGAAGACCTCCAAGAGCTGAGCTTTATGCCATATCAAGGTGTGATTACAAGGCACACATATGTATCAGTAAGTCCATTGTATTGTACAAGCAATATACTTTCATTTTCATGATTATTTGAGTTCATATGTCCATGTTCTTGTGAAGTCTACTCTCACTGCCATTACTCTCAGTTTTCTCAGTCAGATTGCAGAGATGTTTTCTCTGAGCTTGGTGCATCATTTTTAGTGATTTAACTTGGTAAAGTTAGCTCTATAAGTCTACTATATGCTCCCAAATTTTCATGTCATTTGGATGTTGCAATCTTCAGTTATGTTCATTTGAAGTCAACAGGGTCTGTTCATCTTCACTTCTCTGTCAGGTACCCGATTTTTTAACTCACCTTGTGAGAGCCATTTCTCAGTGGTTACTTATCCAAATTCAGTGATTTAAAGCTTGTTGGATTCAGCTTACTGTCTAGTATAAGCATACAAATGTTCATAATCATTAGATTCCTAAATTTTGAGTTATGTTCATTTTTCTGATCATTGGTCTCAAACTATAGCAGCCCGTGAAACTTGGGATGATGTCATCACTTGTTAAAACTCATTCTCAGTGTGTGGTTTATTATTTTTGATGAGATTACTGTTTAAAGTTAGCTCTTTAAGCTACCTAGACTTCCCCAAGAGGAATTAAGCTAATTGCTTATGTGCTCAGAGAATTATGTAAAACACTGAACAGATGTATGAACCAAGAATAGCAAGTTTTCACCTCTAAGCTAACTCCAACTTATTTGTTTTGATCTATCTTTTTGAGAGTGATCTTCCAAGGTACATAGGGTGTCTAATACATCCATTTGCAAGCTAAAAGGGCCCACCATACACTCCTGGAGTTCATTTGGCTGGTGTAGATCAAGGGTTTTGCAACACCTCTTCATCTTCAAGCACATACCTATCCATCTCTTCACAGTGGTATCAGAGCAAGGTTGGACAACATGGCAGATGGATTTCCTTCATCAATTGACAAATTGGATAGAGATAATTACTCAGCTTGGTCATTAAGAATGGAAGCTTATCTCCAAGGTAGAAGTTTATATGGTTATGTGGCTGGAGATGAAGTTATGCCAAGTTTCAGGAACAAAAGTCAACCAACACAAGAAGAGCAAGAAAGATTGAGCACATGGTGCTCCAAGGATGCACTTGCAAGGTCTTATCTCCTCAACTCTATCTCATATTTTTTGTTGCCTCACATTAGAAGTTGTAAGACATCTCAGGAAGTGTGGGATGCACTTGAAGCTTTCTTTTCTTCAAGTACCAAAGCTAGGAAGCATCAACTATGGCTGGATTTCACAACTCTCAAGAAGGCTCCCAAACAAAATGTGACTCATTTTGTCACAAAGCTCAAGGACATAGCAGATCAGTTGGGAAGCATTGGAGAGGTAATACATGAAGAGCAAATTGTAAGGCAGGTCATCAATGGCTTGAAGGCAGATGACAAGTGGGAAGCATTCACCACAGCTATGGATTTGTACATGGACATGCATGTACCTGATTTCAATACACTCATTGGACAACTACTTACTCAAGAGGCAAAGCTTATCAAAAATGGAGAAAGCTCTAAAGGTAATCAATCTTCAGCTTTATACACTGATAAAAGCAAGTCCAAAGATAACAAAGGAAAGGCAAAGAAAGTGGATGATGAAGCAGGTACATATCAAGCTAATTATGCAGGTAGAGGAAGACATGGCAGAGGTAGAGGAAGAGGAGGTAGACAAGGCAGGGGGAGATCCCAAGACTCCAACTCATGTTCTATTTGTGGATTAACTAATCATACAACTGAAAATCGCTTTAGGAATTCCAGGAATCAAAGAGGAAGAGGATACAATAGAGGAAGTTATGGCTACTCAAGAGGAAGGTTCAACAATTATCACGGCAGCTACAACAACTACAATCATTCAAACTATCAAGGAGGCTACAAAGGAAGGAGAGACTACAATAACTACACAGAAGACTCAAACAAAGAGGATTCATTATTGATCATGAACATGGCTATGCCACAAGGTAAATCTGATGAGCATGTTTTCTACATAGATTCAGGTTGTTCAAATCATGTGGCAGGAAATGCGGCACTCCTATCAGATTTAGAAGATCCAAGGAATAAGCATGAGGTACAAACAGGAGATGATACAAAACATCCTATGGAGAAAATAGGCAATGTCAAAGCACCTGAGGGAAACATCAACCTACTCAGTAAGGTACTCTATGTCCCTACCATTACAAAAATTTGATAAGTGTTGGGCAGATAGTAGAGAAAGGGTTCAAGTCAGGTTCACAAAAGCAGGAGCATTTGTTGAAGATCCAAGTCAAGGATTCAAAAAAATTGCAAAAGGTGAAAAGACAGGTAGATTGTTCACATTTGAATTACAGGACACTAGAAACATTGCTCTCTTTAATTATGGTAGTCAAACACTCACAGAATTGGAAGTATGGCACAAAAGGTTAGCACATATTGGTGAAAGGTCATTAAAGCAAATCTGCAAGGACCAAAGTGTACTTGGACTCCCTAATTTGTCAAAACAACATATGATTTATAAGTGTAGTGCATGTCAATTTGGAAAGTCTCACAGGTTACCATTCATGAAGAAAGGTTATATGCATGGAGATCTCTTGGAGTTGGTTCATACAGATGTATGGGGACCTAGCAAGGAAGCTTCAATATATGGATCAAGGTATTATGTCTCCTTTATTGATGATTGCAGCAGATGGACTATCCTATTTTTTATGAAACACAAAGATGAAGTTTTTTCATGTTTCAAAAGATATTTGGCTCTTGTGGAGAATCAAACAGGTAAATCAATAAAAAGGTTAAGGTTAGATGGAGGGGGAGAATACTTCTCCCATGAGTTTGATTCTTTTCTTCAAGAAAGAGGAATCAAAAGAGAGGTAACTACAAGGTACACTCCTTAGCAAAATGGAGTGGCAGAAAGGAGGAATAGGACAATTGTTGAAGCTGCAAGGTCTATGTTAAATGAAAAGCATTAACCTAATTACTTATGGGCTGAAGTTGTATCTACAGCCACTTACTTGATTAACAGGTTGCCTTCAAAATCCCTTGATGGGATGACTCCATATGAGGCTTGGAATGGAAGAAGACCAAGCTTAGATCATTGTAAAATTTTTGGATGTATTGCTTTTGCTCATGTTCCTTCACAGGTTAGAGGCAAGATGGATCCAAAGGCAGAAAGGTGTGTATTTATTGGATATGACAACAATCAAAAGGGCTACAGGTTATACAACCCTACCAACAAAGGATTCTTGGTAAGCAGAGATGTAGTTTTTGATGAAAACAATTCATGGTATGAAGATTCATGCAGGAAGATCAATTTACTATATGATCTTGAAGAAGATTTTCCAAAGCTTGGTAGAGAACAACCAAAGATTGAAGAACAAGACACCTCAGAGGATGATGAAGAATCTCATATGGAAAAGATCAAAGCATGGAAGTCTAAAGGTAAAGCAAAATTGCAGGAACTTGGACATGAGGCAGAATCATCACATCATGGCCTAAGAAGATCTATGAGGGAAAAGAAAAAACCAGAAAGGTATGGGATTGACACCTCATTAGTAACTAAACATTCTATCTACATAGCACAGGACATAAACCAAGAGGAGCCATCATCATTTGAAGAGGCCAAAGCAAAAACATAATGGAAGCATGCAATGAAGGAAGAGATTGAAGCACTTGAGGAAAACAACACTTGGGATTTGGTGCCCAAGACTTCATCCATGATGGTAATAGGCTCAAGATGGGTCTATAAACTCAAGAAGAATTCTGATGGTTCCATTAACAGGTATAAGGCAAGGCTTGTAGCAAAAGGCTTTGCACAAACTCAGGGAATTGATTATGAGGAGACTTTCTCTCCTGTGGCAAAGATGCCTACTATTAGGGTTTTGCTTAGTATTGCCTCTTCCAAGAATTGGAAGATACTTCAACTAGATGTAAAGAATGCATTCTTGAATGGTTGGATAACAGAAGAGGTATATATGGCACAACCACCTGGTTTTGAGAATCAAGTTTATCCTGATTATGTGTGTAAACTTAACAAAGCATTGTATGGTCTCAAGCAAGCTCCAAGAGCTTAGAACTTTAGGCTTGTTTCATTCTTGCAAGACAAAGGCTTTCAACCAAGCAAGGCAGATCCTTCACTCTTTATTAAAAAGAGTAATTCTAAGGTCATCTACTTATGTGTATATGTAGATGATATTATATTGACAGGAAATGATGCAGATGGTATGAAGAAGATCAAAGATTAGATGAGAGAAGAGTTCAAGATAAGTGATTTGTGTTCACTTACCTACTTCCTAGGTTTGGAAGTTGTCTACAAAGATCATGGTTTGTTTCTCACTCAAAGGAAGTACATTAAGGCCATGTTGGCAAAATTCAAGATGCAAGATTGTAAGATTGCAGGTACTCCAATGGAGGTCAATCACAAATTGAGCTCACATGAAGGTGAACTCATAGAGGACATCACATCATATCAAAGTCTAGTGGGTAGTCTCAAGTATGCCACATTGACAAGAGTAGATATATGTTACAGTGTGAGTGTGCTAAGTCAATTTATGCACACACCAAGGAAACCACATCTGGATGCTGCCAAAAGGATTCTCAAGTATCTCAAAGGAACCATAAATGAAGGACTTTATTATCCTTATGTATCTGATTTAGGTTTGAAGCTATTTTCTGATGCAGATTGGGCTGGCTCCAAGGAAGATAGAAGGAGCACTTCAGGTTATCTTACCTTTGCAGGTTCAAAGCTTATTTCATGGTCATCCAAGAAGCAACCCACAGTTGCTCTCTCTTCTACTAAAGCTGAATACAGAGGTCTTGACATAGCTACTCAGGAAGCTATGTGGATGAAGACATTATTCAAAGATCTTGGATTGGAGTTTGGAAGTCCAACTATTTTTGGTGACAATATGAGTTCTATTCACTTAGCTGCTAATCCTATTTTTCATGCAAGGACTAAACATATTGAAGTTCATTATCACTATGTACGAGAGAAGGTTCTAAGCAAAGAGATTCAAATATCATATGTGTCCACTCATCAACAATGTGCAGATATTCTAACCAAAGCATTGGATGGTACAAAGCTTTGCAAATTCAAGGCTATGATTGGTTTGCAGGTAATCTTGGAAGATTGAAGACCTCAAGAATACTTGGCTTGAGGGGGAGCTATTGGAGCAAGTCTATGACAAGCCTAAGTATTGGCTTGAGTCCCACAAAGTCATAAAAGAAGCTTCAAAATGAAGACTATGTAAAGTTCACTTGTGAACTACCTCTTGTAACTTTTGAAGAGTTTACTTAATGTAAAAGTAAGAGAATCTTAAGTGGTTGAGTCCACATGATCAAAAAGGGAAAGAGGAGCCACGAATTCGTGATTTGTGGTAGGTAGAGAATCAAATCAATCACTGATTGATTGGAGCGTGATTGAGGGAAGTTAGCCTCCCAAACTCAACTATAAGTAGATGGCAGCTTTAGTCGTGGTTAGAAAGACCTATGTGAAGACCTCCAAGAGCTGAGCTTTATGCCATATCAAGGTGTGATTACAAGGCACACATATGTATCAGTAAGTCCATTGTATTGTACAAGCAATATACTTTCATTTTCATGATTATTTGAGTTCATATGTCCATGTTCTTGTGAAGTCTACTCTCACTGCCATTACTCTCAGTTTTCTCAGTCAGATTGTAGAGATGTTTTCTCTGAACTTGGTGCATCATTTTCAGTGATTTAACTTGATAAAGTTAGCTCTGTAAGTCTACTATATGCTCACAAATTTTCATGTCATTTGGATGTTGCAATCTTCAGTTATGTTCATTTGAAGTCAATAGGGTCTATTCATCTTCACTTCTCTGTCAGGTACCCGATTTTTTAACTCACCTTGTGAGAGCCATTTCTCAGTGGTTACTTATCCAAATTCAGTTATTTAAAGCTTGTTGGATTCAAATTACTGTCTAGTATAACCATACAAATTATCATAATCATTGGATTCCTACATTTTGAGTTATGTTTAATTTTCTGCGCATTGGTCTCAAACTATAGCAGCCCGTGAAAATCGGGATGATGTCATCACTTGTTAAAACTCATTCTCAGTGTGTGGTTTATTATTTTGATGAGATTACTCTTGAAAGTTAGCTCTTTAAGCTACCTAGACTTCCCCAAGAGGAATTAAGCTAATTGCTATTGTGCTCAGAGAATTATGTAAAACACTGAACAGGTGTATGAACCAAGAATAACAAGTTGTCACCTTTGAGCTAACTCCAACTTATCTGTTTTGATCTATCTTTTTTAGAGCGATCTTCCAAGGTACATAGGGTGTCTACATCCATTGGCAAGCTAAAAGGGCCCACCATACACTCCTGGAGTTCATTTGGCTGGTGTAGATCAAGGGTTTTGCAACACCTCTTCATCTTCAAGCACATACCTATCCATCTCTTCACACACCTAAAATAGATTCTGCTAATCTTATTCAGAATGAAGAATGGGCATTTACTACTGTATGTGGCTATGACTCATCTTCTCATGAGTAGTGTATATCTATAGTAGACGCAGATGGTTGGTACTTTGATAGTGAGGCAACCAAACATATTACCTTGCAACGTAGTTTCTTTGGTTCATTTGAGTCATAAGATCATTTTGACTACTACTAATGGTAGTTCTTTCACATTTTTAGATGCTTTCTTTGTGCCAAGGATCATGAAAAATATGTTGTTAGTTTTTGCATTAGCCAAGATCAGCTTGGTTTTCAAATTTTTTGATGATAGATGTATAGTTCATGATCTATCAAATGGGGATGTTGTTATTGATTTGGAATTTTATTTTGTGGGTTGTATAAGCTCATAGACTATGAAAAAATTGTGAATGATTCAACATGTGCACAAGATTCTTAGGCTATCTCAGATGCAAAGCTTTGGCATGCATGCTTTGGTCATCAAAATTATGCTAGTTTGCTACACCTTAAGAAATTTAAAATGGTTTTGTCTCTTCCCAAAGTTGAGGCACATTGTAAACATGTATGTGACGGTTGTATTTTAGGAAAAATGGAGTCTTCTTCCTTCCCTAAAGATGTTCTAGTTCAAGCAGCTCATAAATTGTAGCTTGTTCATAGTGATGTGTGTGGCCCTATGTAGACACCCTCTTTTGGGAACTACCTTTACTTTGTGACTTTTATTGATAATTTTTCCTGGTATGCATGGGTGTATCCATTGAAAGCAAAATTCTGAAGTGTTTATGTGCATCAAGCAATTTCTTGTTATGGCTAAAAATCTATCAGCATGTAAATTGGGCACCCTCCATTCTGATCAAGGGGAAATACCTCCTCTAATTTTAATGCATTTTTTGTCAAACATGGGATAAAACATCAGTCTATAGTTCCACATACACCTCAATAGAATGGAGTTGCTGAAAGAAAGAACAGGTCTCTCATGGAGATGGTGAGGTGTA
This sequence comes from Ceratopteris richardii, assembly GCA_020310875.1. Taxonomy (NCBI): domain Eukaryota; kingdom Viridiplantae; phylum Streptophyta; class Polypodiopsida; order Polypodiales; family Pteridaceae; genus Ceratopteris; species Ceratopteris richardii. The sequence goes on along the minus strand of CM035418.1, from coordinate 134,639,591 downwards.
TGGTCAAAAGCCAAGCTTTACTACATAGCTTCTAGCTTGAGGTTGTTATGTCTGCAGCATATGTACTTAATAAGTGTCCCACCAAAGCACTACAATCTATCATGTCATATGAGGCTTGGCATGGTTGAAAGCCATTTGCTGCTTGTCTGCATGTCTTTGGTTGTTTGGCATATGCATTAGTGCCTAAGAAACAACATAGGAAATTGGATGATAAAGCAGTGCAATGTATTTTTGTTGGTACAATTCTAAAAGCAAAGTCTATCGTCTATATCATCCATATACTAAATGCATTTTGGTTATCTGTGATGTTTCTTTTGTGAAAGATGCAATTCAGCCATTAGTTTCCTCGTATTAAGGAGACATCAACTGCCTCTTTTTACAGATGGGCATTCAAGTGTTGGTCCAAATGAGGCAATTTCTCATCCTTTACAATTTTCACATGATGATGTAGATCATTCCATTTCTTATGAAGATTTACATGACACACTTTTCAATGAGAGGTCTGATCTAGAGAAGGCAAAAACTATGCCAAAAAGGTTGGTTCAGACTTTGAGAGATAGAAAATTAGATGCACCAATATCATATTGTACTCGTTTAGGCTCTCATACTTCATCTTTTGCATCAGATTTCTATGCAATGGCTGCCTCTAGTCTTTGTGATGAGAATGAGCATATTTCTTTTGATGAAGCACAAAATTCATAAAATTGGATGGCAACTTTGCAATCTGAATATGATGCTATGAAGAATGGTACTTGGTCTTTATTTGATTTGTCTCCAAGAAAAAAAGACATTGTCACTAAATGGGTATACAAGCTGAAACATAAGCGTGATGGAATAGTTGACAAGGCTAGGCTTGCTGCAAAAGGTTATGCTCAAGAGAGAGGCATTGATTTTGATGAGACCTTTGTACCCACATGCCGAATGACCACCATTCATAACATCTGTGCACTTCCAGTTCATCATGGTTCAAATATATGCTACTTGGGAATCAGAAGCTTTGATTTGTATACATTTTCCCTTGTTGATCATCGACGTACAAAAGTGCAAAAGACTATTAGTTTCCATTTAGACCTATATGGTCTCCCATTGATCTACTTGCATTGTTTGAGGACCATAAATGGTTCTAGTACGAATATCACATTCATGAAGGTCATTCCATCTCATCAAAGTGGCCATTTGAGGAGTTTTATGGACCCTTCTAGAGAACTCTAAATGTGCATGAGGGAAAGAGCTATTTAAGGGAGGAGAGTGGCAAGTAGCTAATTGGGACCTCATAGAATGGGCGGCTTTGTTCAAACCAAAATTTTCCACTTAGTTAAAAATAGTCCTTCAGTTCTTCTAGAGTTATTCTAACTATCTTATTCATCTATCTAAGGTATTGTGAGCTAAGTATATATATCTTGCAGTCTTCCCATGTTCTTGAGAATTACAACTTTTTATACATTCATAAAATGGAGGTCTTTCATATAGAAGTAGATTACAAAAGGATGATGGTTTCCAAATTAAATTGGCACACATTGTGCCTCCGCTTGGTCTTTCGTGTCTCTTTGTCTTCAATTACTATAATTTGATTTTTTTTCCCAAGCCTTCCATGACTCCCCCTTCCTAGATATTGTCAAATCCCATAATGCCTCTATGGGTTTTATTGGCTTAGTGTGTCATAACGGGTTTGCAATTCTTGGATTCTAGCCTAAAGAGCATTTATTGTGGTATCTGTTTTATTGTTTTCTTCTTGCAATCAACTATTTGCTTGTGCCGCTTCTTCATATGTGGTTTCTCTAGAAGTTTTTCACTCTATTGGTACCAACGTATCACTTGTTAAGTAGATCAAGAGGTTATCTTCCCTCAGCTTATTATTGTCCTACATTAGGTTTTGTATAGTCTTGTTTGATCTTTTATATTGGATGATTGGTTGTTGAGTGCTAGATCTTAAGTTGTTCTTGTTGTAGGTTTCATCTAGTTTCATCCTTCTATACATTTGCTTGTCGCAATTGCATCATTTAGTAGAATAGTTTGTAGTGTCTTTGAGATTATCATCTCTCGTTTTAAGTCTTGAATTTTCCTCGGTCCTCTTCTCTATTGGTTGTGGTATTTGACAACACTTTGCTCATATGGGAAATACATGAGTGATTTCCCTTATGTTAGGATGGACAAATGCAAACATATTCGAATTTGGAAAGCTTCTACAGTGTATATTCATTGGGGCCTTTGATGTATCTCCTTTTACTTGTCTATTGGCTTATGTTTGTATGGTTGAAGAGCCCATAATAGGAGACATTATTAGTAATTTGGTTACATGTGTCATGGCAGTGGTTGTAGAGGTTGGTAGAATATCCATGGTGATGGGTAAGTTTTGTTGTGTTTCTTCTCATATGGGCACTCTCTTGTGTTGGCATGATAGTAAAGTGAGCAACACTAAGTCCATGTAGTTCCACCGAATGAGGAGATGGTCTTGTATATGCATACAAATCCATAGTATCTACAAATTGATGCATTGGGAGTGTTATTGGTATTTTCAATTATGGTTGCCTCCTCAATTCTTCTTCAGTAGTTTTGAACTATGTTGCTATTTTGCCCTCACTTCCAATAGAGGTTTCAACATACTCATACATTTCCTATTCTTCAACCACCTAAGTAGCGGTAAATCCTCCAATTTCTAACCTACTTGTGGGTTTTCTTTTCTAGTGGTGTAATATGAGGGGTTCCCTCATATGATGCTTCTATTATTGGGCTAAAGATTTTTCTTGCAAAAGTTGATTGTGTTCTTCTAATAGGTTTTGCTTCTTTCTCTTTCTGCATGACTAGTTGGGTAAATGTAGCATGGTGCACAACTTCCTCTTGAGCTTGATGAATGTGATCCATGGTTTCTTCAGTAGTAAAAAATGATTATGTCCTACCTATTCTCATTAATTGCATTTTAATTACTTGTGTTGTGAGAGTAGGATGGCTCATGATTCTTGTCATCCCTTCCTTTTGGGCATATATTATGTCATATTTTATACTTGCAAAGGATGTTCTAAGCATATAAAGGATGTTGCCTCAAAGGAAGATGCCATAAATTGCAACCCTTGAAGTATATTTGATGGCAATGCACCATAGTGCACTCTCCTTCTCAAGATCTCCACAATGATATTCTCGAAGTAGAAAACCAAGCTCCACATGTTGCACACGGTACTCCGCACAGAGGTTGCAAAATATGCAAAAAAATACATTACATCGGGAGCACGAACACAGACTTCTTAGGTGTTACAAATGTGGTTGAACTTATAATCTATGGCTAACCAGGACACTATATGTTTTATTAAAGAACATATACAAAAGTGTACAGTGGCCATTTGGCCTTTCACATGGATGCTAATGATAACAATCTCCCACTAAAGGCCAATATGGCCAAAGTAATTATGGGAGAAAAATGAATAATGATAAAGAATACCGGAGTGTAAGGATACAAACTATACGTCCCACCTGATGGGCATGTTACACAGTATACAAGTGACTGTGTAAGATCATGAATCAAGTAACCCCCCCCAGGCTTTCTCCAAGGCTTACGACTAAGGCGGCGACCAAGGCATAGACCTTGGCATACCTTGTCATCCGAGTCACCGAAGTCACCGTTGGCGCCGTTGGCTACGCGCGAGGGAGGACCTCAACGATCAAGGAATATAGAGGTTCCTGATACTTCCCAGGAGGTCACCCATCCTAGAACTGTTCCCCCCAGAGCTCGCTTAACCGTGGCAATCTCTTGCCACTAAGCTACACTCTTGTGGTGTTTGAAGAAGGGGGAAGACTAAGGTTGACATTACCTTGAACAAGTTTTGGTCCCTCAAAGCTTCATTTTTGCTTTTAAAGCCTATTTCTGAAGCAATTTTGGGGTGTTTTTGGAGCCATTTCGGAGTACTTTCGCACGTAGTTCTCTTCACACAGGTCCAAGAACATCAAGAAGATTGTTCCTTGTACTTCTCAGACAATAAATATCAACCTTTGGGGCTGTATTTTCTGCCACACTCGTAAAACTACAGGTTTCTCGAGGGGTTTTTAGTTTTGGTGGGAGCAGTCGTTGCAAACTTATGCAGGTTTTTAAAGCCTAAAACATCAGAGTTGATAGACACTTGCATGTGTTATTGGCTAGTTTTTGGGCTGTGTATTCAGCCTTTTAATTTCATTTTACTGCATATATTGAGCACATACACACCATGTACGCTTCTGTGGACACCACTTATGTACGTCCATGTGGGCATTGATATAGCGGTTACGTTCTTTGCATAAAGCCTTTTACGTTTGATAAAGAGGGTCGTGGTGAGGTTTTCTTAACTGGGAGACACCCAAATGTCGGGGTCTCTTCGGTGATGCAGGTGGAAGACTTACCCAGCCTCGCCATAGGACATGTATGATAGTTGTTCATAGGTGCTCGATAAGCCTAGTTGGCTTCTATTGGGTAACTGATTATATGCAGTGGAGTCAGTGATTCACTATGCAGGTAGACATGTCAGTACTTGCAGTTTTATGATACTTTGACACTGGTCATATGCTAATTTTGCAGAGGATACTCTGGCAAAATTCTTCCAGATTTCTGGTTTAGTCAACTATATAGTGGTCGATTTACTCCTTGATACACTTATTTGTTGGTGTTTGGACTCTTCTAGCTCCATTATCATTCTATTCAGTTCTCTACGATCATGGCATCAGAGGTCTCTGGCACATCCGGTGGATCAGGGTCTAGTGCTAGCGTTCCGAGGAGGAGCTATAACTTGCAGGGCAAAGACCATTTTGAGATCCGAAAATTTGATGCCACAAACTTTGCTCTATGGAAGAATCAGATTAAAGATGTGCTGATTCAAAGAAGGCAATGGAAGCCAATAAATGGGATTTCAAAGAAGCCTGCTGACATGGATGAAGATGATTGGGATGAGTTAGATGAAATGGCCAGGTCTACCATTCGCTTGCACCTGGCAGATAATGTTTACTTTACAGTATTAGACTGTGAAAGTACAGAGGAGCTTTGGAAGAAGTTATGCAATACATATGAAAAAGAGACGGCATCAAATAAAGTATATCTGATGAGAAAATTATACGACCTTCGTATGAAGGACACAGATAGTGTTGATGCTCATCTAAATGAGTTTGATGCCATATTCTCCCAGTTACAGGCTCAGAAAATGGATATGGACAATGAAATGAAAGCAGTATTGTTGTTATGCACCCTGCCATCATCATGGGATACATTTTGCACAGCTATTAGCAATAGTGCACCAGGTGGTAAACTCGTCTATGATGACATATGTGGAGCACTCTTGAGTGAGGAGATTCGTAGAAAATCTATGGTTGGCACTCAGAGTGGAGATGCATATAATGTTCGTGATTCTTACCAAGGAAAGAATCAACAACGTGGCAGGAGCAAGAACAAGGAAAAGAATGGTCAACGGAATAAGAGCAGAAGTAAATCAAGGAAGAGGGATATTGAATGCCATTATTGTCATAAGAAAGGACACATGAAGAAAGGCTGTTATGCATTAAAGAATGCTAAAGGTAAAGGATAGAATGTTGATGGGCATGTTAAACAGTTACCTGCACCATCTACTTCGACTGTGAAGATTGAAGAAATTAATGCTATTTCTGATGATGCTGATGTGTTGACACTTGATAGTACTGTGCCATCTGAGGCACTTATGGCTGATTCTCTTTCCCACACCTGGCTGCTAGATTCTGGTGCTTCTTTCCATGTGACACCACATAGAGAATGGTTCTCTAATTATGCAGCAAAGTCTCTTGGTACCGTGAGACTTGGTGACTCTTACCAGTGTGATGTTGTGGGGATTGGAGATGTGGTTGTGCAGTTCATTGACGGTTCAAAATTTACTATGCATAATGTACGCCATGTACCTCAGTTATCACGCAGTTTGATGTCAGTTGGTCAACTTGATGACCTTGGTTACAAGGTGGTCTTCTATGCTCAGTCCTTTTGTATATCAAAGGGCAATATGGTTATTGCAAAAGGAAGGAAAGTTGGCTCACTTTACCCTTTATTTGTATCACAGAAAGAACACTTGTTAGCTGTTACTGAACAGCCTATGGCTTGTATTTGGCATGGTCGTTTGGGCCATATATCTCGTAGTGGAATGGAAAATCTTTCTCGTTCTGGCTACTTACCTGTGTTATCTTTCTCTGATTTTTCATTTTGTGAGCATTGTCAATATGGAAAGCAAACCAGAAATGTGCATAAAACGCACATTGACTCTTCAATTCAGCCTTTAGATCTTGTTCATACAGATGTGTGTGGTCCTATGCCCACTAGGTCCTTAGGTGGTTCTCTTTACTTTGTCACTTTCATAGATGATACTACTAGAAAAGTTTGGGTATATCCTATCAAATCGAAGGATGATGTATTCCCTACTTTCATAAAATGGCTTGCTTCAGTTGAGACTGAAAAAGGAACTAAGCTTAAAGCTTTACGTTCAGATAATGGGGGTGAGTATACCTCACATGAATTCAGCCTTTTCTGTCAGTGTAGAGGGATTCGTAGAGAGTTTACAGCTCCTTATACCCCAGTACAGAATGGTGTAGCTGAGAGGATGAATAGAACTATTCAAGATAGAGTAGTCTCTATGTTGCATCATGCAAACCTCTCACAAGGTTTTTGGGCAGAAGCAGTATTGACTGCAGTTCATGTGATTAACCTTTCACCTAGTACTGCCAAAGGTCTGAAAGTGGCACAAGAGTTATGGACATGGAAACCACCATATTATGATCATCTTCGAGTTTTTGGGTGTGAAGCATATGTTCATATACCCAAGAATCTTAGACAGAAGTTGGACCATAAGTCAAAGAAATGCATTTTTCTTGGATATGGTCGAGAAGGATAATTTGGATATCGCTTATGGGATCCTGAAACACGGTCAGTGATCAAAAGTAGTGATGTCATTTTTAATGAGTCTAAGATGCATAAACAGCCGATTAAGGAGGTTGAAGTGAGAAGAGTGGTGTTTGAGGATACTAGTCCTCCGGTTAGCATGCATAAAAATGCTGCACATAGGGATGTTCAAGAGAATGTCCATTCAGATCAATCTGCACATGTTCCTGTTCAGCAACCATTGAGACGTTCTGCACGTGTCTCATATCCACCTGATAGATATGTTCCAGGTTTAGATTTTGTTATGCTAACAGATGCCGGTGAGCCCTCTTGCTACAAAGAGGCTATGCAGACAGAGGATCATGTCAAGTGGGAGCGTGCCATGAAGAGTGAGTTGGATTCTATTCACAAGAATGGTACTTGGGACTTAGTACCTTTGCCAAAGGGCAGGAAAGCTTTACCATGTAAATGGGTATATAAGCTGAAATTCACATCAGATAGTGCTTCTCCAAAATATAAAGCACGACTTGTTGCAAAGGGTTTTAAGCAACAACATGGTGTTGATTTTGAGGAAATCTTCTCTCTAGTGGTCAAGATGACTACTTTGCGCATGTTGCTTGGATTCGTTGCAATGGAGGACTTAGAGCTAGTCCAAATGGATGTGAAAACAGCTTTCTTGCATGGAGATCTTACAGATGAGATCTATATGGAACAACCAGAGGGTTATGTAGTTCCTGGCAAGGAAAGTCTAGTTTGTAAGCTCAAGAAGAGCTTGTATGGACTTAAACAGTCTCCTAGACAATGGTACCAAAAGTTTGATGCTTTTATGAAGTCCCAAGGCTATTCTTGGAGCAATGAGGATCATTGTCTCTACACAAAGAGATGTTCTGATGGTAGCTTGATATACTTGATACTTTACATCGATGATATGTTGATTGCTGGGAAGTCCTCTTATGATTTGTCAATTCTCAAAAAGAAGTTGAGTCAGACATTTGATATGAAGGATTTGGGGGATGCCAAACATATTCTTGCATGCGCATTACTCGTGATAGGAGTAAAAGATGCATATACTTGTCTCAAAGTGAGTACATATCCAAAGTACTTCATTGATTCAATATGCAGGGTGGAAAGGCATTGAGTACACCTTTACCCACATATGTGAAATTGAGCAAGGATGACTGCCCCAAATCAGATGAGGAAAAGGAATTCATGACCAAAATTCCCTATCAGTCTGCTGTTGGTAGTCTCATGTATGCTATGGTAGCTACGAGACCAAACATTGCATTTGCAGTGGGAGTTGTGAGCAGATATATGTCTAATCCTGGCAAGAAACATTGGGAAGCGGTCAAAATGATTTTGAGATATCTGAGTGGCACTAAGGACAAGTGTCTATGCTTAGGTAGAGGGAAAGCATCCATTATTGGTTACACAGATTCTGACTATGCTGGTTGTGTAGACAATCGTAAGTCTACATCACGGTACGTTTTTCATTTTGCTGGAGGTGCTATCTCTTGGAGATCTCGTCTTCAAGAATGTACAGCTGTTTCCACCACAGAAGCAGAGTATGTTGCAGCAAGTGAGGCATGTAAGGAAGCATTGTGGCTTTCTCGTCTTGCTTGTGATATGGGTTTGCCTCAGCATGTACCTCACTTGCTCAATGATAGTCAGAGTGCCATTGCTTTGGCTAAGAATCCGGTCTATCATGCAAAGACCAAGCACATTGAGGTGAGGTATCACTTCATTAGAGATTGCTTAGCCACTGAGAGCATTATTCTTGAGAAGGTTCACACTCGAGATAATGCTGCAGATGCTTTGACTAAAGCTCTACCACAGGATAGCTTTCGACACTGTTGTCACTTGATGGGGGTTACTTGATTCTTGATCTTACGCAGTCACTTGTATACTGTGTAACATGCCCATCAGGTGGGAGGTATAGTTTGTATACTTACACTCAGGTATTCTTTATCATTCTTTCTTTTTTCTCCCATAGTTACTCTAGCCATATTGGCCTTTAGTGGGAGATTGTTACCGTTAGTGTCCATGTGAAAGGCCAAATGGCCACCGGACACTTTTTATATGTTCTTTAATAAAACATATAGTGGCCTGGTCAGTCACAGACTGTAAGTTCGACCGCATTTGTAAGACCTAAGAAGTCTGTCTTCGTGCTCCCTGTGTACTGTGTTTTCTGCATGCGTCAGGAGCTCAGTTTTCTACTCCGAGCATATCGTCGTGGAGCTCTCGAGAAGGAGAGTGCAGTGCAGTGCATCGCCATCGAAATACTTCAGTATGAACCTTCTGAGGAATAATGCACTCAGTGGCTAAGAAATCTCTAGTGAAGTGATAGCTCACCTCAATGTGCTTGGTCTTTGCATGATAGACCAGATTCTTAGCCAATGCAATGGCACTCTGACTATCAGTAAGCAAATGAGGTACATGCTAAGGTAGACCCATATCACAAGCCCTAGTTGGTAGTTAGGAGGTTATCTCTTATGTTTCCAATTTTAATGGCATTCATCCATGGTATGATTTGTCAATTTCTAAGAATGTTGATAATATTGTGGATATCTTATATCCATAGGTGGTGGTTAAGCTTAAAGAAATGTATAATTTTGCATCGGATGGGATCCCATTGCATTGATAACATCTTATGAGTGGTTGAAAACATTGAGATCCACCTTGATATGATCGATTGCCTAATGGCTATCGAGTTCCCAATTTCTTAGCTACCATGCCGATAAGCTCATCAACAAAGGGTAGGTGTGATTCACTACTAGAAGAAGATTTGGATTTGTTTTGTACTTGATAAATTTGTCTTCCAAATCTATGCACTCTTTCAAACATGTATCAAAATTTTGCAAGCATTTTACATAGACACATGCATGTATTTCACTACTAAGCAAACCATCAAAGAAGAGGGAAATGTGCTTTTTTTGGGAAGGAGGTTCCTTGACAAAACATCTATCTATAGATTGCTTGAATCTACGTGCAACTAGTCTCATAGTTTCGTGCCTATGTTGCTTGAAGCTATGGATCAAATAAGAGGTGTCTTGTGTGAATCCTTTCTTCAAAAATGCACCAATAAACACATCCACAAGTTATACAATATCTCTAAATGTCTATCTATCTAGTGCTTGGAACCAATTGAATGCAATTCCTATCGATGTCAATTGAAATACTTCATACTGAGTGAAAACATTGTTCACTTTCTTTGCTCATAACACTTGTTTAAATTCTTCCACATGATTGTATTGATCTGTAGTACCATCATAAAGATTCTCCATGCATTGGGAAACTTGTGAAGGTCAATCCCTTCTCCCCAAGTATTGTTGTCTTACAAGTGGAAATGGAAAGACGTTCAATTGCATGACTTGAGGATTAGGAGGTCTCTAACCCATTGAGCTCTAAATTGAGGATCATGGTTTCCTCCTCATAAACCTATTCCATTTGTATTGTCTAGCGTATTTGGGAATTTGGAATTGCTCCACATTCAATTTCTATTCTCTCACAATTCTCCACTAACTTATGCTCTTTTTTGGGCCTTTTGATCTTGTTTCTTTGAAGAGAAGATATGTTGTCCTAGTTATCTGTGTTTTTTTTCCTCCTCATATACTTTCTAGTATTCTTTTTGTTTCCTACCTAACTAATCGTTAAAAGCTCATTGTTTATAACCTTCATCTCTTGGACCATCAAAACAATTGGTCTTAAATCATTTGGAAATCGATAGGTCCAAAGATTTAAGTTGGCTCTTGTGAAAAGGTAGACTTCCTCCAGTTTGAAACTCATGAAGACTCTTAACTACACAGAGTATCCTATTTAAGATGGATTTTGTGTGCATCGGCCTAATTCTAAATCTCTAGTTCTCCCATATTGTTGGTTGGATTAGGATATCACACACTACATACATGGTGGCCCTTTTTTCAAGGTAATGACCTTCTATGAACTTTAAGGTCAGCTTGTTCCATGGAGTAGATCCATGAAAGGCCACAATTGAATCACATTGTGATTTAGTTCATCTAAATAGACTACATCTCCATGAGTGTTGGTACACACAAATTCAAGAGTGATATGATACTCAATCTCAATCTTAGACATGAATTCCTCACTTATAGGTTTTCCTTGCATGTCACTAGAGTATGTCATTGCTCCAAGTCACTATCCACCTCACTACACTCACTAAAAGTGAGTGTCCTAGAAGGAAATTGAGTCAAACTCTCTTCCAAAGAGAGCTGAATTAATATTTAACTATTTTCCCTAGCATATGACCATATCTTAAGTGCATACATCAATTTTCACTTTGTTTAGAACTTTCATTCCTTAGTTACCAAATTGTTAGGGTTTTTAGTGCTTGTTTTGTGTTTTGAATGACTTATCTATTGAAATGATGTGTGGTTTGTTCCCTTAGCTTTGGATTGACTAAACAAGAGCAGTTGTATAGTTTGCTTGCGAGTTGAAGTCTTTGAGAGATGGCAAGTAGTATGACGCCTCTTCCAAACACCCTAATTTGCAAGTTGCTATTTCCTAAGATTTTTGCACTTGATTTGAGGATGAAAATATGTAGCACAAGGGACAATGGTTATAAATATGTGAAAATTCAAAAAAAAAAATCTCACAAAAGAACATGACTTCCCAACATATGCAATTTCCATGGGAAATTCGGATATCTCAAAGCAATCATGATGGTTGAGGATGATTACGATGCCCTAAGAGCTATCATGATGTCTTGCGAGCCCTCGAGATTTCCTTTGAGCCCTCGCCATGTCCTAAAAGCCCTCAATGTCTCGAGAGGTCTCATGGTGTCCCACACACAATGGTGATTTTCAATGTATGTGGGCAATCAGGATTCCTCAATTCCAATGGCAATGTCCCAAAACCTATTTCTTGAAAAAAGATTTATGATGCCCTTGAGCCCTCATGATGGTAGCTATTTAGGGTTATTGGTGTATCTACAACTTAAGAGGGAAAAGACCTTCTAAAGAGGGGTAAGAGTGACCTAAACATTCCTAAGTAGCTATTTAGGGTTATTGGTGTATCTACAACTTAAGAGGGAAAAGACCTCCTAAAGAGGGGTAAGAGTGACCTAAACATTCCTAAGTGTGTTCACACACTTTACTACCAAAGTATACTAATAATCTTGTATTATCTTTGGCATTTTGGTCTTCTAACTAGATTTTTTGAACTGCACTGTGTTAGATTTATTTCAATATATATGATAAAACTAGGAACTCATGGCACAATTCCAAAGTATGCTCAATGGGAGAGTACTCCACCTAAAACCAATCAAAATGAAACTAACAAGCCAAAATGATATTTTCAACAGAAGAGTACTCCCACCTAAAACCAATCAAAACGAAACTAACAAGCCAAAATGATATTTGTGACACTCACAACTAGAGAGGCCCAATGGCCCAAACATGCCACATTCAAACACATGGGTCACCTTAAGAAGTCACCATGTCAACCTACCTTCTTCAAAATCTTGTGTGCTTATTCTGACCTTTAGTAATCAAATTTTATATGCTAGTCACTTGCCTTAATATCATGACCTTATAACTACATATTGCTCAGTCCCATAGTGTTGTATTCTAAATCATCTTACATTCCTATAGAAATTTGTTATCACATCAACGAGGCCAAATTTTATATGCTAGACACTTGCCCTAATATCATGACTTTATAATTGCATATTGATTAGTTCCATAGTGTTATATTCTAAGTCTTATGAAATTTTATATGCTAGTCACTTGCCCTAACATCATGACCTTATAACCACATAGGTCCCATTGTGGTGTATTCTAAATCCTCTTACATTCTTATAAAAACTTGCTATCACACCTATGAACCCAAATTGTTACCATCATCAAGTTCAATCATCATATCTAATTGCTTGTGAAGTTGGGTTGTGGTAGCCCCTATGTCTGCCCAAGCATCCTTGTAGCACACACCTCGACATGGATGGCCTTGTAATTAGTAAAAAAAATCTTGCATTCAATCTTATATTCAATGAAAAACCTAAAGGATCATTCTCTCTGTCTCCCATGACGCTTGAAATAAACTAGAAGGCACATCAACACATTCTTCTCACCCAAAAAATATGCAAAGCCAAAGACAAAACATATGATTCTAGAGGATGGAAATCGTTAAAAGAAAGTACATATGTCCACTTTCCACAAGACCTTTTCCGTGAGCTTCCAATTTCACTTTTGAGAACTTGCATGATCTTAAGGCCATTTCCTTCTTCTACATGTCCACTTAATACTTTTGAGAACATGTCTAGAGGACAAAAATATTATAAAAAAGAACATGTCCACTTAATGCTTTTGAGAACATGCAATTATCAAGCATGCATGATCTTAAGGCCATTTTCCTTTTTTTATAACAACATGATCTCTTGCTCTTGTGTTGTGTGTGTGCATGCACACGTGTGTGTGTGTGTGAGAGAGAGAGAGAGAGAGGGAGGGAGGGAGGGAGAGAGAGGGAGCGACAAAAGGGAGGGAAAACAAAATCTCCTGCTCCACCACCAAAGTATATGAGCAAGTTTCAAAAAAATGTGAGAGAGAGAGAGAGAGAGAGGGAGGGAGAGAGAGGGAGCGACAAAAGGGAGGGAAAACAAAATCTCTTGCTCCACCACCAAAGTATATGAGCAAGTATGAACCAAATGTCATGTGCGCACGCCCACGTGTGTGTAGGGGCCGGGGGGGGGGGGGGGGGGGGAGAGAGAGAGAGAGAGAGAGAGAGAGAGAGAGAGAGAGAGAGAGAGAGAGAAGGGGGGGGGGGGGGGGGAGAGGGGGAAGAAAGAGGGGGAGAGGGAGGGCGCTGAAGGGGGAAGGAAGGAGAGAGAGAGAGAGAGAGAGAGAGAGAGAGAGAGAGAGAGAGAGAGAGAGAGAGGTTTTCGTTTTATGAATCCCAATAGAATATAACATCACATTGTCTGTACGAAATGCCTAAACCTCACGATCCACGCATACGAACTAGTAACATATCGACCTCAAAAAAGGCTTACGTCAACATACTAGAGCATAATGAAACAGGCACAACGGGTGTAGTAAAACCTTAAAACCAATGCATGAATGATCTATGTCTAATTTTCTCGTTATTGAAACCGGGAGAAAAGACGTGTGTTGCCCCTTTCCAGAATCATTTAAAGGTATGGTCAACCTTACGCACCGACGCACACAAAAGGTATGGTCTTACAGGTTTAAATCTCTGTGGGTCTTCCACAGATCATATCAAGCACTCCTATCTTCAGTGGCTAATGCTTCATAATAGTCTGTGGATTGGTCCCAGAGTCAGGAAAATTCTGATTAAAGGAGGACTTGTACCTTCTGTGGCAAGGAGGAAGATGTTAACCACCTGTTTTTTTAATGTAATCATGCCAAACAGTATTGGGCCATTGTTGAGCACACTCTCTCTTTCAGAGGATACCCGGGGCTCAATCAAGACTCTACCATCATTGGCTGCTGCAGAAACATGGATGTCTTATTATGGAACATTTGAAGAGACCACATACTGTGGCATATTTGGAGCAGTAGAAGTAATTCGGTCTTTTGTAAAGGAAATAGAAATTTCCTGAAATCTCTTCCTAGAACCCTTAAGAAAGCCTCTGATAAATGTATTCATTGTATCACTAGTCTTATTATGGAACATTTGGAGAGGCCACATACTGTGGCATATTTGGAGCAGTAGAAATAATTCGGTCTTTTGTAAAGGAAATAGAAATTTCCTGAAATCTCTTCCTAGAACCCTTAAGAAAGCCTCTGATAAATGTATTCATTGTATCACTAGACCTCCTAACCACAAGGAGAGTATGTTTAAACTATTAAAAGCCTGTAAATTTTCCAAATGGAGAAGCATCATCTCCTCTGTTAACTCAGCTCAGAGGCTTGACATGGCCTCATTTTTGTAATTCCAGGGTGTCTGTGGCTCTTGCCCCTTGCACAGGTTGTACTGTCTTCCATTAATCTAATTTTCCTGTTTATTCCAAAAAAAAAAAAAAAAACTGCATAGAAAACTGGAATCCTAATTCTTAAACAAAAGCACTTGCGAATTCAAAATGCATGGATTCAGATTTCCAAAATCAGAAAGATATAATAAGTGGAAGTCGAAATGCACACAGAGAGAGGGAAATGGCGGGGGGTGTGTGTGTGTGTGTGTGTGTTATTTCATGCTTATCTCAAGTGAATACACGTTGGTGAGCCTTCTCTTCATGAATATCAATTTATAGGTACAAATACAGAAGGAACTGCATAAGATCCAGAAATCACAAAATTAACTGGTTTTACTGTCTGGCGGGGTGTGTGTGTGTGTGTGTGTGTGTTATTTCATGCTTATCTCAAGTGAATACACGTTGGTGAGCCTTCTCTTCATGAATATCAATTTATAGGTACAAATACAGAAGGAACTGCATAAGATCCAGAAATCACAAAATTAACTGGTTTTACTGTCTTCATATTTAACGACTGTGGCAGCTCTACAAAAAGTTAGAACCAGTTTAATGCATGCTCGTTAGGCATGTGAAGGGAAAGAATTGCTCGTCTGCCAATTAATTGGAAGATTCGGCCTGTTAGACGGAAGCCATGCTTCATTGTTTTGAAATTCACTTTTGAAGCTAAGCTTCTGCACTCCTTGAAGGGTCAAGGTAAATGCATTCCTTGACAGGCTGTGAGTGCAGTTTATCCGTAGTTTATAAATGCAGTTCCAATATCCTTTAAATGAAACTGATTTTTCTGTTCAGCTTTCAGGCAAGCTTTGGTCTGCTATTGCGCATCATAAGCCACCTTCTGATTGCCATCATGATAAGCCAAGTACCCTTGGCGGTTTTCTCTTTAATCATTAACATGAGAGCAGCACTCAGGACAGTTTTCAAGATCTGAGCCTCCAAACCTTTATAAAACCCTAAAGCCCCTTCCCTGTGCCAAATGATGTTGATAGCATCCAGCATATTCTTAGAACGTCTATCCAAAGGATCTTTTTTGATGTTCTGCTCAGCTTCCTCATCTTTCCACTCCCATACTTGTATTAAAACCTTGCATCTGATATGAGAAGAACCATGACATAAAATTTTATTCATCCCCACAGACGAATAAATAACTTGGAGAAAGGTTTAATGGCAATTATATGTGATCAAAACTGCCACTGAATATTCTACGAACCTTGTCATAACCATGAGATGAACCCAAGGCAGGTGTGTTTTAAGCTTTGAGCCATGCATGCACACGGCTTTGAAAAGACAGCTCGGATTGCCAGCAAGAAACTTTGTTTAAATACCCCCATTTTAGACACATATGAGTACTTAAACCAGTACCGAGGGATTGCCGATAATACTTCTACATTTCCTATTAACTGATTCATGTTTAATTTGCATAACTTCGTGAGAAGGCATGCACATTTTCAAGACTGATTTTTTTGGGCAATAATAAGCATATTTCGGATTTTGGACTGTTCAAATTGCATAGGTACCAAAGATCACCAAAAAGTCAATTGACATTTAGGGCATAACAATTCCACATCTTTAGGGATACTTGACATGATTAGTGGAAGTATTCATAGATACACTAAACTCCTAGGTCCTTTAAACAACACACAATCGTTTCAGAAATTTTGGTGTCCTACTCTTATGCTATCACTACTGACAACCTTATGACTGAAACACAACAGAAGGGCATGGCTTTTAGGGACCGTGACCAGCAGAAATGCAACAATTAGATGCCTATTATACCATGCTGTATGAAAGCCTCATGAGGATTAGAACCAAATCGAGAAAGTTCTATTTTCCGAACATGATCAATGGACACGTGAGAAAAAGTACGTGACTCACCTGATGGCAGGATATGTTACAACAGTAGCTACTGTTTTAGATAAGGCTCCCAAAAGAAATGCAGAGAAAGCAGATAAAACAGCTGGTGCAGCCCCATGTGTATGTTCGCCAGCCATAGTGCCTGCTCTTTGCCTAGTGATGAGCCGATTCTTTAATTGCTCAAACACTGTATACTGCGAGCATACACACAAGATATTTAAGAAACCCACCATGATAAAAACAAGCTTAGCAATCAGGAGGATTTGTTCACCTGTACAGCAGGATTCGATGTCAATACAAGTGATGCTCCTAGCCCATCAAAAGCTTGCTTCCAATCACCAGCACTTAAGGTTTCCCACAAACCTCTAGATTTTCCAAATGAACTCGTTTGCATCCGTGCTGATGCTGTATCCAGGGGCTGTAAGCACATGAGTGTTGAAGAGTATCACAATATTGAATTCATTGTTAAAGCAGTACTTGATTACCCCTCTGGCAGTCAGATGACAGATTACTAGCAGTCCTGAAGTACCAGCATGAATCATTCCCTCCTAGATAGCTTTTAAAGCATCAAAGTTGACTAGAATCGTTATGAACTACATTAGAGGTGCAAGAAAAATAAAAGTGGTGCGTTCATGGACAACTAATCCTGAATGACATGATTGCATGAAATTGTAATTCTCCAGAGGGACAAAGAGCACAATTAACACTGACATCAACTCAGCTTTATAGCTACACCAATCCACATGTTTTTATACTTGACTGGTGCAAACATGAATACCTATTTGAAAATTGTCATCTTGCAATGAGTTAAGATTACAAGAGTGTTAGCACCCGTCCAAAATCCTTCCTGCTAACCAAAAAAGTGCAAGCAGTACTCACAAACAAGAAGGGACACATCAGACTCGCCTCCCAGCCATAGACCAACATGCTCAACCCCAAGCCAGGGAACCCGCAGTTACAGAGGTGGCCATCACGACAAGATCTGCCATCCCATACCACAGCACCAACACAAGACGATGACTACACCAAATGGTCATGAATCCGAGTGTGAGTACCCAAGGATGTGTGACAAGCAAGCCATGGGTCCTGTTCATAGGACTGACTTAAAGAGTTGGGAAAATTTAAACTTTGATGATCCTTTTCCACTTGGATGGACATAGATACTTGGGGTTATGAAGCCTTTCAGGACTTCTATTTCCTCTGATCCAGAACCAGCATTGGGATTAATTTTGAGGGCAATCGTAAGCGAATTATCAGACATTAAAACCACGACAACTATCCAGGGCAATCATACCATCATCTCTCAAACCCCTCTAAAGTGGTCATCATCCCAATGGCACCCTCAAAAGAAATGGAAATCATTGAACATGTCAATGAAGAAAAGAGCATTCACCTTAAGCATCCTGTTCAGTACTGAAGGCACTGGACATCATGTTCCTTGCCCCTATAATAAAATATCTCAAAATTGAGCTCTACCACCTCAACTTCTGACCTCAAAAGGTCAAGCTCAACATATCGATGTTTGAAAGAGTGATGACTAGTCTATATCGTGATTTGCGAAGTGACAGCCATTCAAGTTATGGCTTCAAACATTTAAAGCATGAATAATCACCGATAATCCATCTCATGTGTAGTGTACTAGATTTACACAAAAAGCCTACGACTCTCAAACACCATTGACCAGCTTGATAACCCATAGCACCTAGAGCTACGTCATTGACATTTGTATCCACCACAAAGGGCTTATTCAGATCCACATTGCACAATATGCAACGACGATAGAGGACTGATGAATTCAGTGTCTGAAAAAACTGATCGGTGTACTAGAACGCACGGGAATCCCTTCAACAAGCATGTTGAAGGGTAAGCATCTTATGAATCTAGTGAATATTGCAAAGAATAATTAAATTCAACACAACATATACCTTCTGAGAGTCTATAAATGTGTCATACATCAAGATGACATGTCCCATATAGAGCAACTGTGTGAAATAAACCGTACTTGCACTGTTTCACATACAAACTTCTCTCAACTGAAAATGTGTGGGAGTCATCAACTATATTGACTATGACTTTCTCAAGTCTTATTACACAAAGATATCAGCAAGGAACATTGTTAGCCACTCTTCTCAATATGGAAGGAATAAGTCATTCATCATTTACAAGAAAGAGGAAAGTGCATTCGTCAAGAACCATCCTACATACAAAAAGCAATTTTTGAGTCATCCCTTGAATATTTGTTCTTGATGGTGGCCTTGTTGAATACCTTGCAGTCTACACAAAAGCGCATACCCTCAGCCTCATTTTTCACACGAAGGAGACTTGCATCTCGTGGAGATTTACAAGCTCAATAAAGACCTTATCAAGGTAGGCTTGGATCTTCCTAGCTATCTCATCTTCCTCTTGACTAAACCTATAAGGTCAGCAAGAGATGGAACGACTACCATGCCCAAGCTCTATCACGTGGTCAAACAAGGACCCACAAATTCAACCAAAAGTGAATCTAAGCATCTTTGTATGCTCAGCTCCAAAACCTCAATGTGTACATGAGACAATCCAAGCATAACAAACATATAAGACAAAATCATTATCATCACATGGAGACGATAACAGGAAAAAGAGAAATAAGATATATAATGCTGAAGAAAGCAACACATGAGTTTGATGACATCCAGATCATGAGACACTACTTCCATTTCACAAGCTGAATCAAATTTACATACATTATATCCGTCGGTGATCTCAGAGAAAGAACAGTCCCCTTGATTACATGGAACACACCACAAGTACAAAAGATATAATATGCACAACAGTGGGCATCCATAAAGATACAGTATGTAAATATGGGCATCCGTCAACCAATACATGTCAAGAAAGGTGGTCTATTTTGCCAATAACAAGTCTATTGTACTCCCCTTCAGCCCCCTTTCAAAAGGTTTGAAATGGAGTTGAAAAGGCAAAGCCCGATTTCCATAGGAGAAATCAAGCCACGCATGACTCATAGCTCCAGTACGGGTTCTTGCTACAAAATCGTCATAAGAGACTCCCGTTGCAAACATGGTACAGTCACACTTACAAGACTACCAGTATGTTGGCACCTTGGATGCTACTCAACATGGGCCATGTATTGGTCCCCAAGTACGTAGATGCTTCCATGTACTCTAAAGACCTCATCTCCACAAAACGTTTCCACTAGTCAGCCCATGCATCGGCTTGGCATACCCTTGAGGGCGGGTGCTTCATCTTGTAAGATGAAGGTGCATATGAGAAAGTCCTATGTGCAAGAATATATGAAGGGGGAACTACTCAAGGGCTAAGCTTAAGAGCTTGGTGCTGCATTGACTCACATGCTCTAAAAATGGATCATTGAGTCTATATTTACAAAATAAAAAAGAAACCTCTCCCAAATATAACAAGTTTCCACCTCTATTTTCTAGGGGCTTTTCCTAAATTCTAAGACTCCTTTAAACTTATGTACCTCTATATTCTAGGGTGTACATGATTTCCTGCAATTATAAACCTCCCTAATCAAGGGATTCCCCATTCCAACCTATACCCTTCCCCTGGCTCGGAAACCAAATAGGAACCAAGGGTATATGTGTGTGTAAAGGTGCAGCTGTAGTATCTGTAAAGGGGTAATTTTGGGCCTGTTGAACAACTGCTTTATATTGGATGTGGAGGGGAAAAGAATAAACTACACTGCGCCTTTTTAGAGCTGCTGAAAGGTTGTTTATTAACGTTATATTTCCTTGGAATGCAAGGAAAGTGGCTGCCTAATCTGACTTGCCTCCCTTGTGTGAATAGGTCCTCATGGGAATTCATCCAATCAGGACAGTCCTGAAGCCTATCACTCATCCACCCTCCCGCCTCAGCACAAGGACTGCCATCATCAGAGGTTACCATCATGCCATCATCTTCTTAGGAAACATACTAGACATCAGCCTACCTACGTATATGGAGATCAAAGCAATAGGAGACCTCGTTGGCTCTCCACTAAGGGCTTGCATGTGCCTCTCATATTCTTCTCTCCTGCATTTCTCATTATCTCCTCTCCTGCATCTCTCATTATCTCCTCTCCTGCTAGTAGTGTCCCCCTATGCAAGAGGGCTGAGAACCTATCAAACAAGACCATCCCGGTCCCATTAATTGTGCACATTACTCTGCCTCACTCTCGTGCAGAAAGATGCTCTAATACCAATGTTAATACCTCTCTAAGATCCTGCTAACAAGACAAAGTACAAGCTATACTCATAAACATGAAATAATCAGACATCACACTCACTTCCCAGCCATAGAGCCCAACAGGCCTACCCCCAAGCCTAAGAGCCTGCAGCTACACACATAGCCATCACCACACAGCCAGTGTCCTATAGCACAACACCCATCCCAAACAGGTGCACACATGACTCCAAAGGTCTGTGTACCCAAAGATGCATGAAAAATAAAGGGTCCTATTTATGGGACTCACTTGAGGAAATGGGTCAGTTCATACTGGGCAGACCTTTCTCACTTGGTGAGACATAGCTACAAGTGCCCATCCAGATATCCTAGAGAGGTAAGCAGAACAAAGAGGCTTTTTATAACATACTTGATAAATGATTCTCTTAGCAGATATGATTTAACAATTCTTGATTCCATTATCAACTGACAACAAAGCAGACTGGGTGTAATTTACCACTGAAACTACGATAGTTAAGCACATAAAAAAAGAAAAACCACAAAAAGACATTTGAAAGCAAATTGTACAAATAGACTAAGGTAGTAAATACAAATACCTGAGTGGCAATAGCGGTGCAAGCTCCCGCGGCAGCTGCAACAATGAGATTTGCACCAGTTCCCATTTTCTCTTTCTTACTCCTTTTCAAATACAAATTTTTGATATATCCATAACTATAAAAGTAAATGAACTGGGATACAAAAGACTGTATGTTCTTGGTTCCAAGGCCTTGGTAAAGAGATAATAGCTGGCGGGACTGTAGTGCCTCTTTGAATACATCAAGAGGTGACCTGATATCATACACAATGAAATAATGAATAAGCAACTCTAAATAAAATAAATAGAGAGAGACAACTTCAACAATGATTATTAAAATCTCTCTGTTGCCTCATAATGAGATTTGTAGCATACTGGTCCAGCAATAAATCAAATGCACTTGCAATACTCTAGTGTTTTCTTCTTAAGTCACAACATAATTGTTCACTGACCACTTTTACATGCGTGACACACACATGCGTCCATGGATACATATTACACACATACCTACATACTGGCACACAAACATATGTTTATTGGATACCTGCATCCACACATAAGCACATACATGTTCGTTGGGAGTCATGAACCTCCAATTTCCACAATCTGTCATCAACTTGACAGCAGGCAGGCCATATCTGTGATCTAATAGTCCACTTCCTCAATAGATGGTAAGGCTTGCACTCCTTTCTGGCTGTGTAGCTGTCGCCATGATCCATCTCTTCACTTCTTCGATCACTTAGCACAAAACAGTACAGCTGAGTGCTCAGCTACTCACACAGGAGCTGTCCATCTTCAATTCATCATCAAACCCATGTGTGGAAAGTTGCCCACTTCTGGGCAGCCGCACATGAACCCTGGACCTTGGTGTCCGAAATGCAACCGGCACTTGATACATATATACTGTACATATACACGTAAATATATATGCAACATATACATACATTTGCAAGTATTGTATGTGTGTACCCATTCATTTACCTGAATATGGAGCTTCATATATCATATGTACACTGTGCACACATACATCCCAGGTAAACACATTCATAAATATGTATGTATGTATCTGCAGACATAACTACCTATATACATAAGCGTAGATATAAATTTACTGGGGAGAATAAATGTTCAATCCCTATGATCTGAAAACAATAAGAGCGATCAGACCACTTTCTTCACCTAATAGACCATTGCATTGATAAACAAGAGGTTTTCACCCCTTCGAAACAATGAGCTAAACCGATCTATGCAGCACTCAGTATGAGAGCCACACCTTCCCTGCTTCAATCAACTACTTTGGTATCCGATTACGTGGACTCATGCTTGGCACTTTAAGGGGTGCATTATGTGCCTAATGGAGCTTAAATCCATGAGCCCGTCTATTTCAATTCGAGGTATTTACACAAACATGCATACATACATACAGACACACACAGACACCCATGCATACATACATACATACATACATACATACATACATACATACATACATACGCGTACACATACATGTATGCATACATGCATATACATACAAATACATACATACATGCATACATACACACACACATACATACACACGCACACACACATACATATATACACACACACATACATATATACACACACACATACATACACACAAACATACATACATACATACATACATAACATTCATACATACATACATACATACATACATACATGCATGCATTCGTTACATGCAAGTACGTTGGTAGATAAATTGTGTTTGTGTATCTATGTGAGCACACACATTTGTATGCGACTATGTAAAAATGCATGCATGTATGCCTAGCTTTTATCGTACAACTGTGGTTGTTGAACTGAATCAATGAAAACACCTGCTTATTGAATCGATGGATTAAGTCTTACTTAACTTGCTGCTTGGGTTAAAATTTAAATTTCTAACAGATCAATTAAGGAAAAAAAGCGGCTCCGACTTATGGCTAATGTGATGGATAAATATATGTATAATGTACGCAGTTAGTTCCAAATGTAGGCAGATAGCGAGGTAAATAACTATGTGCATGGGTAAATATGTGCGCAATCAGCACCTGTGCACTCTTATCTCTGCACCTTCTTGTGTGCAAACACATGCTGCACATATGCACATAAATTTTTGTCTGTATATGTATCTACTTCTCTCGATCATCCCCTGCATGTGACACTGTGTGCACGTGAGTGTGAAAGAGAGAGTGACGAGAGGCTATACGCATGTATGAATGCGTATGAGATTGTGTGTGTGTGTGTGTGTGTGTGTGTGTGTGTGTGTGTGTGTGTGTGTGTGTGTGTGTGTGTGTGTGTGCACCTATATGAGAGAGAGAGAGAGAGTGTGTTGTGCGCATATCTACATAGGTGCGTAACGTCTCTGCATACGTGTACATCCAGGTGATCCGTACATAAGTACATGTATATTAAAAGGAAAGAGAAGAGGCGGGGGACGCAAAAAGAAAAAAGAAAAACTAACGTGAGATCAAAATTTCATTCACAAAATATATCTGACAAGTATACAAATGACAAAGTATACCTGTATTTGCGATATTTAGAGGTGCGAGCTTCGGCTTGATACTTTGACTTGCAGGTGTCTAAAGGGTATAGAATGGTCGTGCTTAAAAGACCTCCAACAGCTCCTGAAGTTGCCTCAGTCAAAGCTTCGAAATCCAAACCCATAACACCTCTCTCTCTCTCTCTCTCTCTCTCTCTCTCTCTCTCTCTCTCTCTCTCTCTCTCTCTCTCTCTCTCTCCACAGAGAACCTCCGGAAAGATTTTCTATACACTGAGAAAAGCACTGTATGGACGGCAAACAAGGGGCAAAATCTTCAGATCTCTGTCTTTCTTCATACAGGATAGCTATCCCCAACTACCGATGCGCTCGCAAAGCTGCTAGGATTCTCTTTAGAGGTTGAGCGAGAACTTGGCGCCTGAAATATTCAGATCTCTCTCTCTGCGCGAGCCGATATACGTGCTAGGCCTGCGCAGACAGTCGGTCCACCGTCTTTCGTGTTGGAAAAATTGGTCGCTGCATGTATGCTATTAAATATGAACTACTCGAGAGGAGAGTTCAAAATCAAAAATGCTTCGTCATCGCTGATGACATATGCAACGCTCTTCTCTTTCCACGTGGCGGATCGCCCTGCCAACTAGACTGCGTTGACGGGGTTTTTCTGCCTCGAGACAAAAGTTGAATTAAAAGCCTAAATAAAAACGTGGAATATGAGGAAAATAACACGGGTGGAGTCACACGAAAAATAAGAAATAAGCCTTTATTTCACAAAGCAAAGGGGCAAAATGGCAATGCAAGGATCTAGAGGGCCTAAGGGTCGTTTCACAATGGGGCTCTAAATGGTTTCTTAATTTCATGTTGTTCTAGATGAAAGAATGCAAACCTTTCAAATTCTTCCAAGACTTATTCACAAAGGGTGACAGAATAGTATGTAGATTCATGTTGAAAATGCGTTCAAACTCTAACTTGGCAAGAGTAAGCAACTTAGGGTGGAGGGGGAGGGTTGAACAACATGGCCTCCAATGTTCCATGACATGGCTTCATAGCATGGGGGTGCCTCCACCCAATGTGAAGAACCTACTACTGGATCAGTAGAGTTGGTAGACACAGATTGGTAGATGTTTAAGAATTGATCGGGGGTGCTTCTCAATCTAAAATGACTCTAAGGTAGGAAAACAAAGAGAACTCATCCAATGCATCGATGCTTCTTCTATTGTGTAACTTAGAGTGCTTTCAAGTGTAGGTTTACTATTAAAGAAAGATTGAGACTATAAAATTCTTCAAAAGTGCAAAAAATCATGAGAAAGTCAAAATTAGTGAAGTGACTCTAGATCTACCCATCAGTGCGGGAGAATGCATCAATATGGAGATCATGGTTATAGGGCACTCAATGGAAGGGAGTGTCAAGCATCATGGGCATCACAACAATCAACCTTGCCTATTTTTGAGCTTTTAATATATTTTTCATAACTATAAAGATAATTTTTTGTAAACTGGTCCACTTTTGTAAAGGCCAAGAAGTCCTTGAGCCGCCTAGCCTGCTTTAATTTTTTAGGACTTTTGAGAGCTCAATTAGAACAAATGAACAAGTTCGACTATTTTAAAAGTTTCATGCCAAATAAGTGTGAACAAAGTCAATCTTATTAGTATAAAATATAAAAACCCCAATATGTAATGAATTTGCATATATATATATATATATATATATATATATATATATATATATATATATATATATATATATATATATATATATATATATATATATATATATATATACATACATACATACATACATACTTATGTACGTATGTATGTATGTATGTATGTATGTATGTATGTATGTATGTATGTATGTATGTATGTGTGTGTGTATATATATATATATATGTGTGTGTGTGTGTGTATATGTATATGTATATGTATATGTATATGTATATGTATATGTATATGTATATATATATGTATATGTATATGTATATGTATATGTATATGTATATGTATATGTATATGTATATGTATATGTATATGTATGTGTATGTGTATATGTATATGTATGAGTATGTGTATATGTATGTGTATATGTATATGTATATGTATATGTATATGTATGTGTATATGTATATGTATATGTATATGTATATGTATATGTATTGTATATGTATATGTATATGAAGTGTTTCAACGGCGATGCACCACAGTGCGCTCTCCTTCTCGAGAGCTCCACGACGATATGCTCGGATTAGAAAACCGAGCTCCTGAGGCCGCACACAGTACTCCGCGCAGAGGCTGTAGAATACGCAGAAAACACAGTACACAGGAGGCACGAAGACAGACTTCTTAGGTCTTACAAATGCGGTCGAACTTACAGTCCGTGACTAACTAGGCCACTATATGTTTTATTAAAGAACATATACAAAGAAGTGTCCGGTGGCCATTTGGCCTTTCACATGGACACTAACGGTAACAATCTCCCACTAAAGGCCAATATGGCTAGAGTAACTATGGGAGAAAAATAAAAAAATGATAAAGGATACCTGAGTGTAAGTATACAAACTATACCTCCCACCTGATGGGCATGTTACACAGTATACAAGTGACTACGTAAGATCAAGAATCAAGTAACCCCCATCAAGTGACAACAGTGTCGAAAGCTATCATGTGGTAGAGCTTTAGTCAAAGCATCTGCAGCATTATCTCGAGTGTGAACCTTCTCAAGAATAATGCTCTTAGTGGCTAAGCAATCTCTAATGAAGTGATACCTCACCTCAATGTGCTTGGTCTTTGCATGATAGACCGGATTCTTAGCCAAAGCAATGGCACTCTGACTATCACTAAGCAAGTGAGGTACATGCTGAAGTAAACCCATTCACAAGCAAGACGAGAGAGCCACAATGCTTCCTTACATGCCTCACTTGCTGCAACATACTCTGCTTCTGTGGTAGAAACAGCTGTAGATTCTTGAAGACGAGATCTCCAAGAGATAGCACCTCCAACAAAATGAAAAATGTACCCTGATGTAGACTTACGATTGTCTACACAACCAGCATAGTCAAAATTTGTGTAACCAATAATGGATGCTTTCCCTCTACCTAAGCATAGACACTTGTCCTTAGTGCCACTCAGATATCTCAAAATCATTTTGACCACTTCCCAATGTTTCTTGCCAGGATTAGACATATATCTGCTCACAACTCCCACTGCAAATGCAATGTCTGGTCTCATAGCTACCATAGCATACATGAGACTACCAACAACAGACTGATAGGGAATTTTGGTCATGAATTCCTTTTCCTCATCTGATTTGGGGCAGTCATCCTTGCTCAATTTCACATATGTGGGTAAAGGTGTACTCAATGCCTTTCCACCCTGCATATTGAATCGGTGAAGTACTTTGGATATGTACTCACTTTGAGACAAGTATATGCATCTTTTACTCCTATCACGAGTAATGCGCATGCCAAGAATATGTTTGGCATCCCCCAAATCCTTCATATCAAATGTCTGACTCAACTTCTTTTTGAGAAGTGACAAATCATAAGAGGACTTCCCAACAATCAACATGTCATCGACGTAAAGTATCAGAACATCTCTTTGTGTAGAGACAATGATCCTCATTGCTCCGAGAATAGCCTTGGGACTTCATAAAAGCATCAAACTTTTGGTACCATTGTCTAAGAGACTGTTTAAGTCCATACAAGCTCTTCTTGAGCTTACAAACTAGACTTTCCTTGCCAAGAACTACATAACCCTCTGGTTGTTCCATATAGATCTCATCTGTAAGATCTCCATGCAAGAAAGCTGTTTTCACATCCATTTGGACTAGCTCTAAGTCCTCCACTGCAACGAATCCAAGCAACATGTGCAAAGTAGTCATCTTGACCACTGGAGAGAAGATTTCCTCAAAATCAACACCATGTTGTTGCTTAAAACCCTTTGCAACAAGTCCTACTTTATATTTTGGAGAAGCACTATCTGATGTGAATTTCAGCTTATATACCCATTTACATGGTAAAGCTTTTCTGCCCTTTGGCAAAGGTACTAAGTCCCAAGTACCATTCTTGTGAATAGAATCCAACTCACTCTTCATGGCACGCTCCCACTTGACATGATCCTCTGTCTGCATAGCCTCTTTGTAGCAAGAAGGCTCACCTGCATCTGTTAGCATAACAAAATCTAAACCTGGAACATATCTATCAGGTGGATATGAGACACGTGCAGAACGTCTCAATGGTTGCTGAACAGGAACATGTGCAGACTGATCTGAATGGACATTCTCTTGAACATCCCTATGTGCAGCATTTTTATGCATGCTAACCGGAGGACTAGTATCCTCAAACACCACTCTTCTCACTTCAACCTCCTTAATGGGCTGTTTATGCATCTTAGACTCATTAAAAATGACGTCACTACTTCTGATCACTGACCATGTTTCAGGATGCCATAAGCGATATCCAAATTGTCCTTCTCGCCCATATCCAAGAAAAATGCATTTCTTTGACTTATGGTCCAACGTTTGTCTAAGATTCTTGGGTATTTGAACATATGCTTCACACCCAAAAACTCGAAGATGATCATAATATGGTGGTTTCCCTATCCATAACTCTTGTGCCACTTTCAGACCTTTTGCAGTACTAGGTGAAAGGTTAATCACATGACCTGCAGTCAATACTGCTTCTGCCCAAAAACCTTGTGAGAGGTTTGCATGATGCAACATAGAGACTACTCTATCTTGAATAGTTCTATTCATCCTCTCAGCTACACCATTCTGTATTGGGGTATAAGGAGCTGTAAACTCTCTATGAATCCCTCTAGACTGACAGAAAAGGCTGAATTCATGTGAGGTATACTCACCCCCATTATCTGAACGTAAAGCCTTAAGCTTAGTTCCTTTTTCAGTCTCAACTGAAGCAAGCCATTTTCTGAAAGTAGGGAATACATCATCCTTTGATTTGATAGGATATACCCAGACTTTTCTAGTAGCATCATCTATGAAAGTGACAAAGTAAAGAGAACCACCTAAGGACCTAGTGGGCATAGGACCACACACATCTGTATGAACAAGATCTAAAGGCTGAATTGAAGAGTCAATGTGTGTTCTATGCACATTTCTGGTTTGCTTTCCATATTGACAATGCTCACAAAATGAAAAATCAGAGAAAGATAACACAGGTAAGTAGCCAGAACAAGAAAGATTTTCCATTCCACTACGAGATATATGGCCCAAACGACCATGCCAAATACAAGCCATAGGCTGTTCAGTAACAGCTAACAAGTGTTCTTTCTGTTATACAAATAAAGGATAAAGTGAGCCAACTTTGCTTCCTTTTGCAATAACCATATTGCCCTTTGATATACGAAAGGACTGAGCATAGAAGACCACCTTGTAACCAAGGTCATCAAGTTCACCAACTGACATCAAACTGCATGATAACTGAGGTACATGGCGTACATTATGCATAGTAAATTTTGAACCATCAATGAACTGCACAACCACATCTCCAATCCCCACAACATCACATTGGTAAGAGTCACCATGTCTCACGGTACCAAGAGACTTTGCTGCATAATTAGTGAACCATTCTCTATGTGGTCTCACATGGAAAGAAGCACCAGAATCTAGCAACCAGGTGTGGGAAAGAGAATCAGCCATAAGTGCCTCATATGGCACAGTACTATCAAGTGTCAACACATCAGCATCATCAGAAATAGCATTAATTTCTTCAATCTTCACAGTCGAAGTAGATGGTGCAGGTAACTGTTTAACATGCCTATCAACATTCTGTCCTTTACCTATAGCATTCTTTAATGCATAACAGTCTTTCTTCATGTGTCCTTTCTTGTGACAATAATGGCATTCGATATCCCTCTTCCTTGATTCACTTCTACTCTTATTCCGTTGACCATTCTTTTCCTTGTTCTTGCTCCTGCCACGTTGTTGATTCTTTCCTTGGTAAGAATCACGAACATTATATGCATCTCCACTCTGAGTGCCAACCATAGATTTTCTACCAATCTCCTCACTCAAGAGTGCTCCACATATGTCATCATAGACGAGTTTACCACCAGGTGCACTGTTGCTAATAGCCGTGCAAAACGTATCCCATGATGATGGCAGGGTGCATAACAACAATACTGCTTTCATTTCATTATCCATATCCATTTTCTGAGCCTGTAACTGGGAGAATATAGCATCAAACTCATTTAGATGAGAAGCAACAGTATCTGTGTCCTTCATACGAAGGTCATATAATTTTCTCATCAGATACACTTTATTTGATGCCGTCTCTTTTTCATATGTATTGCATAACTTCTTCCAAAGCTCCTCTGCACTTTCACAGTCTAATATTGTAAAGTAAACATTATCTGCCAAGTGCAAGCGAATAGTAGACCTGGCCATTTCATCTAACTCATCCAAATCATCTTCATCCATGTCAGCAGGCTTCTTTGAAATCCCATTTACTGCCTTCCATTGCCTCCTTTGAATCAGCACATCTTTAATCTGATTCTTCCATAGAGCAAAGTTTGTGCCATCAAATTTTCGGATCTCAAAATTGTCTTTGCCCTGCAAGTTATAGCTCCTCCTCGGAACACTAGCACTAGACCCTGATCCACCGGATGTGCCTGAGACCTCTGATGCCATGATCGTAGAGAACTGAATAGAATGATAATGGAGCTAGAAGAGTCCAAACACCAACAAATAAGTGTATGAAGGAGTAAATTGACCACTATATAGTTGACTAAACCAGAAATCTAGAAAAATTTTGCCAGAGTATCCTCTACAAAATTAGCATATGACCAGTGTCAAAGTATCATAAAACTGCAAGTACTGACATGTTTACCTGCATAGTGAATCACTAACTCCACTGCATATAATCAGTTACCCAATAGAAGCCAACTAGGCTTATCGAGCACCTATGAACAACTATCATACATCTCCTATGGCGAGGCTGGGTAAGTCTTCCACTTGCATCACCGAAGAGACCCCGACATCTGGGTGTCTCCCAGTTAAGAAAAACCTCACCACGACCCTCTTTATCAAAACGTAAAAGGCTTTATGCAAAGAACGTAACCGCTATATCAATGACCACATGGACGTACATAAGCGGTATCCACAGAAGCGTACATGGTGTGTATGTGCTCAATATATGCAGTAAAATGGCACTAAAAGGCTGAATACACAGCCCAAAAACTAGCCAATAACACCTGCAAGTGTCTGTCAACTCTGATGTTTTATGCTTTAAAAACCTGCATAAATTTGCAGCGATTGCTCCCACCAAAACTGAAAACCCCTCGAGAAACCTGTAGTTTTACGAGTGTGGCTGAAAATAGAGCCCCAAAGGTTGATATTTATTGTCTGAGAAGTACAAGGAACACTCTTCTTGATGTTCTTGGACCTGTGCGGAGAGAACTATGTGCGAAAGTACTCCGAAATGGCTCCAAAAAACACCCCAAAATTGCTTCAGAAATAGGCTTTGAAAGCAAAAAATGAAGCTTTGAGGGACCAAAACTTGTTCAAGGTAATGTCAACCTTAGTCTTTCCCCTTCTTCAAACACCACAAGAGTGTAGCTTAGTGGCAAGAGATTGCCATGATTAAGCGAGCTCGGGGGGGAACAGTACTAGGATGGGTGACCTCCCGGGAAGTACCGGGAACCTCTATATTCCTTGATCGTTGAGGTCCTCCCTCGTGCACAGCCAACGGTGACTTCGGTGACTCGGATGACAAGGTATGCCAAGGTCTATGCCTTGGTCGCCGCCTTAGTCATAAGCCTTGGAGAAAGCATAGGGGGGGGGGCTCGCTTCGCTCGCACAAAAGGAACAAAGCTTTTGCCTCGAACTGCTCTGATACCAGTGAAGTGTTTCAACGGTGATGCACCACAGTGCGCTCTCCTTCTCGAGAGCTCCATGACGATATGCTCAGATTAGAAACCGAGCTCCGAGAGGCCGCACACAGTACTCCGCACAGAGGCTATAGAATACGCAGAAAACACAGTACACAGGAGGCACGAAGACAGACTTCTTAGGTCTTACAAATGCGGTCGAACTTACAGTCCGGACTCACCAGGCCACTATATGTTTTATTAAAGAACATATACAAAGAAGTGTCCGGTGGCCATTTGGCCTTTCACATGGACACTAACGGTAACAGTATATGTATATGTATATGTATATGTATATGTATATGTATATATTATGTATATGTATATGTATATGTATATGTATATGTACATGTATAGGTATATGTATATGTATATGTATATGTATATGTATACGTATACGTATACGTATAGGTATACGTATACGTATACGTATATGTATATGTATATATTATGTATATGTATATGTATATGTATATGTATATGTATATGTATATGTACATATTATGTATATGTATATGTATATGTATATGTATATGTACATGTATATGTATATGTATATGTATATGTATATGTATACGTATACGTATACGTATAGGTATATGTATACGTATACGTATAGGTACACGTATACGTATACGTATAGGTATACGTATACGTATACGTATAGGTATACGTATACGTATACGTATAGGTATACGTATACGTATACGTATAGGTATACGTATACCTATACATATACGTATACGTATACCTATACGCATACGTATATGTATACCTATACCTATACGTATACGTATACCTATACCTATACGTATACGTATACCTATACCTATACGTATACGTATACCTATACCTATACGTATACGTATACCTATACCTATACGTATACGTATACCTATACCTATACCTATACGTATACCTATACCTATACGTATACGTATACCTATACCTATACGTATACGTATACCTATAGGTATACGTATACATATAGGTATAGGTATACGTATACCTATACGTATAGGTATACGTATACGTATAGGTATAGGTA